>VXBP01005069.1:127772-453192 GCA_013400115.1 Rhinopomastus cyanomelas | reverse complement strand
TAAGTCATGGGGATCAAGAGAGGTGCTAAGGGCTGAAGGATAGCAAATGTCACTCCAATCTTCAAAAAGGCTAAGAAGGAGGGCCCAGGTAACTATAGACCAGTCAGCCTCACTTCCATCCCAGGAAAAGTACAATTTATCCATGATGTCTCTAGGCACATCAAGAACAAAAGGGTTACTAGGGACAGTCAGCATGGATTCACCAAAGGGAAGTCATGCTTCACCAAGCTGATAGCCTTTGATGGGGGCACCTGCTTGGCTCAGTGGTTAGAGCATGTGACTATGAATTCCTGGCGTCAGGGGTTCAAGCCCCATGTAGGACTTCTTGAGACAGTACTGTAGGCTTATCCTGCTCCATCAGGAGGGGTTGGACTTAGATGATCTTTCCAGGCCCCTTCCAACCTCTAACATTCTGTGACTCCGTGATGAGGGTACAACCAGATGGATAGATGATAGCAGAACAGTGGATGTGGTCTATCTTGACTTCAGTAAAGGCATTTGACACAGTCTCACACAGCATCCTTGAAGCCAAACTGAAGCAGTGTGGTCTGGACAACAGTTTAATGAGGTAGATTGTGAACTGGCTGCAGAATAGAAGCCAGAGAGTAGTGGTCAATGGGACAGATTCTAGTTGTAGGCCTGTATCTAGAGAGGTGCTCCAGGGGTGGGTACTGAGACCAGTCCAGTTCAGTCTATTCATTGATGACTTGGATGAGGGATTAAGATGCACTGTCAGCAAGTTTGCTGATGACACAAAGCTAGGTGGTGTCGCTGATGTCACAAAGCTGGGTGGTGTCGCTGACACCCCTGCAGACTGTGCTGCCATTCAATGAAACCTGGACAGGCTGGAGAGCTGGGCAGAGAGAAATCTAATGAAGTATAACAAAAGTAAATGTAGAGACCAATATAGTTTGGGGACTAACCTGTTGGAGAGCAGTGTAGGAGAAAGGGACCTGGGTGTCCCGGTGAACACCAGGATGACCATGAGCCAACAGTGTGCCCTTGTGGCCAAGAAGGCCAATGCCATCCTGGGATGGATCAGAAGCAGAGTAGTTAGCGGATCAAGAGTTCTCCTCCCCCTCTACTCTGAACTAGTGAGACCGTATTTAGGATATTGTGTCATGTTCTGGGCCCCTCAGTTCAAGAAGGACACGGAGCTGCTGGAGAAAGTCCAGCACAGAGCCACAAAGATGATGGAACATCTCCTTTATGAGGAAAGACTGAGGGTTCTTGGTCTCTTTAGCTTGGGAAAAAGGAGACTGAGGAGAGACCTCATTAATATTTATTAATATGTGAAGAGTGAGTGTCAGGAGGGTGGATCCAGGCTCTTCTCAGTGTCATCTAATGATAGCGCAAGGGCCAATGAGTGTAAGCTGGAACATGAAAGGCTCCTATGAATAGGAGAAGGAACGTCTTCACAGTACAGGTGACAGAGCACTGGAACAGTTTGCCCAGGTGAGTTGTGGAGTCTCCTTCTCTGGAGATGTTTAAAACCTGCCCGGACATGTTACTGTGTGACTTGGTCTATGTGATCCTGGTGTGCCAGGGAGATTGGATTAGGTGATCTTTCGAGGTCCCTTCTAATCCCTAATGGTCTGTGATTCTGTGATTCTGTTCATAGAGAACCTGCAGACACACAGACAGTCATTGAAGAGGACGGAATGGTTCTTTGTTCCTTTTCCTGCTGCTTGGAAGAAGGAAGGAGACATCAGGCTTTTTCTCCCTGTTGGTAGTGGCGAAGGGCCTTCTCCTGCACATTCATGGGTTTTTTGCAAACCTGACTGAGTAGCTTGGTCATTTTTTCTCATTTCTTCTTTCTAACTGTTCTTGTTGTTCTTGTTTATAAAACTTGTTTTCACTTTTCTATAAAATGTGTTCCTAGTTTTTTCATGCTGAAGATCATGAGAAATCTAAACCCGATCATCAGATCACCAGATCACTTCTGGACAAGTCCAGAAGTGCAATACTCAACTGAGCTTTTGCCAGAAGTGTCAGATTTATTAATATTAATGAAATCCTTGCCTACTCATTCACTTTTTCACTGACTTGCAAACTGTAGCTATTTATGTGAAGAACAAGAAATATTTTCATTGATTATTCTCTGTACTAGGTGAGAATCAAAGTAACTTAATCCTACTTACATCTGTAACTTTCTAGAGAGTGAGTTAGTCCTGTTTACATAGATCAGTGTTACAGTCATGATCTCTTTTCTTCCACAATTAATTTAAAATAAGCAGAAGTAATTATGTAATACAGAAGAATTATATTAATTCTATTATTTATTTACCAAACTATTCTGAAGTGCTTCCTTATATTTACCTGAGCCTACACGAACATCTATAGAGTAAGAGATGTGTACCCAGCAACTTTAACGTTGTCAACAAATTGGAAACAAACAACTTGGTGTGAAGTCTACACTTCCAGTACCAGGTTTAGAAAATTTCACGTACAACATGTCTTTTTCCATCTATGCGCATATAGACAATTTTTTAATTGTCTCTTTTTTTCATTTTGCCTCCTTAACCAGCTATTTTGTGTGGATTTCTCTCTTCTAGATTTAAAAAGAAAAGCAACCCATATTTGAATGCTTGTGATGAGTGCAGTTTTGTGTATGTCTTTGATGGCAGGAATCTGATTTGCACTTGGTTTACTTGGAAATGTGCTGTGCTGTGAACTCGCTTGTAATTCTTTGGATCATGCTTTTCCCGTGTAATTCTTGGGATGCTTTTACAGACTGCATAGCTAAGCACTACTTTAATCTTTTTTTCATGAGTGAATATTTGTTTTCAGTAAAATATCTATTCAACTCTATTGGTATTTCAGTATAATATTTATTCTTCTGCCCATTTATATGCACTGAGATTTCTCTCCATATAATACAGTGTTCCCAAGGGTACTTTTGCCTTGAGACTGTGAGAAGAACTTGACAGGATCTTTCAGTCACAGGTGCACGGGTTTTTGCAACGTGTTTCTCAAAGCTGGGTTAGACAACGTCTCCAAACTTTTTATAACCACTAGTGTTTAGTAGCTATCATGCTTATTCCTGATTTTAAAATAAGATTTAGCTCCATACAGCAAGAGTGTGCAGGGTCCATAAAACATGGCCATAAATTGAATAGAAAATCAGTATACAAAAAAAACCCCAACAACCTGTTTTAAACAAAGTGACAGAAAGTGGTGTGTTTTTCACCGTTTTTCACCATATTGGATTAACATTTTTTTACAGTTTAGTCATCTCAAGTTGTTAAATAATTTACCACGAGGAAATAGGAAAACTCTTACCTTAGTGATGTAGTTTGAAATTTGCAATTTTTTGGCCTGAGGCATTGGGAAGTTGCTATGGCAACTTGTGAAATTTTTTAGTCTCTGCAAACAGCAATGACGTGTTTGGAGCTTCTGGCTTTGGATTTCTGACTCCTTCATCTTCTTCACTGCTTTCTGCTGTTTGGAGAGGACATGTCATTGTTGAGCTAGGCACAGCAGCCATCTGGCCCTGGAAACCTGGTGAAGGGAGAGAGAGAGAGCAGGGGTTACTTCAAGGATCAGTAGAAGGAAGATTTTGTCTGAATTCCATGGTTTGCTGAAATGAAGAGAGCTCTTCCCTGTTTCATGGCCATAGGTACTATCATGATGGAAAGAGAGGACTGGCTTAGAAGCACATGGAACAGGGACTGTACTTGGAAATGCTTGCTGACACTGAGGGATGTGTGCACAGACTGAGTGGACTCCATGTTTCCACAAGGTGAAGGAACTGCTAAGTCTCTTCCCTTTGAGGGAATGGAGACATTAGCTTGGCTCAGCTATGTAAAAACATGTGATTGATCTCTGTGTGTTAGTTTTTTGGGGGGGGGGGGTTCTGTGAGTCTTTTCCCCAAATCAAGTTAGTTGGGATTTTTTCCTGCAATTTATAAGTGCTTTTTGAACCTTCCTTGTTTTGTTTTTTAATGTTTTGCCCCAGTAGCAGTATTAAGTAAATGAATTGGTTAAATTTTTCTAGGGATAAACCCTTAACATTTAGCAAGAATATAAATTCATAGTCCATAGGGCTCTCTTCAGAGTGACAAAAGTGCTTCCTAAAAGGGTTCATGACTGGAAATTCTCAAGTAATGATTGGAGTGTAAAGGAACATACTAGAGGACTGGATATAAAACTATGCACAGTACACTGTCACCTCACAGCAACTAAGTGCCTAATATCACAGTTCTCAGTTTTGACATTTGGACAGAAATATATGTTCAAACATCTCATATTGAAAACTTAGCTAGACACATTATTTTATTTTATCCCTGATTATGTGCCTTTATAATCTTCATAGGTGAATTGCTTCTATTTAGAATTAGCACAAATACACTTCTCTGTTTGGTAGGTTCCTTTACTTTTCACTTGTTTGTATTGAAGTAGTTTGTCAGGACAATTGACAAACAGCAGCACATTCTACCCCTTTAGAAGCAATTGCTTTTAAAGGACATCACTGAACTACAGGTCTACAGAGTACATGCAATAGAATTGCAACTCCATTTCACTGCCTGCAACATTCTAGGCATTTGTAGTAGGGAGAGCTGCACAGAGGAATCATAGAGTAAATAATGATTTAGATTGTAAGTGACCTCAGAAAGTTACATGGTCTAAACTTTTGGTTGAAGCAGGTCCAATTCTATGAGGTTGCTCAGGGCCTTACTCAGGTGAGTTTTGGGTATCTGCAAAGATAGAAATTCCTCAGTCTAACTGAGCCCCTGTTCCTAACCATGAATACCTCATACTGCAAATATTCCTCAACTCTAGTTGGGATTTCCTGTGTCTATTGCCTCTTACACTATCACTGTGCTTTTCCAAAAAGAGTCTGGCTGTGCTCCATCAGGTAAAAATATTAGATATTAGGATTAGCAAGATTAGGCACCATTAGCTAATTGAAGATAGTGATGAACTCTCACCACTACCTTTTTAATAGTAAATAAATTCAATTCCTTTAGCTTTCGTCAGACCTTAAGTCCTCCAACCTCATGACCAACCTGGTGACCATCTGCTGGTTTTGTTACCATTTGTCCACTTGTACTGGGTATACAAAAATAGGATGCAGTGCTTCAAATGGTTTAGGTGATCCTGCTGTTGCAGGTGGATTGGACTAGATGATCTTTTGAGGTCCCTTCCAATCCATAGTGATTCTATGATTCTATGATTCTATGAAATGAGATCTCATGAATGCTGAACAGAAGGGGTCAGTCATTAATGTTTGCTGTATCTGATGTGGCTAGGTCCACTGTGTCATTCAACAGTGGTCCTACTTTTTTCTCAGCTTTCCTTCTGCTGCCCAAGCACTTAGAGCTTGACTTCTTGTTGCTCTTCACCACATCACTAGATTCAACTCCAGCTGAGTTTTCATCATTGTGAGCTCAGAGAATCGTTTTTGGTAGCTATCTTCACTTCAGTCTTCTACATACTTCTGCTCTATATTTAAGCTTAATCAGTAAATATTTTTCAATTCATGCTGAATTTCTAAGGCATCTCCTACATATCAGAACATACATATCTGTGGAGTGCAGAGTAATTTACCCTTGAAGACCATCTTGTTCTCTTGGGTCTCTTTGCTCTCCTCCAGAATAAATTTCCACGGTACCCTGTTAATAAATCCTTGGACAAGATAAAACATACTTTCTTTAAGATTAGGTCTGTGGTTCTTGTAGTTTCCTTACATCTCTCAGAATCTCAAACTCTACAAAGCATACTTGCTTCAGCAATAGATGTACACAATCTCCACATCCCTAATTGATTACTTCATGTTTGTGATAAACAAGTGCAAAAAGGTATCTCTGCTGGTTAGGTCATGAATCACTGATATAATGAAGTTGCTATCAACACACTCCAGAAATTTCCTAGTTTGCTTGTGCCAGTGTTGTTGCAAGAAGATAGTTAAAATTTACAAAGTACTACACTCTGTTAAGATGGTGTCACATCCCAATCAATCAGAGACAGAAAGGGGAGTGACTCAGTTTGTGGATTTGCTTGGGTTCAGTTAAGAAGACTTTCACCACTAATCCACAAAAAAAAATGAGCCAGCAATGTGCTCTTGTGGCCAAGAGGGCCAATAGCATCCTGGGGTGGATTAGAAGAGGGGTGGTTAGCAGATCAGGAGAGGTTCTTCTCCCCCTCTACTCTGCCCTGGTGAGACCACACCTGGAATATTGTGTCCAGTTCTGGGCTCCTCAGTTCAAGACAGATGTGGAACTTCTATAGAGAGTTCAGCGTAGGGCAACAAAGATGATAAGAGAGGTGGAACACCTCCCTTATGAGGAGAGGTTGAGGGAGCTGGGTCTCTTTAGCTTGGAGAAGAGGAGACTGAGGGGTGACCTCATTAATGTCTACAAATATTTGAGGGGTGGGTGTCAGGAGGATGGATCTGGGCTGTTCTCGGTGTCATGTAGTGATAGGACGAGGGGCAATGGTTGTAAGCTGGAACATAGGAGGTTCCACATCAACCTGAGAAGGAACTTCTTCACGGTGAGGGTGACAGAGCACTGGAACAGGCTGCCCAGGGGAGTTGTGGAGTCTCCCTCACTGGAGATATTCAAGACCCAACTGGACAGGTTCCTGTGTGACTTGGTTTAGGTGATCCTGCTGTTGCAGGCGGATTGGACTAGATGATCGTTGGAGGTCCCTTCCAATCCGTAATGATTCTATGATTCTATTATTCTAATATATGCCACCCTCAAAGAGTAGAGAAAAGGGAAAAGAGAAATAAGAGTTCCAGATCTTCACTCTTGGCTCCAAGAATGTCTTGCTCTGTCCATCCTCCACTGTCCTCAGCTCTGTAGATTCTCATTGTCTCTGGCCATCTGCTTCCCCTCAGCTCCGTGGGTGTGAGGGGTGGTTTAAGACCCCTTTTATCTCTGCTCTGAGGGGTGTTTCTTCACCCTACATGATGTGAGGGAAGTTGGCACTTACTACTTTTTGCACAGCATGCAGAAAAACATATTTTTCTTGGTGGCCCTGAACAAAATGTTGGTGAGACAAGTCCATCCTGTTTTTGATCCATATTGTGTTCTTTTCTCACCACAGAACACATATTTCTGATGTCTGCAGGGCAGCTCAGCCTCGGTAGCTGCTGACTGATTCCACTCCCACACTCCCTGCTTACAAAGCTTGAGGCATTTAACCTTTTTGTAAATCAGAGTCTGACACATAGGGTTTTCTCTAATTGCTTAAAAATGACATTGTCTATTTTCTCTTCTTGATTATTCAGTTTGTAGTTGGAATTCACTTGTTTTCAACTGTTCTCTTATCCTCTCCCATCATTTTGTTAATGGTTTCTCCTGGTCATCTATCTCAGGACAAAACTTTGTGCACCCAGGTTCCTCCTTTGTATGGAGTGCAGCTTCTCCCCCTGCCCCACTGAGGAGTTCCTTGTCGTGTTCCGGACACCGGGCAAAGTAACAACATTTCAAGAGATTTTTTCAAACAGGTGCCTTTAGTTTGCTGGTCCCAAGAAACTCCAGGCTTGGCAAAAGCTTTTCTGCACTTGTTTTACAGCTCTCTCTTTCTTTTGAAATTTTTGAAATGGATCAAAATTACAATACCAGCTCCAATAACATTCTGCACTGGATCACCTTAAATGCTTTTAATTATTACAAGAGTCGATTTTCAAAATACTTTTGGAGAGCCATTCTGACACGAGGAGGTTGTTTTTAAATAGATTATTATCAGCCTAAATGCTGTAGCCTAAATGCTCTTGGACTAAAAGTGCATTACTCTACTGAACTGGAATGGATTGTGAAGATATTACTGTTAGTGAGGGGAAAAGATTTGTGCCCATAATGCAGAGACATTTACAGAATCACCAATATTTAGCAGAAAATCACACTTTTGCCTTCATACTAAGGCAGTAAGAAATGTGATGGTCTTTACTCTCTTACAGGAGAAGAGAAGGCTGAGGGATGACCTCATGGCAGTCTAATCTTCCTCAAGGAGGTCAGCACAGGGGAAGGGGCTGATCTCTTATCTCCAGGGGCCAATGATAGGCATAATTAAATGGAATGAAACTGTATGAGGGGAAGCTCACACTGGACATTAGGAAAAGGTTCTGCACTGAGATGGTGGTGGATCACCTAAGCAGGCTCACCAGGGAAGTAGCCATGGAACAAATCTTGCCAAGGATCATCTTTGAACTTAAATCAAGGGCATCCTTGGATCATCAAGCCATAAGGTTTAGTTTTAGGTAGTCCTGTGAGGACAGCTTATAAATATCTAGAGGATATATACCAAGTAGATGGGGCCAGACTGTTTTCATTGGTGCCCAGTGCCAGGACAAGGTGCAACAGGCACAAACTGGAAGACAGGAAGTTGCATGTAAGGGAAAACTACTTTGAGTGTAACAGCACTGAACAGGCTACCTGGAAAGGTTATGGAGTCGTCTTCTCTGGAAATACTCAAAATCCAACTGGATGTGATCCTGTCCAGCCTGCTTTAGGTGAATCTGCTCTAGCAGAAGGTGGGATGTGTCTTACCAGTCTGAAAGAAACAGTGATACCACTGAAGAACATCAAGGGCCCTTTGCCTTATTCTCCATCTCTCCTCCATTTTCTTTAATGACTGATCAATTCAAAGACCACAGGCCACTGCAGAACAAGCACAGAATATCAGAAAGTGATATAACCTCTGCCTATATTATTATATTCAAACCATTTAAAACTTATCCATGGGACCCATGCTGTACTATCAGTCAGCATCACAATTGACTCAAAGACTCATACAGGAGATGGATTGGTTGGTTCACATAAAATAAGAAATATACCTTCTTCTGTTGTCCCAGAGTGATCTCCCCTGTCTGTAGCATCATTGCACTTTATATGTGCACTATCTAGGGAAAAAGTGGAGGTCTCAGTACTTAGTGTGAACAAATAACTTCTGAATTTTATCTGATAAAGTATTAGGATTTGTATTTGTTATTTGAGAATATAGCTGCAACTGTCATCTCAGAACACTGATAGGAGGAAAATAACCTGTGTGTGCTGTAATTGCAGGATATCAGTTGTAACGGAATGGTGAAATAGTTTCTATCAGTGGAAAATAATTTAAAGAGAACATGAAGTCAGATATGGCAAATAAAGAACTGTAACAAAGTATTCTAGGGGCTTTTTTCTATTATTTTTTAATAGATGGTACAAAGGAGGAGCTTTGTTCAATACAGCCATAGCTTAAGCATTAAATGAATTATGATGATAACTTTCAAGTGTCAAAGAAGGAGCTGCAGAACACTTCTGTGAAATGAAAAGTAAAATCTTACTGGGACTAGGTGTGTTAACTCAAATGTTCCAAGGAACTCGTATGATAAAATGAACATGCTGAATTAATGTATGAAGCATCATTTACCTTTGTCTCAGTGACAGAAGGACAGCAGAAAAAGGATATTTGATAATTTTGTTATTTTTTACATCTTTTTAGGGGAACTTAGAAAACTGCAGATTGTAGATATTGTCTTCATACTGTGACAATTACATAGAATCACAGAACATTAGGGATTGGAAGGAACCCCAAAAGATCATCTAGTACAATCGCCCGACACAGCAGGATCACCTAGACCAAGTCACATAGGAACACATCCAGGTGGGTTTTAAACATCTCCAGAAAAGGAGACTCCACAACTCCCCTGGGCAGCCTGTTCCAGTGCTCTGTCACCCTCACTGTGAAGAAGTTTCTTCTCATACTTATGTGGAACCTTCTGTGTTCCAGCTTACAACCATTGCCCCTTGTCCCATCATTAGATGACACTGAGAAGAGCTGAGAGGGTCTTTTTAGAAAACAAAAAAGGCGATAGCTACTGCACAAGATGCCTAAGAATTCTTTTACTTAAGTAAAAGACACATTCTACTTAAGTAGAAAACACATTCAGTAGGAATAATTTGTGTACACGTGTCATTTTGGGTATGATGGGGCATTCTGCTTAGGGTCTGGCTTTTACTTCTGGGCTTCTCACAAATCCTGTCTCATATCTGCTAGCCCTACAGTTGTTGAGGATACCCTAGTGGGCCATCTTTAATGTCCTTGGCTGCATTTATACAGCTGCATCCAGTAGTCACTGCTGAGGGGAGTTTGAAGTGAAATAATACAGTCAATATAGGGTAAGGAAGAGAGGATAGAACAATCTACTGGTTTTAAAAACATTATTTTTCCTTATTGAAAATATACACCTCTCATATAACTTTTAAACTAAGACAACTGATGCTTTTTAAAAGACTTTTGGGAAGATTGATTTCTGCCATTTTACCTGCCTGTATCTCCAGGATTGTTATGGTGACACAAGGCAAAGCAAGGATGATTTAAAAAACCTTAGTCACAAATCCTGTGAAAATTATTTGCTCCACCTTATGGCAAAACAAAGAAGTCTATGAACATAATTTTTAAAGATATGGAGACTGATGATCAAGTAGTTGATTCCAAATTATCCTCTTTTGAAAGCTACATTCATTCTAGGTTTAAAAGTTTAGACACTAAGAACATTGTTTATATATAATATTTTAAAAGACAAAATGGAAACCATATATTCATTTGACATAAAGATAGAGGATATTTATGGACTGTTAGCCCTTTAAATATTACTCTATGTCACATCTCAGAGGTGTTAGACACCCCCTAAATCATTTCACAACAGCAGTGCACCAATGAACTTTCAGGTAGATCTTCACATCTTAACATGATGCTTTTTTCCTGTTAAATTGGTGAAACCAACCAACTCCTATTAAATAAAAATAAAATCCAGTGTGTTTGCTGTTTTTCTCAAACATTTAGGAGCTGCTAGTTGATTATTCTAGAAACACATATGTACATGCCCACGTGTTAGTGACAACCGTTAATTAAACCCATCCTTTTAAGTTGGCCAAAGACAAGAAAATCAAAACTAAAGGAGGCCAAGGATACTATTCTGCAGTTGTGTGTCTGATACAACCATCTGCAGCTGTGCTAAGTTAGATGAACCTCTAGCAGTGCTTTAAATTAATTTTGTCTTCATATTCCATTTTTGCGTATGAATAAAAAAGAGACTCAGCCCTCCACAACCTTGTGATTTTCCTTTCCCTTCTACTATTGCTACTGTTCTAATTTTCTCTTTGTTTTTGTTTTTTGGGGACTTTATTAGTAAGGTGTAGAATGTAAGGTTTGTGAACATGTTACATTTTTCTTACCAGAGCAATCCTGGTGGTAATGAAAGTAACCCCACACTCAACTAATGGAACAATTCAGGGGTTAATTTCGTCAGATATGGATTGTCTGACCTCAGGACCCTGACAGATATCACTGCAGCATTATTAGCAGTCACTCAGGCCTCCAGGTGGAATTCAGGAGGAAGGAATGGCCAGGCATTTCAATCTGTGCTGTTAACCTACTTAGATTAGAATCTATTATTTATGGTGATTATCAGCAACTGCAGCTCTTGTAAATGGCAGTAGGTCAGTGCTTTGATAATAATTAAGGTATTCATTATAGGATAAAAACAGAGGTCAGCTTCTCTTCCCTCTTTTGAAATAATTGAATGTAAGTAATTGCAAGACTAAAGAAATTATTGTCAGAAAGGAATGACACATTTTTTAAATTCAGTCTTCTTTCTTCTGAACTGTGTTTCCACAGTCTTTTTATATTCACTGTTGCACTAAAACTAAAAGGTCCCTAATGCCTTCATTTAAGGAGTTCATTAGGAAACTGTTAGTGAAGTTTTGTGTGCTTTTTATTGCTACTGCACTCCGGACTGAGACACAAAATACCTACAAAACTCTGAAATATGGGCAAAAATCATACATGCAAAGCACATAAACTTTGTACAGTTTTCTGTCATTTTTTATTGCATTGCATGACAAAGCCCCTCTTGTTTGAGCCCGTACACTACTTTATTCTTTAATAATGTAACTTAAATGTCATGGATGTTTTACAAAGCTTGTATTTATAAAATTTATTAGACAGAGATATGCTAAATGACTCCTAGGGGATTTGGATATTGCTGAACACTGGAAAACCAACGAAACACAAGTAGGACTAGCAGACTGCCTGCTATTTACCCACTGAACTGAATCAGCCTGAAGATGTACCGTATTTAGAGATTAAAGACAAAAAGGAGAAATATTTGCCTTTTATTGCATAAAATACCTGTTATGAAGTACAATTTTCTTGACATTGTTAGCAAACTCTCAGGTTTTAATGGAATTCATTTTAGCTAGTGCCAGTGTCTCTCCATTCTAATATCTAGCCACCATAAGTCTCTATTGGCCATAAGAGCACACTGCTGGCTCATGGCCATCCTGCTGTCCACCAGGATCCCCCAGGTCCCTTTCTCCTACACTACTCTCCAACACATCAGTCCCCATCCTGTACTGGTACCTGGGTTTGTTCTTGCCCAGATGCAAGAGTCTACACTTGCTCTTGTTATATTTCATTAAATTTCTCTCTGCCCAGCTCTCCAGCCTGTCCAGGTCTTGCTGAATGGCAGCACAGTCTGCTGGGGTATCAGCAACACCACCCAGCTTTGTGTCATCAGCAGACTTGCTAACAGTATTCTCTAATCCGTCATCCGAGTCATCAATGAATAGATTGAATAGGACTGGTCCCAGTATCAACCCTTGAGGAACTCCTCTAGATACAGGCCTCCAACCGAACTGTGTCCCATTGACCACTACTCTCTGGCTTCTATTCTGCAGTCATTTCACAATCCACCTTGCTATCCAATCATCCAGTACACACTGACTCAGTTTGGCTGCGAGGATGCTGTCAGATTGTGTCAAATGCCTTACTGACGTCAAGATAGACCACATCAACCACTCTGCCATCATCTGTCCACCTGGTTATGCTCTCATGAAGCGCTATAAGGTTGGTCAGCCTTGCCTTTTCCCTTTGTGAAGCCATGCTGACTGTCCCTAATGATCCTCCTGTCCTTGATGTGCCTGGAGACAGCATCTAGGATAAATTGTTCCATCACCTTTCCTTGGATGGAGGTGAAGCTAACTGGTCTATAGTTACCTGGGTCCTCCTTCTTACCCTTTTTGAAGGTTGGAATTACATTTGTAGTCCTTCAGTCTCTAGGCAGCACACAGATCTTCTAGTTCCCTTCCTAGACTTTCTTCCTCTTTTGGGCACCTTTACCTGCCAGTACCTTGTCCCATTGGATTTCCTCTAGTAAGTGCTTGAAAAGGCCAAAGTTGGGCCTCCTGAAGTCCAGGGTTGTGATTCTGCTAGGTATTCTGTTCCTACCACATGAGACCCTGAACTCCACCATCACACCGTCATTGCAATCAAGGCTGCCCTTAAACCTTCCCTGCTTCAACCAGACCCTCCTTGTTGGTAAGTACAAGATCCAGCAGTGCTCCTCTCCTAGTGAGCTTCTCCACCATTTGCGTCAGGAAGTTGTCACCAATGCACTGGAGGAACTCTTCTGGATGGTGGATGGCTGTCTGAGTAGGTCTTCCAGGAAATACCAGGGTAGTTAAAATCCCCCATGAGAAGCAGAGCCTGTAGCTATGAGGCTGCTGTCAGCTGCCTGTATAAGACATCATAAGCTTCCTTATTCTGATCTGGTGGCCTGTAATAGACACCCACAACAGTGTCACCCATGCCAGCCTGCCCCTTAATCCGCACCCACAAACTCTCAACTCTTTCTTCATTCACCCCTGGACAGAATTCAATACATTCCTGTTGTTCTCACATAGAGAGCAACTCCTCCACTCTGCCTTGCTGACCTGTCCCTCCTGAAAAGGACATAGGCATCCATGATCACATTCCAGGCATGCAGGCTGTCCTACTAGGTCTCTGTAATTGCCAGCAGATCATAATCATCTGACTGGACACAGATGTCTGACTCCTCCTGCTTATTCCCCATGCTGCGTGCATTGGTGTACAGGCATTTCAGGGAGCGAGCTGACTGTTCCAATTTAACCCTAGGACATTGATAGGCCACCTGGTTTTCATCAAGACCAGGGCTTTGTCCCACTGGTATGCACCCATCAAATATCCCACCCTTTTTCGAATCTAGCTTAAAGCCTTCTGAATGAGCCCTTCCAATTCCCGCCCCAGAACCCTTTTTTCCCTCTCAGATAAACCTCTCCCATTTGGACCTGAAAGATCTGCTGCTTTATAAAACCAGTCACTATGAAAGAACCCAAAGCCCTTCCCGTAACACTAGTCTTGTAGCCAGGCACTCATAGCCAGGCATTACTGGACTGAGTCCTTCTATTCCAGCCAATGTCCTCACCCCAAAATGGAAGTAGTGAAGAGAATACAATTTGTGCCCCAGACTCTTTTACCAAATGTCCCAAGGCCTTGTAGTCTTTCTTCATTCCCTTCAGGCTACGGAATACAGCTTCCTCGTCACCTGTCAGGAAGATCAGCAGTGGATAATAGTCAGCTGATCTCACCAGGTTAGTGAGCACCCTAGTGATATCCCTAATTCAGGCTCCAGGTAAACTGCTTCACTTCCCTGTGATGAGGGTCAGCTCTGCACATTGGGCCCTCAGTCCCTTTCAGAAGAGAGTCTCCAATAACTAGGACCCTTTTTATCTTCTTTGTGGAGGAGATCGTCATATTACTGGAAGTTTTCCCAGATTTATGTGACCTTGCTAGGACCTCCAGTATGGGTTCTCTGTCCTCTATATCCTTATTAGACTGGCTGTCTTCTAGCGGGGGCTTATATCTGTTACTCAGTGGCAACTGGGGAGGTGAGGCAGGCAAGTGTGGTACTTGCCTTCTGCCATGGCCTTTCACTTGGCTCCATTCACCCCTTCTACTTGGGCTTCTGTCCTCCATCTGAGAGGTGCAGAATTACAGGATACAGGGGCCTTTTGTTTCTGGATCTCATTTGGCTTTTGTCCAGACTGCTGAGCCTAGCTCCACCAGTCTACTTCTATTTTAGCCTCTCCAATTCTCCCGAGCCTTTCTACTTCCGCTTGTAGCTTTGCAACCTCATCTTGCAGCTGTGCCACTCTGTTCAGCAGATAATCTACCTGCTCACGACATACACAGCCAGGTGTTACATTCCTGTCAGCCTGTCACCTGTACAACCTCATCTTGCTGCGGGAGCTCTTTCTGAGTTCCCATATCCATCCGCACTGGTGGCGGTAGCCTGGTCGTCCTCTGCTGCCTCATTGTCATTATTTTATTTTTTTTTATCCTAGCTGGTGGCTAAAGTGGCTAAAGTGGCTAAAGTGGCTAGCGCTGTCGCTGCTGCATGCGGTTGTGCCGCCTTTTATGGCTACTGGGTTTGCTCACCCCGCACTGCTTTGTGACTTTTTCCATGAAAGATTATGACCCTCAGCAGCTGCCCCGTGGCTCCCCCAAGATTTCCTGTTCAGGGAATCCCCAGATTTCCCAGAAACCTCGATAAATAGTGTTCTGAGACCAACACTCTTGCTGCTGCATGCGATCACTCGTCCATTCTGTTTCTTCACTTCCCCATATCCACTTTTTCTGCTGTTGTCTTTCTATTGCAGCACTCTTTCTGCTTTTGTATTTCTATGGAGTCTAACACCCAGAGCAAGAAAAGAGCTATAGAAAGTCTATTTTTCCATTAATTCTGGCTCAAGAGTTGTATTTAAGAACAGCCTTCTCTTCTCCTTGCTCTGCTTCAAACAGGGCCTGGAAAGAGACCCACGGGGAACCGTATATGACAATCCAATGCAGTGCCTGCAGAAGAATTCTCTGCCAAGCTCATTCTGCCTCACCCAAGTTTAAGGACATGGGAGACATAATTTTGCATTTATGCCAAATTGAATCAGTCAATTAGTCACATTTTTCATAGAGTAGAATTAATCTTTCTCAAAGTCACCGGAAAAGTGTTGTGTTGCAACTACCAGCATGAGATGTTCATGAGTCATGTTATGCTATGAAAAAAGCTACAAATTATGGCATTTTAAAATAGTAAATGTAGAGATTTATTTAGTTTTGTTATGTTTTTATTTTCCCTCATACCCCTAGACTTTCATTTTCATGGTTTTTAAATTTACCTCTGAGGACTAGAAGCAGTCTATTTTTATTTTGAAATTACAGGATCTGTTATATTCAACTAACTACAGAGTCCAGTCTTTCCAAAGAACTTGAAATATCATGAGGTTTGGCAATTTTGTCACAAGACTTCAGCAGTTTCTGCACCCTGAGAGGGAAAGGCTGAAAGCAAAGCATGAAACCAATACTTATTAAAGGTCTAGTAGCCCATATTTCTTTTTTTATGTTGTCTCCCTGGACTACTATTTTGCTGTCTTTAACTTTGACCATGTTACCATAGGAGCAGAATACTAGCACCCTAAATATTCTCCAACATGAGTAAAATGAATTTAAACAACCTATTTGTATTAACCAGCCAGGCTTGCAGCAGTGAAACATTTCAGAAATGTCAGTTTGATTCTCCATCTAACAAGAACTCCATATGAAATTATGAAACTCTAGTAGATATAACTACTTTTGTAGAAAGAGTGATTTGTTGGTGTTCTGAACACATCAGTCTTTCATAAAGCTATTTACCACCTAATGGTCATCTACTTCATTGCGAGTCACGTGCTGAAATATTAAATTTATTTTAAATGTGGTTCTTTACTTTCTCCCACTATGCTTGCACTTGCACTGGAGAAGTACAAACTCTCAACTACTGCTACAATTTTTAAGGGAGCTCTTGCTGCAAATGCTCTGACACTGTCCTGTAAGGAATAACAATGACCCTAAAGTTTTCAAGGTATTTAATCTCAGATGCCTGGAAAAGATTAAGAATATTTGATATATAATCTTGGAAAAGAAATCTTGTGTATGTTTTCAAACCAATATAAGCCCTGATCATGTTATCCTGGTTCCTATGCCTTGTATTGTCCCTGAAGAGGGGAAAAGACAGTGAATAAAACAACATTCCTACACAAACAAAATAGAAATGGAAAGTCCTTTTGTCACTTGGCAAACTAAACACTAAAGTGTGGTCATTGGGTCAAAGTCAGCTCTTGAGAAAAATCAATACTATCTACTTCCCAGGGTTTTTTCTGCTTTACTAGGCCCTAGTCTCCAATGGCAGCCAAGATCCAAGTCTGTGCTGGTTCTTTGCTATGAGGAATACCCAGATACAAAAGAAAATGTTGACATTTCTTCTGTTTAACCTGACAAATCATCCTTCAAATAGTGTAGTCAATGAAAATCAGAGAATGACTAGTGAAAGCTTTTGACTGTGCATGATCTCAGCTATACAATTAAAAGGAGAAACAGTCCTGTCTTTTTTTTTCTCCACTCTAAAGCAAATATCCTACAAATTTTCTAAGAAATTACCCTGTAGCTGTTTCATTTAGACTTTGGCTTTGCAAAGACTTATACAGTCTTTTCATGTCTTGCCAATCAAAAACTGCTGGGAAAATCCTAAACCAGGAAATTCAGAACATAGAACATCTGAGATACAATAAAAAGTATGCAGTGTCCTCATTTTAAAGTGTTCTGAGGAATCTATATTTGCTTATATTCTCCTTGTAGTCATTTATCTAAAACATGCTGTTGATCACAGTATTTCCAAAATCATCATAGAGCGAGCTGGAGGTAGAATCTCTTTCCTGGCCCATACTGAGTCTGATCTGTGATTTGGTCTCAGGGAATAGTTGGAGAATATCCTCACAGCAGAGTGCATTTTTCATTTAATTAAGCTCCACATTCTCTCTCAATTAAACCGTTACATATAATTGAATTATTTCACTGTAACAATCATATTAGAATTCCATTATTAATAAAGTTCTGTCAAGGGTATAAGTCTGTTATGGGCTGTGGCTAGGTTGACCACAAGATGAATAACAGGTGCTTTCTGCTTGACACTCTCCCTCCCCAAAATGGGAAGAGAAAGGGAATAAAGAAGAGGCACTTACAGACTGGAAAGTTAAACTACTTTAGTGAAAATAATGATAATATAAAATACATACAAAAAAAATACTGAACCCAACACCCCTGCTGGCAGTTAAGTCACTGTCACTACTAATGCAGATGCTGAGGTTGTCCAAGACTGGTCTCAGTAGCAGATGGGAACCCAATGCAGGAGCTGGATTCTGGAACTGGATTCAGAAATGCACAAATTGTCATCAAAGATTGAACCATGTCCTCCTTGTATGATAGCCATTAAAGAGAAGAGCTTGACTCTTATGATCCCGCAGCTTTATATCAAGTGACATCTATGGGATGGAATTCCTTGTTTGTTCGTTTAGGGTCACTTGCCATATCTGTTCTTCCCTGCAGGTGCAGCCTCTCCCTACTGCACCTTGATGTGGCACACAAGATTTAGCAGCGACCTTGGTCTTCACAAAGAGCAAGTATAAAGAGGAGCCTTTCTGCATCCCAATTATTGGTAATTAACTGTAAACATCAAGCATTTTCACTTGTAGAAGCAGACACTGCACAAATATGCTGTTGGTTGCAAAAAGTACAGTTACTTAGAAGAGACTGAGCTGAAAAGTATAACCACTGAACAGAAATAGTGCTGTCCTAACTCAAAACTGGACACCCATAATTAGTTTAAGAATTCAGAGTAGACCATAAAAAATACAAAGCACAACAGATTTCAACCAAAGGACATACCACATTATTGGTTTTTATTTTTCACAGTCTCCCTTTATACAGCCTGATTGGTGGTTGTGGTGATGTCACGGAACAGCCTGCCAGGAAGCTTCTTGTGCTCTTCCATGCAAATAGGACATTTCTCCAACATCCTATATGCTCTACTGTGCACAAAAATAGGAGTAATATGTATAATAATATGCTGCTATTTACTAACCTAAGTAATCTAAGTAATTACTACTAATCTAAGAAGCCAATCTATTGATAATAGAGATTTTAGAAATGTAAAAACATGAAATCTATAGGCTTGTGCCTGGAGTTGCATCAGTTTGGTTTGAATTATTACTATAACGAGTGTTATTATTAATTCATTGGTGACCTACTAAAACACCACTCACAGCTGTCTTTATTCATGGAGTGAATAGCAGGAATGTTGAAGGTGTAGCAAAAGTTGTGTTCAAATCAATTCCTCTGTATGTCTAACTTTTAAATATACTTTTTTATTTATTTTCCTAATTATTGAACACAATTATCAGTAAACATTATTACTGCAAATAACAATGCAGCCTAATACATTATTATTTTAATTATTTACTTTCAATAATTAAAATTATTAAATAATTAAAAACTAAAAATCTCAGACTGTGGTCTGAGATTTGTGTTATTTTAATTTTAAAGTTTAATTTCTTTTTCCTCTAGTTTTGTTTAAAAAAAAGCAGAAAAGGCTATTAAGCATTACATTTTTGTTGCATATGTGTTTTCCAGTTTTTGAACCTGCTAAGCAATCCTAACAAATTTTGACAGATGGACAGAAGCCTGAAGACTGTTCTTAGAAATTTGACAAAATAATTCTATTAGAATCTCCAGTGAAGAAGTTGCTCTGTGATGAGATAGATCAGAATTCGCTTTTCTACTTTCTCCACCAGCATTCCAAGGTACAGATTGGAGTTTCCATAGGGTTTTGGTGGGTCTTTTCCCCCCACTTATGGGCTTCAGCATTCCAAGTCTAATCAATGCTCCCTTTTACAGTCACTGAAGAAGTAGGGAAAGAAATAATTAATAAGAAAAAATATTTTCTGATCTCTTTCTACAAAACAAAGCAAAATTGCAGTAGCAAGCTACGTGATTTTTTTTTTAATTTCACTGGTTCTTGCCACTCTACATATTTTAGTCTTGTAGAGAACTTCTTGCCAATTAAATGATTTTACAAGTTTAGGGCAAACATAACTCATACCACCCTAGAGATCTATGTTCATTCAAGTCTGCTTCTAACAACACTGGATTATTTTCTGAACAGCACACGAGGTAAATCTTTTCCATACTTTCATGCTATATTTTTGTTTCTTTTTGAATCAAAATATTCTTCTCTCTGGGTTAGGGCAGTAGAACAGCTGATGAGGCCAAATACTTTTGATTTCACCTTGAGGAGCTGCTTGCTCTGATGTGATAGGAAAGTTTCAGAATGATCCACGTGACTTCCAGGGTTGTGAGTCCTTGAACCTAAGCATCTTACTCCAACTCAAGATGGAAATCTTTCAGTTTAATTAGTTATCCTATGGATATTTCTCTATAAACTCTCCTCTGCTAAATCCCTCTTGACATCTACAAACAAAACCTCACTGCCTTGGAATGAACCAAAACTGATTCCCTGTGACTGATCTCACCAATAACCTTCTTGTTAACAAAGGCCTTTAGATCTGACAGCGGGTCTGTGCCATGGGGCCTGAGGGTAAGTGCAGTTCCCAGGTCAGGGTCCTCTACAGTGTGCAGATGCTTCAACTAGCACTGTCTGTTTAATTAATTTCAGTCTGCTTCATCTATTTAAGTCTTTCACTTGCCTGCTGTTTTCCCTATCAATAAATATAAGTAACAGATTATAAAAAGAGAAATTCCATATAGAGCAGGAATAATCATGTGTGCTAACATGATTAATCTCTTTCTGTCATTACACCTGAAGGTTTGTATGCAACACACCAAACGAATAATTTGAGTACATTGTATTTTTCTTATAGATGAGGTTTTCATATGTAAACAGTATATATGCTTGTAAATATAAAATGGGTACATCCTTCTATATGCACACAGCTCTGTAAATAGAAAATATGACAGGATATAACCACGTAAACACTCAGCTCTTATCACTAGATGGTTAAACATTTCCTGAATTTCATTTCAGCATTTTACAAAATTCAACTTTATTGGAGACGTGGGTACTTCCAGCAGCCCTGCGAGTCTACTTGGATGAAATGCCACACAATCAAGACACTCTATTAACCTGAACTGGCAAAGCTGTACTAACCTGAGTGTGTTGGCAAAGATAAAAGAGTGAAAACTCTGACCTTACACAAAGAAATATCTTTTTCCATGACAGCTGAGCTATGTTTTCCAAGTCAGTATTAGGACTTCAACTTTTCAGCATAAAGAGTTCTGTTTATATAAGAGTCCTATAAGAAAAGGTATGGTTTTATAAGTTGGGGAGAACAGGTATATAGCAGCCTGCCACCACTGGAAAATAAGTTCTTTATCTAATCTGCTCCTTCTCCTTGCATCAAAGAGACACAGAATGGTTTAGGTTGGAAGGGACCTCAGAGATCATCTAGTTTAAACCCTCCTGCCATGGGCAGGGACCCTTCTCACTAGACCAGGTCACCTAGAGCCCAGTACAACCTGACCTTTTCATCCAGGAAATCAGTCTTGTTGGGTTGGAACCCTCAAAGAAATTATGTAACTCACTGACCAGAAGAAAGTGGCTAGTTTTCTGTCTGCTTAGTTAAACAGTCCCACGAAGTACTAGGAAGAGAACTGAGACTGACACAAGGGATAAGGGGAATCTGTAAGACCACAAGGACATCTTCCCTGTGGGAGATGCCCAAGCAAGGAAGGACAAGAAAGCAAGACTGTCCCTTCTGAGTGTAGTGAATGGTGAAATCGATGCAGCTGCATCATACCTGCACTGATCAGGTATTTTGTATGATCAGCAACTGGGTACAGAAGACACAGCAGGGTACTGAAGGATGACAATGTTTATAAGACATGGTGACAATAATTAGGTGAAACAATATTGTCTGGTTTCTGAATCAGCCCTTTTTGTTTTACTTTCTCTGCCATATATCACAATGGGATATTACCCTTTTTGAGAGATTAACTCTGTTTCTTTTGTTGTGGAACCTCTAAAGTGTCAACTGTCTTCTGAATGTTATACCACATGTTTTAAAAATTACAACAGGAAAAGAGGTTGTGTTACTAAAACACCAAAACTTGGGAAGTTCAATGAAAACTACTTCATCGCAGCGTTACACGATGTGGGAAAGCAACCCAGCTTTCCATGAATATCTGTGAATATCAACTTTCTACATTAGAATAATGATCTTCCTTGAGTATGAAGTGGGGCACAGCTTTTGAAAATGACACTCAGGGCTACAGGCAGGAAGAAACTGAGTAAATGGACCTCTGACTAAGGACCTGAGACTAAGAGGCTGCCCTCACTCTGCAGAAACAGCTACCCTTAGCAAGCACGCTGCTCCCAAGGATTCTAATGCTCTTTTCAGCAGTCAGCTTCTTAAGCAGCATTTTATTCTAATTTGTCAGGGGAACAAAAAAATTCCAATTATCCAAAGGATTGAAAGAACATGCAATAAAATACTTCATTATTTGCATATTTTATATAAACCTTCTTCCATATTTCCATGAAAGGATCTTTCAAATTAATAAAACATCATAGCATGATGGGTACATTCATCCACAGTTGATGGATAGTATTGAGATGACAAGCAGCAGTCAAATGGTTAAAATTGTTGGAATTTAATTTAATCTTCAAAGTTAACTCCCCCAATTAAGATGAGTGGAGTATGTCTAGAATGATGTTACTGCTATTGAAATCTTTCCATACTCCTAAAGACAGAAGCACGTGCATTTATAGTATTAAAGCTATGTTTTAATCCAAATAAAATTAAAATGGATAAGCAAAC
Source organism: Rhinopomastus cyanomelas (assembly GCA_013400115.1). Lineage (NCBI taxonomy): Eukaryota > Metazoa > Chordata > Aves > Bucerotiformes > Rhinopomastidae > Rhinopomastus > Rhinopomastus cyanomelas. The sequence continues at coordinate 430,696 of VXBP01005069.1, read as the reverse complement.
TTTGGCTTTGGGAATAATGGATAAGGAAAAGTTTAAAAACATTAAAACATTGTTTTCCAGTACTAAATTTCTGTGGTTCAGTAAACTATTTTTGCCATGACAACTTTCCAGCTCTTTGCCACTTGCATATGATTCTTAAAAGGCTTGTATAAATATTTGAAAGGTGAGTGTCAGGAGGATGGAGCCGGGCTCTTCTCAGTGTCATCTAGTGATAGGACAAGGGGCAATGGTTGTCAGCTGGAACACAGGAGGTTCCGCATCAGTATGAGAAGGAACTTCTTCACAGTGAGGCTGACAGAGCACTGGAACAGGCTGCCCAGGGGAGTTGTGGAGTCTCCCTCACTGGAGACATTTAAGACCCCCCCTGTATGTGTTCCTGTGTGACTTGGTCTGGGTGATCCTGCTGTGTCAGGGGGATTGGACTAGATGATCTTTCGAGGTCTCTTGTGATCCCTAATGATTCTGTGATTCTGTGATTCTGTGGTTCTGTGATTCTGTGATTTGAGTAAATGCCCACAGCATTTCAGCTGGGGAAAAAAGTCAGTATCTGGTGGGACAGATAAGGCCTGTTGTCCCTGTCCCTCCGTACGAGGTTTCTGCAGTTCGGTCTGTATCGGATTCTCTTACGCCTTCTTGGAAATTCACCCAGCTCCTGTGGAATTTGGCAGCCTGCTAGCTGCATGGTATGTGTTTCTAGGAATGTCTGGCATTTCTCACTGTCTCCAAATTGATATGGGGTGCTATATAAAGTTCTGATTTCAAAAGTTTCAGTTCAAAAAGCCTGAACTGGCCTTAGAGTTTGCTTTGCACTCAGAGAGCCAAGGAGGTTCTTCAGCTGGTGTCCTCACTTGCATGAAGTGAGGGTCTGCTTGGGGTTCTGCTCTGATGAGCCTTCTCCTGCAGCAGACATTGAAAAGCTGGCAGAGTGCTTTTGGTGTGGTTCTATAATTTCTTCTGAGATGAGTGCTAGACTGGTGGGAAGCCAAATGAATGAAGTATTCTGAATTTGGTATTTATTCATCATGTGAAATTTAGGGGGGAATCCTTACTGGATTCAGGGTCTGGGACCCAGCATGAACTTCTCTCCATTCCCACCAGAGACAGATTTAGATCTGCTCTAGAGAGAAACCTAGATCTAAATTAACACAGTTAATAAATTAACACAGTAAATACAGTCGTAGGACTCTAACACTAAATAAATGTTAGTAACAGTGTGACAGTCAGGCAAAGTGTGAGAGCTCTAGTTGTCCTGCTGATGCCTGTAGCACCATAGTGCTAGATGAACTACAGTATGAGAGAGAAATAATTCAAATTCACGTTGCCATGGCTGGATGAAGGGGTGAGACAAAGGCTACACAGAATAAAAATCAAAATGGGCTGTCCTGAACACCTACAGCACAAATACTTACTTTCATGGCAAGCAGGAGAGGTGATGGAGAGCTGGAGGAAGGCTGATGCCACTTCATTCTTCAAAAAGGGCAAGAACAAAGATCCAGGAAACTGCAGACCAGTCAACCTCACACCCAGTTCTTTACTGTGAGGGCTACTGAGCACTGGGACAGGCTCCCCAGAGATGTCGTGGAGTCTTCTTCTCTGGAGACTTTCAAGACCTGTCTAGATGCATTTCTGCCCTAGTTTTGGTTCTGGCAGGGGTTTTGGACTAGAAAATCTTCAGAGATCCCTTCCAACCCCTAAAAATCTGTGATTCTGTGATTCATATCTGTGGATGCAAATTAAAGAGACTTGGAAAAAAATGACTCTTCAGGCAACTGAAATATGTACTTAAAATAAACATCAACCTTTAAGCCTACTCAGTAAAAGATTCAACACAATGCCTTCAAATTTCAGCATTTTGTCACATTTTGATGGTGTGAGTGGGATTTACTATATTGTTAGACACTGAAATTGTTTAGGTAATGAGTGGAATAAGAGTGTTACCTCAACCTGGGAATGCACTGCTTTTGAAGATAAAATCCATCTGTGTAGAAAGGACCCTGTTTGACTAGCTTGCATCAGAAGCTTAGCAGCTAGACATCTAGATCTGACTGTGTGTTTTCTCAACATAAACCAGTGTGAAGCTTCTTTCCCTTGGACCTGCATGGTGCAGGAGAAACTGCAGCTGTGCATTTGTTTATCCTTTCTTCAGCGTTGGTGGGATCTTTGTTCCATACAGTCTTCCAGTAGGTTTTCTGAGCACAGCTGAGTCAAGGGAGGAAGTGGGGAGGAGGTTGCATTTTCTTCTGATATTGGACCAAAATTTATTATTATTAGTTGGTAACTCTTCCCACAGCAACAAACTCGGAGGTCTGTATCTGTATCACATCCCTTTTCTGGATGTCTGAGTACTCAGCCTAAAATCACAAGATATTTCTTATGCCAAATCCATTTCTAAAAATAATTTAGCATCTTGTTCTTACTGTCCAGATGTTAGTGGTGAAGGATTTCTTAATCTTAACCCCTGCTCAACAGAATCACAGAAGCAGGCTGTGCTGAAATATGAATCAGCAGGGAAGGAGATCATCCTGGCTGAACAGCGAGCTTTTGCAAGGGTTGTTCCGTTTCTCATATAAAGAAAAGATCTCCTTACAAAGGCAAACTGTTGTTCTGGCATATAATTATCTCTGTTTCCCTCATTAAAATAAGAACTCGTTTATACTATATTTAATTATGTTCTCTATTCATAAGACCCAGAAGTTTAAAAGTGTTATTGCATTTGTGCTTATTTCTCTATTTTCCATCTGTTACTCCATTTAGTCAGTATCCACGCGTTTCAAACAAAATAGTGCATTTACTTCAATTACTACCCATGAGTTTTCAAACCTTTCTCTCAGCTCCCATTAATGACATTGATATCTTCCTGACAGAAACAGTATTTCCTCATGACAATTTATTCTCTTAGATTCCTTTCCATTGTACTGGGACCTTTTTCTCTGACAACCATCATTACCTTTAGCAGAGTACTTTGTTCTTTCTCGTGATTTGACTTTGTAACTACGTGTTTCCCCACTAACTTATTTTACAGGTTGCAGGAAAACAAATGGGTTAAAGTTGTATTCTTTCCCTTAAAGGGTGTGATTAACAGAGTGCAGTGCTGATTGTTTCATGGTTTTCTTTTAGTTCATTTAAAATTGTTAACAGAAAGAGCAACGTCCTTATGGCTAAGCAGTGGGAATTACGGGTGAGGCACTGGGAATTCAATGCCTCTCTTTGCATGGAGTTTCTAAGCACAAACAGGTTGCAACAACACTTACATGAAGGAGGGACTAGTTAAAGGCATACTTGAAAGGTAGATATAGAACCAAAAATAGATCACTTTGGTTCAAGCAGAGTTATATTGCCATAAAACATCATAAAAATTATTCATGACTTCATAAAAATTGTCTGTGACTCAGTAATGTAGAATGACACATTGATTATTTGCAAGGATTTTATTTGCTCTTTCTGTAAAATCTACATGCTCCCTACGAGACTTTTTCACAAGCAACACATAAAATAGACAGGCATATTTTTGACACTGCTAGTTGCTATGCATAGAAATTAATGTCTTCACCTTCTTCTCTTAATTCTTGGAGAATAAAAAGAGATTTACTTCTGTTACCAATCTGAAGTGGTTGCTGCCAAGTAAAGCTAATTTCATAAGTGCTTCTTTTGAGGACATTTTCTACTCTCAGTTAAAAATATAAAAAACAAAAAACCCAAAGCAGTTTTAGTATAAAGATTGCATTTTTTTTAATTCTCCTTTTCTTCCTCATTGACTTTAAAGTCAGCAGGGATCATTAGATCATCTCATCTGATACCTACATTTACTAGTCAACTCTTGGATTGCTTCCGAAACCATTGTTGACTGAAGTACCTGTTGACCAGTTTAGGGCATTCTTCATTCACAATTTTGACACCTCACTGTATCACACAATTCTTGGAGGGACAGGTTTTTTTATCTTTCAAAATTTTTTGATAATTCGCTCAAATTTACAATGTTCTTTGAAAATGTGGACACTCTATCTAACCCCCTCAACCTATATACTTATTACAAGAACAAAGTGATCTCTGCAAAGGATTCATCATACCTAAATTAGATTTCCACTTACAGACAAATAAAGCTGAGATAATCAAGATCCCTCTATAGACAGCTGAGGAAAAAAGACTCTTTCAGAGCATGACTCATTTAGCCCGTTTTAAATGGTGTTGCTGTCAGTCTTCCACCTACACCTGCTTGGGTTGTGTTTGCCCTTTTAAATATTGCCATAATATTTAGACTTACCTACTCCTTTAGCTCTTCTCTAATACCATTAAATGTGTTGTTGCAGTTTGAAAATTACCACAATTTTCAGATGTAAACACTTGTGCTTTCATAAAGAAAAAGAAGTTATGTTGCTTTAAGAGGACCCCCACACAGTGACATTTCCTGGGGGAGGTTACACTATAGAATTGTCCTAGGTTCCTGTCCTTGAGGGATGGGCTAGGTGAGAAGATGAAATTAAAATATTTGTGAGGTTGGTTCAGTCTGTACAAGCAGTGTAAAGAAGACTTCTGTCTGCAAGATCTTCAAGCAGTTTTGGTGTCTGGGCTTCACCAGTTGTAATTCACTGTAATTGAACATAAAAAGAAAATCAGGAAAAAATGGCCTGAACCTCATCATCTGGAACAAGGTTTTGAACCTGCAGTAAAATATGTTAGGGAAATTTCAGATCAGTCCTAAATGAAGACCAATAAAGCCAGCAGCAAGCTACTGAGACAGGAATAAAGAACTAAAGAGGAAACGTCATTATACCTCCATACATCCATTGTGCCTACCTTGCAGCACTGATTAAATAAAGGACTTTGAATTGAAAAGCTTTGGGATCTGTCACGTGTCTGAGAGATATCTATCACGTGGCATGATAGTGAAGGTAAGCTGTTATCCCTCTTTTGCATTAAAAAAAATCATAGAATCATAGAATCATTACGAATTGGAAGGGACCTTGAAAGATCATCTAGTCCAATCTCCCCACCACAGCAGGATCACCTAGACCAAGTCACACAGGAACACATCCAGGTGGGTTTTAAATGTGTCCAGAGAAGGAGACTCCACAACACCCCTGGGCAGTCTGTTCCAATCCTCTATTACCCTCATTATGAAGAAGTTCCCTAGACTCCACTAGATACAGGCCTACAGCTAGATTCTGTCCCACTGACCACCAGTCTGTGGCATCTATCCTCCAGCCAGTTAATGATCCACCTCACTACCTGAAAATCATCCGGTTCACACTGCCTCAGTTTGGCTGCAAGGATACCGTGGGAGACTGTGTCAAATGCCTTACTGAAATCAAGACAGACCACATCAACCACTCTGCCATCATCTATCCACTTGGTTATGCCCTCATAAAAGGATATCAGGTTGGTCAAGAATTACTTCCCCTTGGTGAAGCCATGCTGACTCTCCCTAGTGACCCTGTTGTTCTTGATGTGCCTAGACACAGCATCCAGGACAAATTGTTCCATCACTTTTCCTGGGTTTGAGGTGAGACTGACCAGTTTATAGTTACCTGAGTCCTCCTTCTTTCCCTTTTTGAAGATTGGGGTGACATTTGCTATCCTCCAGTCCGTAGGCACCTCTCCTGATCCCCATGACTTAGAAAAGATGATGGAGAATGGCTTAGCAATGAGTTCCGCCATCTCCTTTAGCACACATGGGTGCATCCCATCAGGGCCAATGGATTTGTGTACATCCAGTTTGCAACTTATCCCTAACCCAGTCCCCATCAACCAAGGCAGGCTCCTCTCTTGCCTCGACTTCACGTGGAGCCTCAGCAGTTTGATATCAGGACAGCTCCCAGAAGTATAGACAGAGGACAAGAAGGTTTTCAGTATCTCTGCTTTCTCTGTATCCTTAGTCTCCAGAGCACACAACTCATTCAACAGGGAACCTACACCAGAAGCTGAAGATCATGGGCAGATTTTTTAAAGAGACACATTTCATCTCAAACTACAGAGTGAAGATGCAAAAATCCCAGATGAAGAAAACTGTGGATGCTAAAAGCTGGCATACTCTCAAGAGCAGGCTGGAGATGTTCATAGAAGAGAAAGGTCAATGACTTTGCGATGACTTATCAGAAACAGGACAAGCGGTCCTTGTCTTCTGCCTATTCTTGTGTTATCTTCTAAACCTCCACATACAGACACAACCAGGTGCTGTGCTAATCTGATATAAAACCTTAGAATTCTTTGCAAAGTATTTTTTAAAATTTGGCATTTTGTAATATGATTGTATTGTTGCAATCCTGAAGGATGACTGAGAAATTGTGAAAGAATAAGGATGTGTGTTTGATAGCAAAAAGGGGAATCTACTTCTATTGTATCTCATTGCAACCGAGGTGGTTTTTAATTTCTTTAAGGTAAGGACTGTGATGTAATCTACAGATCCTAGTTTTATAAAGTCCATAACATAAATTACAAGAGTTATGAAAATTAATTGGAAAATTAAATACATAGTAGAAAACTCTGCAGAAACTACATGGAATGTAAATGACTGCTGGAGCTGTTCCTTTGCAAACTGGAAACCATTCAAAGCCAATTTCTACATACAAAATGTGAATTAACAATGAGCTTTAATTACAATTATATACATATATATTGAAATTTCCTGCACTAGATAAATTATTTGAATGGGTTTGTTATAACTTCAAGTAATTTAAATAGTGAAGATAAGGAAGATATAGAAAAACTGTGTAGTGCAATATTTGATGCTGAAATCCCGTGCTGCTCCTGCATGCATAATCTGGTAGAAAAATGGTCGTGTTAGATGATGAAGATGGGTCATCCTATAGAAATGGGACATAATGGAGATTCAGAAAAAGATAGTCAGAGGACTAGCATAGCTAATTAATGTAGCATTTTTCTCCTGTGTGGGTCTGTCATGATTATTTTGCTGATATCTTAGGACAAAGAGACCTCCCACAGTTCACCTGACACGTCTGGATTCTCAGATTGCTGCCCAGAGGTGTGTCGCAATGAGTAAGTGTTTGCTGTCTGTTCCAAGTGTTGTCAAAGAAAGCCATTGCTCTGTCCTGTCTCTACTGGAAGCTCTTCATACCTGCCACATGGCTGTCTAATGGATCATTTTCACAGTTATTACATTCGAGATGTAATTAAGCAGTGTAAAAATGTCTTTCTTCATGGAGAAAAGCACACTTTGATTTTTAATCCTTATCAAAACATGCATTCATAAAAAGATAATGACTGCAAACATATCGAGAGGTTAAGGGCATACACGATAAGGGGAAATTAAACAGCTCTCTCTGACTGACATTCAGCAAAAGTTGGGTGCTTAAGTCTGCTTTATGTCACCATGTCAAACCTATACACATGCCAACCACGAACAAAATATTTCTCATCATCCAAACAGTGAAAACACTGCAAAAGGCTGCAGGACAGCTGCAGTAGACTACTGACCTTTGTTGTTGGCAATTCTACAAACATCTGTCTCCATGACCTAAGATGATCCTGTATTGAGGCAGAAGGATAGTTTAACTCAACTTCCAATGTCTTTTCCAACCCTACAAATCTGTAAAATTATTCATTAAGTTATATTTTAGTTTACAAGCTTCTAAGGTTTATGGGTTGGGAAAGAAACTTACAGTGAAAAAAGTGAAGCTAAAGCAGAGTTGATAAATACAATTTTACAACATGAAATATAACAGAAAAGAATAATGACAGTGGAATTTGTTGAGATAGTTCAGTATATTAATTTTTGATGAGTAGGATTGTTTTAAATTTTTATAAAATACAACATTTCTAGCCTAGATAACTGATAAGTCAGCTTATACCAGCAACAAATATGAGCCAATACCTCTCCACATATCCATTTCAAATGAATGAACAAATGAATAACTGAATGAACAAATAAAACCTGAAGGAGAGTCCAGTCAGACTTTTAATTGACAGTGAAGTTGAGAGAAATGCATCAAATATCTGTGCTTTTGTCTTTGTTAAAAGTCAGGAGTCCAGTTAATAGAAAAACTGTTATTGTCTTGAATTTAGTTACATTGCTATTCTAGGTTTCAAACTAGATGATGCCATCAAATGAACTCTGGAGACGTTTAAGACCCACCTGGATGTGTTCCTGGGTGACTTGGTCTAGGTGATCCTGCTGTGGCAGGGGGATTGGACTGGATCTTTTGGGGTCACTTCCAGTCCCTAATGTTCTGTGATTCTGTGAATAGTTCCCTGTGTTTTTTCTTGTGTAAAAGGTGTGAGACCTTTATCTCACATCTTTCTTCACTAGAAGAGATGGATGTTTACAAAAACACCTCTAGAACTCTCTTCCATTTCAAAATACACAATAGTCACACATGAGGACTAACTGAATTGCATTTGCCTGATTTTAACGTTTTAAGAGTTCTGGACATCAAGAATAATGAAAATGCTTGGTTTCATAATCAATGGATTTTTGTCTTTTAAATTTCTGGAGAATGAGTGGAACACTTGGAAGATAAAAAAATGCAACAGAAAATGTTTTATATATATGCATATATGTGTGTGTTTACACGGCAGTTTATAGACACTGATGTATTAGCATTTGACCATTAAATAAAACAAAAAACTGAAATTGCCTAACTAAGATAACTAAGTTCCATTGAATGACCTAATGACCTGTTTGCCTTAGCTAATTTTACTTACAACACACCACATTAAAAACACATCTCAGAATAACCCAAAACCACTGAAACCTTTTTTTAAAAGACATTAATAGGCTGACAAGAAAATATACAACAAATAGAGTTTTAAGAACTTGAAATTTTTTGAGAATTGGAATGACTTGCAACATCAAGATTATGCCAATCTTTGTTTTCTATATATAAAAAACTCACAGTCCATTATTGTAAAGACTTCTATTATTTTAATTCCCTTACTATTGGGATTGTATTTAGATTTTATATTAACTGGTGTCAACAATATAAAAAAAGGATAGATTGAAGTATAATAAAGAAGAGACATGAAATTGCATTGTGGAGTTTCACAGTTTCAGCATTTACTGTCACTTAGAAAGAAGCTGCATTTGAAATGACGAAATCCCTGTTCTTGGAATTCTTGACTTACAACACATCACATTCCTCTATTCCCTGTATTCCTAGTAGTCATCTCAGCTAAGAATGTTTTATGTCTTTTGCCTCCATGTCTGCAACATTTATGTGTGATTTTATAAGAAATGTCTAACCCCTTGTCTACAAAGTTGGGTTAGTTAATGCTGTATCTAATGCATTCATGAGGAAATACTCCAGAAACACAAACCACTTTGCTATTACTATGTCCAGCAAGAGAAAATTAGTCCTGAACTCTGGAAGACTATCAGCCTGCAACCATTGCCAGAAGAGTCCAAGCTAATATAAATCACCACTCAAACTTTTAAGAAAGCCAAGGACGAGATGCTCTGTTGACTCTCTTACAGCTTGTAACTAAGAAGTTCTTGGCTCAAAAGGCTGACTGTTAGCCAAGGTACTCTACAGTAGGTTTACTTTTTGGCATGTTATGACCACCTTAGAAAAAGTACAAGGTGATCATAGAGAAAACATTGAGGGAAAACAAAGTCAGAAAAAATAAAGACTGAGAAAAAAATTTATAGCGTTCGAGGTGTAGTGAACATTATATTCTTAGATCAAGGGACTTAAATGTATGCTAGGAAAACCTTTCCTTTATCAGCATTACAGGCTGTTCTTTGTACTGGTTTACGCTTTGCAGCTTGCTGAGTAAATTAAGTATGAAGGGACATAAACCCCAGGACTTGGGTTCAACTGATTCTGTTTTGCACTGGTTTACTTGCTTTCAGCAAGTTTTGGATCTTTGATTCAACAATGTCAGTGGATGTAGGAAGTGTTAATGAGTTAATTGTTCCTTTCTAAATTGGAGAGAAATACATTTGATGGGTGGACTGGTAGATAACAAATTAGACGGATGGTCACGTACAGCGGGCAGTGGTAAATAGCAAAATGTCCAGATGGAGACCAGTGACAAGTGTTGAACCTCAAGGGTTGACTGGGACCAGTGCTGTTTAATATCTTAATCAATGACATAGACAGTAGAATTGAGTGCACTCTCAGCAAGTTTACATATGATGTCAAGCTGAGTGGTACAGTTGACACATCTGAGATGCCATCCAGAGGGACCTGGACAAGTTGTAGAAGCGAGCCTATGTGAACATCATGAGGTTCAACAACTCCAAGAGTAAGATCCTGCACCCAAGTCCGGACAACCCTCAGTATCACACAGGTTGGACAATCCAGGGATTGAGAGCTGCCCTGCAGAAAAAACTTGGCAGTGCTGGTGAATGAAAAGCTGAACATGATCTGACAATGTGTCCTTACAGCCTAGAAGGCCGAAACAAGGGTAGCTAGCAGTCTGAGGCAGACTCTGCTCACCTCAATACTGGAAACTCATGAACTTCTCCAGAATGTCTGGGCAATGCCACCGTGCCATGAAGACTAGTGGAAATGAACAAAATTAAGATCTTTTTCCAAACCTTCTGTGTGGATGTTGAATATTCAAAAGTGTACAAGGAAAGGAGAAAGACCATGCTTTAAGTATGCAGAACAATGAACAAATATACAAGCTCAACACTGGATGACTGTCTTTTGTCCATATATCACAGTCTCTGCGACATGTTAGGAAGACACACATAATAAATACAGATCACAGCAGCAGACAAACAATTAATGGTCTAGATTAAGTTATTACCTTATGCATAAGTCTCTTTTCCTGTTTAATGAGCATTCTTTCAGCATGCTGAAATTAAATAGAATTATGGGAAGAGATTTATGTCTTTTTCTGAAATATGGAAACTGATACAGGCAACCTCTAGACTCAAACCTTCTTTTCAGAGACACAGAAGATATATTAATCGTTTTTTATCTCTCCCATTATGCTCAAATTTCTTACTGAAATCAAAGACACTAAAAGGCGACTAAGCAGATCAGAGAGAGTGATAGAATGCAGCCCCACATTTGTAAATATATGTAATTTTTTTTAGGCAGAATTTAAAGGCAACAAAATTTACTGTTTTAATCAGTCATTTGACAACATAGGCTCAGAAAAGCAATTAACAACTTATGAAGCATAGAAAAAGCACACACAATTAGGAAGACAAACAGTTGAATAAAGACTATCTCCTCTGGAGAAAAGTAAGCTGTAATTTCCCTGCCACCTGAATTTGTCTCATTACTGAAGAGAGTGCTAAAGATCTCCCTAATGGCAGAATATTATCAGACCGTAAGGAAAATATACCCTGCATCTGCTCCATTAAGAATGGCAGCTATAATTATTTTAAACATACAGCTTTAGCTTGGAATAAATAACTTACTTTCAGTCTTTCTATAAAACAAAATCCCACCACTTCTTAAATGTCTGTGTGAACTTCAGCAGCCTAAACCCATTTTAGCTCAGTAATGTTTAGGAAGAATAAATCCAAGTTAAGAGGGAACTCAGTATCACAAGATGAAAGTAATTTCTTAAGCTATGTTTGGTAAAATTTATTCCATGACATAGTGGAGTTCAATCCAGATCACTTTATAGAGTCCTTATCCAGCTCAGTAACATTTAGATCCAACCTTTCTGAACTAACACTACTGCAGTATCAATATATTTAAGATTGCACATCTTTTTACCCTTTCCTCCTATTTTACCAGTTGAGAAAAAAATTAGAGTAATATGAATCTCAGAGTGTTTTTAAGACTTGTAGATTCTGGAATAGATTCTGCAAATCTTGATTTTTCTTTTTAAACATTGTCCATTAGGAGAAACATCTTTGGTAGCTGATGCAGGGCTCCTAACAGGCCACCAAGTGAGGACTGAGTTCATATTCCTGACCAAATAGTTTAGGCACAGAAATATTACTCTCCTGCTCATGTCCTCTGCTGTTACATGATAAACTGACTCATTAATGTGAGCACAAATAAATGAAAACAGTATAATCTTTGGTGCTAGAGAGCTTTCAGATAAGGCAATTCTACTTGAATTAGGAATGAATGCTTCCTTCTATTAAGTTTCAGTACAAGTCAAATTCATACCAGCAGGTGAAATGATTCTTATAAAACTGGAATTTTAAAATAAGTTAGTGTACTATGAAAATGCTGTAACAATAACACTTTTTATACTCTTTAAAGTATTTTCTTCATTTTTCAAATGCTTAAACAGTTTTTAAAATATTTATAGAAGAAAATAATTTTATTTTGTTGGGTTTAGTATTTTTTTTCCTAAAGGATAGACCCATCTTCAAAGTTTTTCTTAACTGTTGAATTTCATCCTTTTTAATTAGAGGACACAAACAATTGCCTTAGTAGCTCTTTGAACTCCCTTTGAATCAAGATCAGAGACTACAGTAAAAGGACTTCATACTGTACAGTTTTATGCCATTCCATGTGAGATGCTTAGCATGTTGAAAAACTTAATATTATTCAATATTTGCAGCACTAAAAAGAGATGAGTGTGGAGTTTTGGCTGTCATTTCTCATGTACTTTGCTGGAGGAAAAATATATTTTCAGCAGCAAACTTCATGTACTAAAATAATGATTTGCAAAAGGGAAACTATATTTACTTTAAATTTTCTTGCCATTGTTGGAAGCAAACAACATATGCACAGTAGAACAGAAAAAAGTGAAATGGAAAGCGTACATCTGAAGCAAAACCCATTCCCAATCAGAAAAATAGTAAAATTAAAGACAAATGTAACTTTTAGAACACTTTTAGACCCATTTTCCTTTTACAGATGCTCATTTTCCTTCTCAGCAGCCTAACTATTTTGATCTCTCAGTACTGTTCATGCCTTGCATATTTTTCCCTTGTGGTTTTGATTTGCAGGGAGCAGGGCTGCTAATGTAATTGCAAGTGAGCCCTGGACAGTGTGGGCAGGAGATGAAAGGCACGGTCATGCTTCTCATGGGGCCTTGCCATGACCTACTTCCAGAGCAGCCAGACATAACATGGGAACCACGTGCTCCCACCCTGCCGTCAAAACAAACCATTAAAAGCAGCAGCTTAAGACTGATTTAGGACCCTCTGGTCTTTAAGAGGTGTCCGACTTTTTTGATCCGCTAACTGATCACAGGTGGATGGAAGACGATCTCTGAAACAATCAACTCTGAATTCGACAAGTGCGTTGCTACAAAGGGGGAAGATCGAGTTTCACTGAGGACAGCGTTTAAAAAGCAACAGCCAGTGTTCGCCGTGAGAAAGGCATGAATGTCAAGCAGAGGGTGACAACGTGCTCTGCTGAGCATCCACGCAAAAGTTCTGCCCTAAGTGTCACATCCTCACGACTGAACTCTCAGTTCTGCTCTCAGTGATGCTGCATTTCAACAGCACCAACTATTTTCTGACAAATGCAAGCACAACTGAAAATGGCTGGGAAAAACTTTGTGCATAAAAAACACTAGCAATGGCTAGGAAAGTTAATTTTCAGTACACTGTCTAGTTATTTCTTGCTCAATAAACATAATTTTAGAAGCAGGATTCCAGCCTAACTAGGATAATGTTTAAGGTTGTTTCTTCTTTCTTGCTCTCATTTAAAGTATTTTCTAACAGCTAAAGGAAATGAAAAATACTATTCTGTTTTTTAAAGAGTGCAGAACTCTGCACTAACAGCAACAGTGAAGAAAGTATATCAGACACCACAAATCCCCATGTTTCTTATGGAAAACAGAAAATCCCTTCCTCTCCCTCATCCTAAAATCTAGTCCGTAGAGATGTAATAAAGAGTGGCGTTGGAGGGTCACAGGTCTGGTTGATGTTCTACAATTACCTGTCCCCAACACTTAAATATATGCTAATTTCTCTCACTGTAGGAGGAGTGATTCTCAAGGACAAGGAAAGAGATTAATAAATTGGCTGCTGAATCTTTTTTACAAATGTAGATAACTCCACCAGTGAGCATATGGACTGGCAAAATTGCAGCTCAGTGGCAAGAGGGTCTCATCACTCTGGTGGTTGCAGTAGGCTCTACAGTGTTGAGTCTCAAACTGTCTCTTAGTCTGGAACTGCTTTATTTCACCCCGCCAGCATGCCATGGTATCTGAGCCTCACGTGGATGTCTTTGGTTTGCCTTACAGTAAGCTGACAGAGTTAAAAAGTACCTGAGCTGGTGAGATGTGTTTTATTTTCTCAGTTTCTGTATTTAGACTGCTTTTCCTTCTTAGGACACTCCACACACGTAGCCAGAGCTCATCTGGCACCTTCTAGTCCTGTGTTAATTGCAAGAGGAACCGACCTAAGATCTGATCTAGAAAATTCTCTGGGAAGATTCTTTTTGCTCATATAAGTAACCTAGATATAGGCCTTTTATTACAAGAACCCTTCTTACTGTCAACAAAGAAAGAGATTGAGAGTGACTTTTAAAAAGCAAATATAGTTCTAAGAGATGCTTAGAGGATAGAAGATGTCTTTAGTAACATGCATCCCTCTCTTCAGATGATGTTGCTTACTTGCAAATAAGATAAAGCAAACGTACAAATTACTACCTACCAGTCCTGTTTGCTCTCAGAATTTTGGGCAAAGACTCCAAAATAATTTAATGAGTGTAAGTGACCCTGTGATGTGTTGGGGTCTTCCTACTTCATCTGAAGGATTTGTCACCGGAACTTGTTTAGAAGTTTTCATTTCAAAATTTAAAAATCCTAATACAGTCTACATATGTTTGAAAGGATTTTTGAAAGCCAGAACTCTATCATTTTGTTTTGTGATAATCAATTTTTTGCACTATTTTTTCTAGAAAAACAACAGAACTTTTTGAAGTTCCAATGAATAAATTTATTTTTTAAATAATCTGCATCTATATAGTAAATTTTAATACCTTTTTTTGTAAATATCACTATTACTTGCAAGCATTATATGCAATGCAGTCTTAGAAAAAACTAATATGGGAGAGTAATTGCATAATATATGTCTTAAAGATAACTGAAGACCTCAATTATCAAAATCTCTGCTGTGTACTTTCCTATGAGTGTACCTACTCCACAGAATAAGGCAGAAAATTGGAGGTGACTGCACTTTCAGCATTCTTACTTTGCTCCAGTTCTTCATATAAGTTATTGTATCATAAATAATAAATGTCCCCGAAGCTGTTTGTTATTCTGGTTGTCTGAATGCTAAGCTGTTGTCATATGCCCTCTGCTTATGCTGGCTTCATCGCTGTGCATGTATCTCACCAGCCTTCCTGGCAAGAACCTCTTCTGCATTTAGGTTCCCCTCAGAAGAACAGGTGTCTTCCAGTAGTGCTCTGGTGTAATCTGAGTTACGCTGACCTGGACAGTCTGAATCAAGCACTGGACTGCTTGAGTGGAGCACCAGTGAAGAGATTGATTCCCTTTCTTGTTACAGATACTAGTTTTGTCTGATTGAATTGCATCTTTCTTCCAAAAAATTCTGTTTGTAAAATGTTGACTCTGGACCTTAGGCCATTATCTTTTTCCAAATTTCAGGGCCTTTCCTAGAATCATTCAGGTTGGGAAAGATCCTTGACATCATCAAGTTCAACCATGACCACTAGTCTATCAAGTTCACCACTAAACTGTATGTCTGAGCACCACATCTACATGACCTTTAAGCACATCCAGGG
Source organism: Rhinopomastus cyanomelas (assembly GCA_013400115.1). Taxonomy (NCBI): domain Eukaryota; kingdom Metazoa; phylum Chordata; class Aves; order Bucerotiformes; family Rhinopomastidae; genus Rhinopomastus; species Rhinopomastus cyanomelas. Next base: position 415,115 of record VXBP01005069.1, on the reverse strand, counting down.
ATGGTGACTCAACCACCTCCCCGGGCAGCCTATTCAATGCCTGAACACTCTCTCAGTGAAAAAAGTTCCTAATTTCCAGCCTTTTGAGTGATTTTTTCCTCAAGGCATTCAAAAGAACAGTAATGTTTAATGGCTAAGTTGTAGGAAAATAGAGGAAATGTCATGTTTCTGTAAGAGATGGAATATAAAAGTCAGACCAAACCATAAATACAAATCATATTTGCCAGCACAAGAAGCATAATGGTCATTTATAATAGATATGTTTTTACAGCATAGGAACTTGCAATTGTTTATGTTAGAAAAGACCTTCAATGTAATAGAGTCCACACACTAACCTAACTGAAACAATCTCAATGCCAAACCATGTCCCTCAGATCGATATCTACATGACTTTTAAACACATCCAGGGATGACAATTCAACCATGTCCCTGGGCACCCTGTCCCAAGGCCTGAATACCCTTTCAATGAAGAAGTTATTCCTAATGTCAAACCCTGGTGCATCTTAAGGCCATTTCCTCTTGTCCTATTGCTTGTTGCTTGTGAGAAGAGACCAACATCTCCTTTATACAACCTCCTTTCACGCAGCTGTAGACAGTGATGAAGTTTCTCCTCAGCCTCCTTTTCTTCAGGCTAAATAGTCCCAGTTTCTTCCACCACTTCTTATAAGGCTTCTTATAAGGCTTGTTCTCCAGACCCTTTGCCAGCCCTGTTGCACTCCTTCGTTGTTGACCTGCTCCAGCCCCCATTAAGCATGCTGCTTACTGATGCATAACAAGTGTGATGGTCTCTAAAGCTGTTTGCTCATGTGAAATGCTGTGATTACTTGTGCTTTACTGAAATGTATGAGTTGCCAGAAGAATTAAAAATACCATTTCATTCACTGTTGTTATCATGTGCCATATCATTGGTGTGAATCACAGAAGAAGAGCAGAGGGAGAATTTCCATTGATATTATTTCTATAATTAATATTTAGGACAATATCACAGAATGTTAGAGGTTGGAAGGGACCTCGAAAGATCATCTAAGTCCAACCCACCCTGCTGGAGCGGGGTCAGCCTACAGTACTGTCTCAAGATGTCCTACACGGGGTTCAAACCCATGACCCCAGGAATTCAGTGTCCCATGCTCTACCAACTGAGCCAGCCAGGTGCCCTGGAATATGTGTTCTTCCCTTACCAATTCAAGTTGATCACTTGTCTCTTAAAAACATATTTGGATTAAATAAAAATGTACATTTAATTTACCCTTCTAAATTATTTTTTCTAAGATGCTTGTACCCCAAATAAAACTTTGATATGTTTTCAGGTTTTTTAGGGTGAAAAAATTCTATGATTGCAGCTTGCCATATTAATCTCTTAGCAGATTTTTTAGTATTTACACAAACTGAAACTTACTCTTTTTACTTGTTTTGCTATTGTTTTATTTAATATTTTATAATTACTTTTTATTTCAATTGCCTACCTAATGTAATAGATGTTATAAAGAACAATTCAAAATATTCATTACATAGAAAGCCTTGCATAGTTTCTCATCTCATATTTATTTTGAGAAATATCTCCAGATGATCTCTAAACAAGTAAATTTTCTACAGGAATGTTCTTTTGCTGATGCATTTAAAGAACAGGAGAAAAAGTTAATAACATAAGATTTTATAAAAGTAATGAAAATCACAGCATTTTTGGTGTGATTTCATACTGTTTCTTTCATACTAGTCTCTAAGGTGTTTTCTTCTTATAAACTTCTCACGGAGTGCTTCTCCTTTTTGCTTCTGGGAAGATTTTCAAGCCCAAGTATAGTTCCAAGGAAAATAACTAAAGAATTCTCTTTTATTTTTATCATATCTGGGAAATTAAAATTCTGAAGAACTAGCTGCCTGAACCAGAACCACAGCTGACTCACTCTGTTTTCTCTTTTCATTGGAATACGATTTATATCTCAAGGACAGAAACAGAAAACTAAAGAAATCAAATGTGTAGCTGTTGATTTTGTTTATTTTGTTCACATTTTTAAGAAATAGCCTCATGATGAGACATTAATCAACACAAGATTTCACTAGTTCTCAAAGGAAAAAGTACAGTAATATAATGATCTGGTAAAACTATGACATTCCATAAAGAATCTTGAAGTCTTTGAACAGCAGCAGCTCTGCATACACTGCAGTGTCTTACAGCACTGCTGAGGAGAATGCATATTACTTCCTCTGTTTTCTCTCCATGAATTTTTATATTATCCATCTACCTACCTACCTACCTACCTACCTACCTACCTACCTACCTATGAGTCTATCTATCTATCTATCTATCTATCTATCTATCCATCCATCCATCCATCCATCTATCTACAAAACATTGAGTCACTTCTTGCATTGGGATTAACCAGACCTGTTTTCTGGGTAAATTGAGAGAGATGGTGGCTTATCAATCTGCTTGAGTTTTGATTAACTTAATAGTTTTATTATAATCAATGTTATCTGCTAATAAATTTAGACTATGACTCACTTTGTGCAAAGCTGCATTGCAATGCCGTGAACACAGGTCAACATGGCTTAGGTATAGACATGACATATGCTAGTCTTAGAGATGTGAGCTTTTAGCTTTTATTGTTAAATGTCATAGCAGAGTCCTGGATTGCCATATGTCTTGATTATGCCAGCCATGCTGCTCCTCATCTGATTTTCCTCATGTTATTATGATGGAATGTGAACCCAGACTTCCTTGGTTTACTGCTTTTAAGTACCAGTCTCAGACACTATCATCTTCCTCTGTTGCTCTAGCCTTTAATTTACTGTACAGGAAGTGGCCTATTTAATGCCTTCTCCCTTTGAGTTAACTAAACCTAGCTTGAAATTTCTAAAGGGAAACAGCTGCACTTTGCTAAAACACCAAAATCTCTGGACACACCTCCCTCTCCTTCCTGGGACCAAAGTGGGAGGATGGATTGCTAAAACAGAAACAGATATTTTGTGTGCTAGCAGGTGGCTGTGCAGCCTCTCTTTCATACAACATCCGGGATTTGCCTTAGTCTTGTTCACAAAGGACAAAATCCTGGCACAATAGACCCCACAAGTTGAAGCCCTTTATTAAAAACTTTAAAGTTCCACCGAAATGTCACTAAATGTCCAGATTTTGATTCTCGAGTAGTTGTCTCCCTGACTGACCCACACCACGCAGTATATTTTCCAGAAAATTTTCTCATCTTCCTTAAGAGCTGAGCTGAGTAACAGAAAACTCCTGCAGTGGAAGAGCAAGCTAACAGGACCAGGACATCTAATGTCTATTGAGACAGCAGAGCATCTGGCATCAACTGCTGACCTCTCTTAACTTTTCTATTGGCAATGCCAGCTACCCTTTGCTCCATATCATCACAACTCTCCAGTGTGATTATCAGAAAAGTGAGAATTTTTTGCTAGCAGGGATTCAAGCAAGGGCCAAAATTCCCTTTTCACTCCAGCCACACCACCCAATGTAGAAAATGTTTTTGAAAGATCATGTTCCAGGCAGGAAATCTTCCTGTGCTGTCTGCTCATCTGTGGTCTACAACCACGTTGTGAGTTACTGAGGGTCGAGATGATCTTTCTTTGCACTGAGCTGTGCATTCATGATTTCTTTTAGACTCCTCAATTTACACCGCCATTTATAACGTGAGTTTGCTAACATGGTTCTTGTTCCTCTATTTCCAGAATATCCTTCTGAGGCTCTTATAAAATGTGGCCTCATTTCTGTCAAACAAGATGAGCTGAAATAAAAGGTTTACATTTTCTAGGAAGTATGTTGGCTTCTTGCCTACTCACGCTCATCAACAAAGCGTGTCTCAGTTTGTGCCTTGGCTATCGGAGACCTTCTGTCTCCCTGCAAGTGTTGCTGTGACAGCTACAGGAAGCCTATTTCAGTGCCTACATGCAGTATCTGAAAGTGACGGGAAGGACCTTCCCATTAATAAATTGCATATATAGTGTATTTTTAACTTTGACTGCATTTTGACAAATAATAATGATACCCTCAGGCACAGGATGATTTTTTTTTTCACAGCAGTGTCAAATTTCATACAAGACAGAGTCTACAAAAACTTCTCTTTCCCGACTGTAATTCTCAGAATCAACTGGCACAATTTACTAAAAGACTTCTAGTTCTTCTCTTTTACTAAAGAAATAGAATTTACCTCCTCAGCAGCGAATGGTGAAAATACATGAATTATTTTTAATCTTGAAAAAGTTTAAGGTTTTTTTCATTATTGCTGAAATTGAGCTCTTCGGTGAGACTGCAAGATGTAGGTATTTAGAGGAAAACTTGTAATAAATTCATACCAGGAAACAGAAATGATAAAGAGGAAACACAGTGGGTGATACGTGACCACGTACTTTCCAACTGCTTAGCTACTGGAGATTTGTTTGTGCCTTTCAGGACAGAGTCACTTTTCCCAAGCTGGGTTTACCATTGTGTAGATCTTCACAGTGGTCCTGTGGCACAATGAGTATCATTAAAACTTGTGCTGGATTGTTACTAACGATGATCTTCAAAAGGTGACACTTTTGCCCCTGGATTTTTTGGACTCCTCTGTGATGAATTATTAATACAGACGAAATATCTATCTACTCCACATAGCACATTTATCTTGTTTGAATGTTTTGGACAGTTTAGAAATGTTGATAACATGTAGCAATTTCTCAACAAAGACAGAGTATTTAATCATTGGACCTTAAAAAGAAAAAGAATAACTGAAAGACACGAGGAATGTACGTACTGTCCAATTCAGACACCTTATTCAGCCAGATGAACTGGTCTACTGTAGGAAAAAAAAATGGGGAGAAACAAAGACGGTAAGTGAAGACCCATAATTGTCTCCATTGCTTAACTCTTCATCCATGGCTGGTATGTTTTACACCCATTATCCTAGGTGATAGAGTAGAAACTATTCCTGTAGGCACTCTCATTATAGCTTCAGGCTATAGTGTCCCATTCTAACAGGCTTCAGTGCAGCTTTCTTAGCAGTGAAGGCTTATTAAAGCGAGAAAAAATACTCACAAAACAACAATTATTGTATAGTTATAGCTACTGCAGTTATAGCTATCCATGATGATAATAACTGGCCCCCAAGGGATCATTTGCTGCCCAGCCAAGGCCCAAGGACAAGCACTATTTAGTGAGGACATAAGCAGCCCTGACAGCTTAGTCTCTGAATCAGCTATCAGTTCCTGGCCTTCTTTAATCCCTTTAGGTGTATCCACAGTCTCTTTTATTTCTTTTAATGTCTATGGAGACACTTTAGAGAGTGAGTTAGGTGACTTAAAGTAAGCCCACTCACTTGTTTCTCTTGTCTGAGAAAACTAACCAAGGAAGATACTGCAGTAAATAAACAGCTCTTGACTGAGACGTCTCGCTGCTCACTGCAAAGCCAGCTGTCGTTTCAACAAGTATAAATGCAAGTACAAGTACATCCTAACTGGATTTTTGGATCTATTGCTTGCTTTAAAAAAATAGAAGTGAAATTGGAGTAACTCACATTTTTTTTTTAATCTTTCTCTTTGAAACATACGTTTCTGAGGATCAAATTAGTCATTTATGGCTTCAGCGTAATTGTGGGCTGGAAAGCTGTCATGGGTAATGGGAAAAATGAAAACTAGCCTTGTAGTTTCTTTTCCTTCTTACTTACAAAGTTAAATAGACAAACTTTGCACTATACAAAACCTGTGGTAACAGGCAATTACAAGGACTTCAGAGATAACTCTATTTTTTGTGCTTGTGTAAAACTGAAAAAAGTGCTTACAGGCACCTCAACCCAAGATCCAAAACTTCAAAGTGAAACTAGGAATAAATGTAATTGTAAAACAATTAAAACCAGACATGCCAAATCATTTCTTCTTGATTCAGTGACTACTCCTAGTACCAGTAGAAGAGCTCCTGAGCTTCTCATGTGCAAAGGACACGGCAAGGGTGCCTTGCATGGCTGAAAGAAAGATATGCAAAACTTGTATCATAATCTCACTGCTGAGGTGAGATTAATTAATCAATTATTAGAAAAACCTGATTCACAGCTTTTCCAAAGCATTATTTCCAGCAAATTTAATTACGTATAGGCATTTTATTCCTTACTTTGGTCTCTGTATATAATATTGAGATCATATTCATAATTTGTTTGGTGCAAAAGAAAGTCATAATAAAGTTATTGTACTGAGGGTGATAAAAAGAATATTTTCTTCTCTTAAAGACTTAGTCCTGTTAGTGTTTCAGCAAGAGCTATCTACCTACATATCATATGCAGCTGAAGAATATATTCAGGCAGTTCTACAGGGTGAGAGAAATTAGACACCAGAAGGTGATTACTTTGCATAGTTCTGTGTTTCAAACATAGTTTTCAGCCCAAATTGTGGAAACAGAATAGTTATAGAATTATTTCTGCATCAAAATGCAAAGTTTTCAAAGGTTATGGTCTCTTAGGATCATAGGATGTTAGGGCTTGGAAGGGACCCAAGAGATCATCGAGTCCAACCCCCCTGCCAGAGCAGACCCCCCTGCCGGATACAGTCTTCCTGACCTTAAAAAACTACAAAATTATTTTCTATATACATTTGAATTCGTACGGGGTTCCTTGCTGTAATTGACAATGCAGAGTTTCATAACTCAAACTATATAAAAGTACTCATTTGTCCAATAAAACGAATGTATTATGAGAATCAACCTGTGAGAGTGATACATGTATAACATTGCACCATTTATCTATTTATTTATTTGTTTGTTTGTTTGTTGCCATTACTTTAGGGGTGATTTATCAGCAGATTTCACATCTCTTCTCTAAAGCAGGATTTAAGTGGTTTATGAACAGCTTATAAGTCTGACATCAAAATGTAACGTTGACATTAGATATTAGAGGGAAAAATGTAATGAGCTGTGTCTACACAGAGCAGTTTGGAGCTATTGAAAGAAGTAGCTGGCTATCCCTCAGCACTTCAGCGTGATAGGCAGTAAGGCTATCAGTGTGAGGCAGTTTTAAAAAGAAATGCATTTCACATTGAGCTAAAGCTTGTTATGCCGTTACTCAAAGCCATTATGGAACATATTCTTTTCCGACATGTAAATAACCAGCGTTGTAACCAGCGGTGCTCAAGGCTGGGCAAGGAATTCATCATCCCTAACACAATAGCCAAAACACAATTGTCTGTCTTCAGGGTGGGCAGAAAGTTGTGCGCAGCAGCTGGAGCTTTAGAGAAACTGACAAGTTATGTTTTTATGACCTGCTTGAAACAATCTGTTTCGACATTTCAGGAATTACCACAGCTTCTGGGAAAAGCCAGGCATGCAGTCTGAGCCCAACAAGCCCGTACTCTGCGTTGAAGTTTAATTAAGCCACCTACTGAGAAAACTACCAAAGGGGAAGCTCTACTCTGAGCACAGAATTTTCAAACCAGTGGAGAGCATCCAGGGAAGACAGTAGTTTCGACACCCAATATATTTGCCCTAGTTCCTATGAATTACATGCCCTACTTCTTATGAATTATGCATATTAAAAGCTCAGTTAGGAATATTGTTCACAAAACTGTTGATTAAAATGCTGAAATAGCCAGTGTATCTATCCATAAATAAAATGTGTTTTAGGCACCCTACTATTTCAGTTCTGTAATTGAGTCATATAGTTAGACTTTGATTAGGTTACGGATCACCATTACCCCAATGCACTTCTTAACCTGCTCTTGGTTTATTTTTTATCCATCAGTATCAGTGAATTTTCAGAAAGCTTGGCGACAGGCTGCAGTACGTCACTGGTGTCCTTAGATAGCATGACAGAGGAGTGAACACAAGCACCCTGTCAAAGAACAAAGATCATTAAATGGAATTAAAGAATTTGCATGCAATAGGTGTCAGTTCATGTTACGTTAGAAAATGAGTTACCCTTAACTATAACAAGCTTTCAGACACCTCAGTTGCATTTGCAAAGATTTGCTGTTTGTTTTTTTATATCATACACGATGAAGAAATAACCAATGATTTTTCAAGAAACATTATATTGATGTCAGTGGGACAGCTCCTGCAAGCTGCATTTCCTAAGGCTTGGGCGATGTATGAAAAGTTTGCTTCAGGTTTTGAAAGCCCAAGTACACGTTGATACTCTTTTGGGTTGGCTAGAGTTTTTACATCACAAAAGGATGGGAAACTTCACGCCTCACTGTCCTTGCCTCTTCATCTTTATACCTACTTGCTGCTGTCTTCAGAAGTGGTCCCATGTTCTGTCTGGATCAGGGAAACGAGGTTGTTTTTGTTTGGTTGATTTGGATTTTTGCTTTTTTAATCTGGAGTGACAATCCATAATTCTAATATTTTTGGGATTAATCTTCAAAATGTCTTTCCCAACACATTTCTGTTTTATTGTTTCATCTCCTTTGTTCTGTGCAGCCCCTATGTGTTGTGGACTTACATGCCTTATTTTCATGTGAGAACAAAATAAGTACTTTACTCAGGAAAGCAAGCCAAGTTGCAAACACTTGGATCTGTATAAAAGAAGCATTTAGTTTTGTTTTTACTAACCAGCCAATTTCTAAAGAGAGGTGGAGGGGAAGATGGGATTTCTGTTTTGATCTCAAGTTTAATCTTATCCTAACAAGCATCCCAGAAATGTTAAAGAACAAAGTTTTCACACACAGACTAAGTAAATACTTAGAGGTCATTTTCCACTAAATTTTATCATTCACCTTTATCATCTGTCTGCTGGGGAAGCGGGCGCCTTTGAAAATTGAAATGTCATCTATGGAAGGTGTAAAATGGATGTGCTTTTGGTAGATGGGTTCTGCTACTTGCAAGTCAAAAGTAGTTATACCTTCATCTTTGGAAATGTAGTTATTTATGCTCGTGGGTTGTTCAGTTTACTGGAGACACGCTGGTAGGATTTTTTTAAGTATGAAGCAATTTAACAGCCTTGGAGCTGTTTTCTGTGACAGCTTCACTCCTTTGAAGATTGCAATGATATTTCTCTATTTTTCACTTTAAAAATTAGATCCAGCCTCAACTAAAATCACACGAAAAAATCCCTCTGGCTTCCTTGAAATCTAGAATGACTTTTTAGTGATTTGCTTACTACAGTAATGTTCCAGTATTTTCTAACTGTTCTGCACTGTATCTTAAGAAAATCTTTATTTATCCATTAAATGATTCCTAGAAGTGTCCTCATTCAAAAATAATTACATTTATAAATACCATGTAAAAATATTTCTTCTTTGTAGTCAATTCCTGCTGTGGCAGGGGGATTGGACTAGATGACCTTTTGAGGTCCCTTTGAATTCCTAATGTTCTGTGATTCTGTGAAAAAAAAAGTCATAAAATAAATTCACAGATGATATACACAGTACATGTAAATGCTAGATTTTAAAACTGCATTGTTATAATTCACTTAGTGTAATGGGAAGATGCTGGCAGAACATTAGAATGACATGCAACTCTACAAATGTAAGTAACGAGTACTTTTTGTTAAAGAGGAGGGTTTTTTAATTCAAAATGGCTTCATAAAACCAGTTTATATATGTATGCAAAATGTCCCTACTGTACACACACAGACACACATATATATGTATCTACTGAAATAGTGAAATAACTAGAACTAATATTATTAAGATCCTGAAGAATGAGGTATATGGGCAGAAGATTCTCAGATTAGTTTGGTCAGACATGCTGAGGTTCTTAAAAGAATCTGCCTATAAGCTTAGAAGCTTGAGCATCTGACAGGTAGAATGGGAAAAACAAGATAAGACATGAGATTGCTGGGCACTAAGTCACATTTAAACACCCAATAACTGGATCTTTGCAAAGCTCAGCCTTTAGCATATGAAGGTTTTATCACATGTGCCAGACGAGGCAAGCTGCAGGGATCAGAGCAGGGGGAAGGGAGAAGCTATGGCACAATTGATGTTCAAAGGGCCATATGTTCTTCCTGGTTGTACAGTGTGTTGTGGCTTATAGCCACAAAAAACCCCAAGCCAATAAACTAGGTGAGGAATGACAATAGGTTGTCCATTGCAAAGTCCAGGATGGAAACTTTGCAGCTTCCTAGGAGGAAAAGTTCAAAGGAGAGCAAGGGCAAGGGCTCCACTGAAAAGAGAACCTCTCGAGTCAGCATCTGAGTCAGACCAATGTGGTTTCTAATGCTTGGACCTGAGCAGAGACGGTGAACGACAGCACCCATTTACAAACAGTAGGAAGTGAATCAGTGACCCAATTTTAGTTGTTTTCATTTAGTATGTGGATGCTTCTTTACAAGGTTGCTAGAACAAAATGAGTTCCAGTCACCTGATTATGAGCATCAGTAGGAGAACACTGATTGGATTAGCTACTCACATGAAGGTTTCTTACAATTGATCCTCATATACTTATAAAAATACTCTTTATGGTTACAGACTTTACTACTGACAATGCTAATTACTAGGAATATTGTCTCTAAAATTTATAAATGCATTCTGAAGGTGCTAAAAATCATATGTTAAAAATTAATATAAAAATAGCTATTTACATTTCAGTAGAATCAAAGGAGAAACATGCTCAGGTCTTTTGTTTTTGTTTATGCCATTTACAAGATTAGGACAGACTCTTAGATAACCTGGATTAGTGTCCTTGTGTAGTCTGCAAATAGGATATCTATAAATAACCTTAAACCTTGGTTTAGTTTGTATTTATATGTGTTCCAGGATTACAACAGCAGGACCAGAGTGAGAGTATGAGGCAAACATAAGGTAAGATTTTGCATGAGGCAAGAAGATTCACCTGGGGCTGTTTCTCATGAAGACAATTCCAGTTCAAGGCCGACTTTTATACCGCAGCTTTGCTCAAGTATAGGAGAATATTGTCATTTTTATTCCAGTTGACCACCAGCTTACTCCTAGATCATAGTCTGTCTGTAGAAAATGAAAATACAGATAAGCTCACGTAACAAAGCAGAGAAGGTAACGTGACAACTGGCAGGTGTAGCAGTTTACTCATTTGTCATAACATCAGAATTGCTCCAGTTGAAAGAGTGGGAAGGTTAAGGAGCATGCACTGTTAGGACTGTTCTCAGATGGCAGCATGAAGTTTGCTCGCTTGTTCAATGAGCTGTGACCTTCAGAATACTACAAGAATAAAGAAATGCAAATGCCAGAAGAAACATCAAAACTGACAACGTCTAAATCACTAGACAACTGGATTAACATTATTTTATTGAAATAACTTTTAAAAACCCCAGTGTTTATAATGGCTTCAAAAATATTTGCTTCATACAAGAGGAATGGACTCAGCAGTCTGTAAATGCCTTTTGGTATTTAAGAAAAAATGCAGGAGGGAAACACCATGAAAACCTAACTACAGACGTGCTTGCTGGGACATGCAGCGCTTCGGTCACACTTGGGAATTCATTTTGTGACGTGCCTGAGTACCAAACTTTCAGCTGCTCCTCTATGCAACTCATGATTTATAAAATGTACTCTGATATAATACTCATTCCCATTATGTGGAAAGGCTGAGGGAGCTGGGTCTCTTTAGCTTGGGGAAAAAAGCAGACCTCATTAATGTTTATAAATATGTGAAAGGTGGGTGTCAGGAGGATGGAGCCAGGCTCTTCTCAGTCATCTAATGAAAGGACAAGGGGCAATGAGTGTGAGCTGGAAAAGAGAAGGCTGGGTTGGAGGGCAGAAGGGCTCTGCAGTGGGACCTCGACCGCCTGGACAGTTGGGCAGAGTCCAACGGGATGGCGTTCAATAAGTCCAAGTGCCGGGTGCTGCACTTTGGCCACAACAATCCCATGCAGAGCTACAGGCTGGGGTCGGAGTGGCTGGAGAGCAGCCAAACAGAAAGGGACCTGGGGGTGCTGATTGATACCCGCCTGAACATGAGCCAGCAGTGTGCCCAGGTGGCCAAGAGGGCCAATGGCATCCTGGCCTGCATCAGGAATGGTGTGGCCAGCAGGAGCAGGGAGGTCATTCTGCCCCTGTACTCTGCACTGGTTAGGCCGCACCTTGAGTACTGTGTCCAGTTCTGGGCCCCTCAATTTAGGAAGGACATTGAGGTGCTTGAGCGTGTCCAGAGAAGGGCAACGAGGCTGGTGAGAGGCCTTGAGCACAAGCCCTATGAGGAGAGGCTGAGGGAGCTGGGATTGTTTAGCCTTGAGAAGAGGAGGCTCAGGGGAGACCTTATTGCTGTCTACAACTACCTGAGGGGTGGTTGTGGCCAGGAGGAGGTGGCTCTCTTCTCTCAGGCAGCCAGCATCAGAACAAGCAAGAGGACACAGCCTCAAGCTGCGCCAGGGGAAATTTAGGCTTGAGGTGAGGAGAAAGTTCTTCACTGAGAGAGTCATTGGCCACTGGAATGGCCTGCCCAGGGAGGTGGTGGAGTCGCCAACTCTGGAGCTGTTCAAGGCAGGATTGGACGTGGCACTTGGTGCCATGGTCTAGCCTTGAGCTCTGTGGTGACAGGTTGGACTTGATGATCTATGAGGTCTCTTCCGACCTTGGTAATACTGTGATACTGTGATACTGTGAGAAGGAACTTCTTCACAGAGACAGTGACAGAGCACTGGAACGGGTTGCCCAGAGGGATTGTGGAGTCTCCTTCCCTGGAAATATTTAAAACCTGCCTGGATATGTTCCTGTGTGACTTGATCTAGATGATCCTGCTGTGGTGAAGGGATAGGACTAGAGGACCTTTCGAGGTCCCTTCCAATCCCTAGTGTTCTGTGATTCTGTGATTAATATGTTTTTAGTTTGATGCCTTTCAGTACTATACAACAATGTAAAAATGCTATTTGCTGATTTTTAAAAAATGAATGTGCTTAACTAAAAGTACCATGCAGTTTTGTCTCAGATTTTCCTGTGTTTAATATTTTTAGCGATGGATGAAATTTGCTGACAGTCTCACTGGGACAAGAAAATGAAGAAGATCCCTTAGATTAGAAGCTAAATGAATAGTTAAAAATGGTAGAATGTGAGAAAGTGAAGAACAGGCAGAACAAAGTCTGCAAGTTATACAGAAATCTCATTACTGTGTTAAAACTGACCTTGAAAAGCTCTAATCTCAGCTCTTCACAGTGATTTTGCAGTCCCAAGCAAGTCAGTAGTACTTTTGTGGTCTCTTTCTAGAGACAAAATTGTTCAGATTGTAGATAGTGAGTGACAAGTTGGATGTTCTGGATAAACCTTTGTACAGGTGATGTGTGCAAAATGTGTAGCATTGGGTATGTGAGGACAGTGTTTCAGGACCAAAAGAGTCCTGTGAGTAAGACTGCAGCCTTCTCTGTGCTTTATTTCTCTAACATTCTGTATTTAGGAGTAACAAAGGTAGACCCCAAAATGACAGTTCAAGGCCTTATCTCATGGCAAATTTTCATGGGTATTATTGACTATGAATTAGACTTCATGGTGACAATTTTATGTGTTAGTAGTTACATCAGAAGAAATCCTCTTTAATTTGAGGACACAGTGATGTGAACTACAGGCCAGTCAGGCTCACCTGTGTGCCTGGTTAGATGATGGAGCAGATCCTCCTAGAAAAATGAAGCATATGGAAAATAAGGGGGTGATTTGTGACAGCCAACATGACTTCAACTAAGAGCAGATCATGTCTGACAAATGTGTAGCCTTCCACAACAGAATTACAGCATTGATGGACAAGAGTAAAGCAACTGATGTCATCCATCTGGACTTGTGCAAGGCATTTGATACTGGTCTGCATGACATCTCTATCTCTAAAATAGACATCTGTGCTTCTGACTCAACAAATGCAAGGTGGGGGCAATCTGAAGCACAAATACATTCTGGGTGGTAAATGGATTAAGAGCAGCCCCAAGTAAAAGGACTTGAGGGTGTTGGTGGATGAGAGGCTCAACATGAGCCAGTTTTGTGAGAGAGCAGCCCAGAAGGCCAGTCAAGGGGAGTGTCCCCCTCTATTCTGCTCTTGTGAGACCTCATCTGGAGTACTGCATCCAGTTCTGGAGCCTCCAAAACAAAAAGGACATGGAATTGTTGGAGTGAAACCAGAAGAGGGTCATGAGGGTGTTCAGAGGACTGAGTCATCTCTGAGGACAGGCTGACAGAATTGGTGCTGTTCAGTCTGGAAAAGAGAAGGCTGTAAAGGAACCTTATAGGACCCTTCCAGTAACTGAAGGGGTCTACAGGATTGATGGAGAAGGATTTTTATTAGGGAGTCTAGTGGTAGGACAAGGAGGAATGGTTTCAAACTGAAAGAGGATAGACTTAGACTAGAATTTAGGAAGAAATTCATCACTATGAGGACGATGAGGCATTGGAACAAGTTGCCCAAGGAGGTTGTGGATGCACAGTCCCTGGAAGTGTTCAAGGCCAGATTGGATGGGGCTCTGGGAAGCCTAGTCTACAGAGAAGTGGCCCTGCCCACGGCAGGCAGGTTGAAACTAGATGATCTCTGAGGTCTTTTCCATCCTAAGCCATTGTGTGGTCCTATGAAATGCTGATGTGATTGCAGTCTTTGTTTAAGTGGAATATTCAGCGGGTAAAATAAGTACAATTAAATAAGGCAATGAGTGATAAATCTAGCCCCAGAGCATTTTCACTGCCTAAATTTTAATTTTCAAAAATGCAGCTGAAGGAGGCAAGTTGATTTTTCAAATTATAGCCTATGATTTGGAGGTCTGACATAGCTTTGGTCATTTGTAGTAATATAATAACTCTGCTTTAGTGAAGTACGGGAGGCTTTTACATGTGCTCTCTTCCTGGTCTGCTAAAATGTTTTCCCTTTCACCCTGTTCTAGGAGTTTAAGTTGGGTGACAGTGGGTTGTTGTTTTTGTTGTTACTCAAGGTTATTTCAAGTCTCATGCTCCAAGTAGTTTCATAAAGCTACAAGGTCTGAGTAAACAGGTCACTTCAATTCAGGGTCAGTTTTTATTCACTTGTACATTATTGAGTTCAACTGTCACTGAGTGACAAGCTCATAGTAGCTTTAAAAGGGACAAAATCATTTCTGTTAACTGTCTTGAAGCTTAGTGAGTTAGCAAACAGGATTGAGTGAAAATAGGTCAATTCATGATCTGTGCTACAGACAGCAAAGCTGTCTATAGCCAGGACCAGGTCACTCGGTGTTCTGTTACTGTTTGTTGTGTCCATGTTAGACCAGCAATGAAGCTAATTCACCACTAGTAAAGTTAGACCTGGATTTGTCTTCTGCATGCCAAACACTCCAGACACTCCTACCCCTGCCAAAGCAAGAACTGATTGATCCTTTCTCCTTGGAGCAGTGTGCATAAACCAAAAATATTGTGTGTGCATCCAAAACAAACACAGTGCAACAATCAGAAGTGAGATGAATAATGCATGGTGCACACATTATGCTAAAAGCTCAGCACAACTAATGAGTCTCAGGGACATCAATGTCTCCTCTGATTTTTGATAACACTTAGCAGGGGAAGTGTTTTCAGTCTTTTGCAAGCAAGTGCAGTCTTTATATCTCAACAGAGTTATAGCCAGTATGGGACTCAAAGATATCTGCAAATGTTGCACTTTCAACTATTTGTTCTCCAGAACTTACACTTCCACCATTCAGAAGCCCAGAACAATCACCTTGATTCCCTAAAAGCAGCAATAAATTATGCAGCAATCTGTACTATAACCAATATTTAAGACATTTCATTCCCACTGAGTGTGAGCATGTTTAGGATTATATGTTAGCTACTGAGCAGAGAGTTCTGATAGCATTTGTGTTTGTGGTGATCTTTCCATGACGTTAGACTCAGTAAAAAGAATAAACTTACTAGAATTTGAGTTTATAGAGTCTCTGTACCATTTACACACTGCTGTCTGGAAACTAAAGCAAAATTCTGGATGTTTACTTAGTAGTTTTGGGACAAGACCACCTGTATAGTTCAGATCTTTCTGAATCCAAAAATCTCAGATTTAATTTAAATTAGTAATATCTGAGCTTTGTCACAGCCTTTTGGAATGATCGTTATTTGGGTCTTCACTAGGCTCATAAATTGATGCTGAATGGGTAGCTCACCAGTGTAGGAACAATCTGTATTGAGAAAGCATAGTACAACAATGATCTAAATAAATATTAGATTTAATTAATGCATGAAAGTGACCTGATGGATCATAAAAGATGAACTGTGATTGGGCTAATTTTCCTTCACGTAAATTGCAAATGAGACCTCATAAACATCTAGTTAATAAATCCTTGTTAAAATTATTAACCTGATTAATTTCTCAAGCTGGGTAGAAAATTCCAATTAAGAATCTGCAAATTTTTTACAAGAAAACTTCATATAACCTCTTACAAAACCAGTGTTCATGTATTTCTTAAAACTACAGAATAAAAAAGGATTTGAATCGTAATTATTTTTTACCTTTAAATGTGCTTTTGCAGATTTGTGAGGTATTCATCGGGTAGATTAAAGGGTCCACCTTGTTAAACTTGTATGCTCATGGGAAAACTAACAGTGGACCCTCCTAGCCATGATCTGGGAATACTACTTCTTGCTGTGAAAGAAAAACCACACATTTTAATCTTTTCATTTTTCTGAAAATAATTTGTGTGTAAGTCTTCAAATAATTTTGTGTTTTGAAACTGGAGGTGTTTCAGCAAAAGGTAACTTTACAATCTTGGCAACTAGTGGTGCTCCATGTGCTCACCCTTGCAAGACCTGTTATGGGAGAAGACTAAAAGACCTTTAATGAACCGTGATGTGATACGTTTCCCACAGCATTCTTGTGGAAACACTGGATGCTCATGGCTTGGAAGGGCAGATGCTCTGCAGAGTTAAATACTGGATGCATTGATGGACCCAAAGAGTGGTGGTGAAAGGAGTTAAATTGGATTGGCAACTGGTCAGGCGCCTGTTAAATATCTTTATTAAGTGCATGCTCAGTAAATTTGCAGACAAGACCAAGTTGTGTGGGTGTGTTGATCTGCTTGAGGGTAGAGAGGATCTATAGAGAGATCTGGACTGGCTGGATTGATGGGTCAAGGTCAATTGCATTAGCTTAAATAAGGCCAAATACCAGGTCCTACACTTGGATAACAACAACCCAGTGCAACATTACAGACTTGGGAGAGAGTGACTGGAAAACTGCCAGATGGAAAGAGGTCTGGAAGCATTGAATGAAAGTAGACTAAATGTGAGCCAGCAGTGTGCTCAAGTGACCAAGAAGGCCAATGGCATCCTGGCTCGTATCAAAAATAGTGTAGGCAGCACATCTAGGGAAGTGATTTTCTCTCTGTATTCAGTGTTGGTGACGCTGCAACTCAAATACAGTTTTGGGCACCTCAGTAAAAAAAGACATTGAGTTGCTGGAGCAGTTCCAAGGAAAGACAATGAAGCTGGTGAATAGTCTGATGCAAAAGTTTTAGCAGAGACCCTGTCCTGGTCCATGGGACACCCACACTCATCAGATACACAATGGTGGAGGATCCTTTGGTCCACTCCTGGGGGCTGTCAGGGCGGGGCACAAGGCAGAGGTTGGCTCTGGGCACATGGCACCAGTAGAAGGTGTCCAGGATGCTGATGGTGGTCTGGTAGGGGCACACGATGAGGAGCTGCTCCCCTTCGCACGCGTGAGCCGTGTGGCTCTGCAGCACATTGCACAGTTCCCTGCAACGACACAGCACAAGGTGGCTTCGGGTGCCAGTGGCTGTATGTTCCACAGCCAGTGGCATGGGGCACATCTCAGGCTGGGGCTGCTCAGGGACACACAGCTGGGGGATGATGACACTTCTGAGGGATAGTGACTTCATGGATGTTGATGCATATGTAAAGGCTGAGTGTCAGACTGATGAAGCTGGGGTCTGCTCAGTGGTGTCCAATGACAGGACAAGAGGCAGTGGATGCAAGCCGGAGCACAGAAGGTTCCAAGTAAATATAAAGAAAGAATTCTTTAATATGAGGAAGCAGAGCCCTGAACCAGGCTGCCCAGAGAGGCTGTAGAGTCTACTGTTCTGCAGTAGCCACCTGAATGTTCTGTGTGACCTGGGTGATCCTGCTGTGACAGGGAGGTCAGTCTGGAAGATCTCTAGAGGTCCCTTCCATCCCTGAACATCATGAGGCCAGCAGTATCTGAGAGAGCTGGGGTTGTTTAGCCTGGAGAAAAGGCTGCAAAAGTCTTACTTGTGGTACAAGCAATGTAGGAAAAAGAATTTGGAAGAGTAAATGGAACGTACATTTTTATTTAAGGCAAACTTTTGTTTAAGAGACAAGTGATCAGGCTGAATGGGTGAGAGAATACAAATATTTTAGGCCAATGATATGGCACGTGAGAATGACAGTGAAGGAAATGCTACTTTAATTCTTCTGGCAACTCGTGCATTTCAGTAAAGCACAGGTAATCGCAGCATTTCACATGAGCAAACAGCTTTAGAGTCCTTCGTGCTTGTTATGCATCAGTAAGCAGCATGCTTAATGGGGGCTGGAGCAGGTCAACAACGAAGGAGTGCAACAGGGCTGGCAAAGGGTCTGGAGAACAAGCCTATAAGAAGCCTTATAAGAAGTGGTGGAAGGAGCTGGGACTATTTAGCCTGAAGAAAAGGAGGCTGAGAAGAAACTTCATCTGCCGGAAAGGAGGTTGTGTAGAGGTAGATGTTGGTCTCTTCTCACAAGCAACAAGTGATAAGACAGGAGGAAATGGCCTTAAGATGCACCAGGGGAAGTTTAGATTTGACATTAGGAACAATTTCTTCATTGAAAGGGTATTCAGGCCTTGGGACAGGATGCCCAGGGACATGGTTGAATTGCCATCCCAGGATGTGTTTAAAAGTCATGTAGTTATGGAGCTCAGGGCCATGGTTTAGCAGTGAGCTTGGTGGAGTTAGATTGGTGTCTGGACTATATGACACTGAATGTGTTTTCCAAACTAAACAATTCTATGGTTGTGTTTGCTCAGTCCGTGTTTCCATCTCATTACAAGGCCAACAGTGAAGGATGCAGTTTATATTATTAGATATGACTGAGACTCTTATAAACACAAACTGGACTTTATTCACAAAACCACCTGAGAAAATGTTATCACTGTACTGGTAGAGAAGGCTGTGGTAGACTAGCGCAGGAAATGTTGGAAATTCCCTGAAAAGCAGCTTCTAAGAGAGCTCATCTTGTTTCAGAGGCAGTCAGTTTCCCGAATGCATGACTATCACTCCTCTCTGTTTTTTACAAAGTCCTTCCACTGAAATCACTTGGATTGTGTACTGAAACATGAGGACATACCAAGAGAACTGTTTTTGTTCAGTCTTGAAAAACTAAGGGTCTGGGGAGACATCACCATGTTCCAGTATTTTAAGGCTACAAACAAGATGTAAACTCATTTTTTGCCAGGAGTCACATGGAAAAGGTGAGGTATGATGTGTATAAGCTACTCCCAAAGATGTTCTGATTGGACACAAGATAAAAACTTGTCACAGTGAGAACAATCAGCCATTGGAAACTAAGGGAAGTAACGGGTTCGCTGACATTGGACACATTTCAAGATTCAGCTGAACAACATGCTGAGTCATCTTGTCTAGATGATGCTTTCGCCACGAAAGCCTCGCCCAGGTGATGCTCAAGGACTCTTCCAACCTGGTGCTTTAATTTGTGTTAAAAAAGAGGTTTGTAGACAGTATTTGCACTTCAAAACCCAACATGCTGGAGATTTGTGGCCATTTTATCATTTTGTTACCTAGTCAGCTTGCAGGTTACTCATGCTAATAATTTACTCATCATTGCAGTTTGCATGTGTTGAGGTTTTCTTTTGATTGTTTTCGGTTTTGTTGGCTGGGGAATTTTTTTGATTGATTGAATGAAATGCAACAAATCCAGACATTATGAAAAAGGTCTGACTATCAGAAAGAAAAGGTTTCTTTTTTTTGTCCTCTGGCAAAGGCCCTTAACCAGACTAACCAGTGCCTCTTTTCTCAGGGAGACTGATGCTTTCACTGCAATTATTTTATGTACAAGGTACTATTGAACATAGTGATCTCACTGTCTAGATTGCATATGTTGTTCACTGGCAGTTCATAAATTGTATAGAAAAGTCTGCACTAATCTGTTATAACTTTTAGGAGTTTGAAAACACATGAAATCGAGGGTAAAATGTAATAATTTATGAATCCAAGCTCTCTGTTAATAACTGTCTACCAGTGCACAGAGTAAGCCCTTCCATACACTGGTCTAGTCTGAGCATAAACAAGTTGTTCTTGATTTTTGAAAAGGTGACTGCTCCTCTGCTCTCATTTTCTCTGTGTCTTTTTTTTTTTCACATGAATTGTGATTAATTTAATGCCAGAAACATATGAGAAACAAACAGAATATCAGACATGTGGCTATCTAGAGCAGTCGTGGCAGACATTTGTGTGAATTATTCAAGCCACTGACAGTGTGCCACCAGTGCCTGTTGCTACTGAAGTGGAAACAAAATCAATTGTGTACAATATGTATAGTAGTATGTACAGTGTGAAGGGAAAGCAGATGGCAGGGATGCATAAAACTTTAATGTCCCCCAATCTGTTTACTTATTTTAATCAGCTATCATAATCATCACCCACTGTGTGCTTTGTTTACATGGGGAAATGCTGGTGTGATCAAGCAGAAGAAAATCCCTAGAAATGTGCCAGTTCCAAAACCTGGTAATTAGAATTAGAAGGCTATTGTATGCTACAAAGGACGAGGACAGACTAGAAGATACTATGAAGAGTTACCTTCCACTTAGAACTTCATTCACTCACAACAAACTGTTTTGAAATCCGTGCCAGCACAGATTTAGCAGGTGACACACGTGGAGAGATGCTATATTAGCACTGGCCTGTATGGGTCACAGTTACACATCCTTTGAAGTGGTAACACCAGCTTCTTTTCTAGACAGACCATGTTTTCATCAGTTCTTATCTCCTTTATCAAGTACTTAAAGATTTCTAGCTAAAAAGTGAACGATGTAGTTCTCAATATTATTTCTACTGATGGAAATGTGACCTGGGTGGAAAATGTCTGGGGTTTTTCCAGGGGTTTTTTGACATGAAATTGAATGAAGAACTCATATTTCAGACAAAAGCTCATCTTCAAACACTGAAGGAGAAAGAATCATCCTAAATATTAAGCCTTTGTGAGATTTAAAATATTAATTTCTGTACAAACCTTTAAAACCCCAGTGTGGGTTTCAGGAGTGTTTGACAAGTGTCTTACCCTGGAATTATGTTCACAGAATCATAGAATCATAGAATCATTATGGATTGGAAGGGACCTCGTAAGATTATCTAGTCCAATCCGCCTGCAACAGCAGGATGACTAGAGTGGAGGAAGCCTGCAAATTGACTGTAGCACATGTCAAGTGTG
Source organism: Rhinopomastus cyanomelas (assembly GCA_013400115.1). NCBI lineage: Eukaryota > Metazoa > Chordata > Aves > Bucerotiformes > Rhinopomastidae > Rhinopomastus > Rhinopomastus cyanomelas. The sequence continues at coordinate 393,845 of VXBP01005069.1, read as the reverse complement.
TATGTGTTTGAATGGCACATTCATTTTAGATTTAGATTTATATGCTGTGCACTGATTCTCTATTTTATGTGATGATACTGTAAGGAGTTCTCATTTCTCAGACGTGCTGTTAAAGACTTAGCCCAAACAGAAGTGAATTACTGCTCACTAAACAATAGATTTGCATTACAGATGCTATTTTGTATCCAGTTTAGAAAAAGAATTATAGAGTAGAATGAGATTAGTTGTTAATATTTCAAAATATGGCATAAAATATTTATATACCAAGCACGTTACTAACTGAACATATGACACCTAATCATAGAAATTTATAGAAAAATATACTTGCTCTCCAAGGGGGAGGAAGTGCTGTAAGGGAAAGAATTGGTATTGACAAAGTTGATCAGGGCCTTAACAATGCAGTTCCTTGTCCAATGTCAGTGGAAGCTTCAGAGAGTAGAAGGAAATGTATCTGCTAGGTACTTTGGCCTAGATTTTTTAATTCTTGAATTAGGGAAATCCTAGTCTATAATTAAAAGTGAAGTAGCTAATAAGGTATGAAGGAAATAATCTCACTACAGTAAAGATCACCTGTGGAGTTGTGACAGCTGACCTGCAATCTGTGGGCTGCAAAAATACCTGATAGGAATGAGGATATGCATCCGGGGAGGAAACCAGTGGCAAAACTACTCTGAAAGTAATTTAGGGAGGTATATTCCATATTTTCTTCTTTGACCTGGATCTCTGCCCTGGTACTAACCAGAAGTAAAATATTTTAGATTTTATAATACTTATACTTTGGTACAACAAGATGCAGCATAAACTCAGAAATAGTCATGTTAGAACTATGAATTGATACAAGACCAACACATTCCAAGGAGGCAAAATATGAGATGTGAAAGAATAACAAGAAAACATTTACAATTTGTTCAAGAACTTGTTGTATAGTAATTAACACTGTGTGTCATAGTCTGCTTTGAAAAAAGCAAAACCTGCTTGAAAATGGCATAAGCAGGTTACTACACCAACAATTTTAGGAAATCTCACCAGCATTGCTATGTACAGTTGAAGTACAATATGCAAAACTTCAGATGGGAAAAATATGTTTATAAAGCAATGTGCTTTTGCTGTGTTCAGCAGGAATAGAGTGGATTTATGTAAAACTGAAGCATCCACCTTTTGCTTCATCCCCTGCCATGATGTCAAATCTGTGTTACAGATGGGAGACATCACAAATACACCTATCCCCAAATCCCGGCCTTTATGTTCTATTTTTCACTGAAAAAGGTAGAGAACAAGTAAAGAAGTGACCTCTGCTTTGGCAGAAAATCAGACTGGAAGAAATAAGAGGGAATGAAACATCATCAGATGGCTATTTCTCTGTATTTGACAACCTATTCATCTCTCAGCTGTTGTTTACACAAAGTAAATAAATAGATGGAAACCCATGAGCACACAAGTACGAGTCCAATGTTACACTATTGCATTGAACCAGCAAAGCCATTCCTCTGAAGGGTAAGAAATGCTGGAAGAGGATAACTTGGGTCCCATCAATTTAGCAGTTATTTGTGAAGGCCCCTGGTATGTATGAATTACAGTGCAATTTTATTCAAATGCTTTTGGTCTGGGCTTTTTTTTTCCAGAGGACCTCTGTTTCATTCTCAATACAGAGTGGATGATGCTTGCTTAATGAGCAGCTGCTCAGTGCTTTGTTTTGGTGCATTGTTCAGCATGTGTGGTCCCATTCATTATTTTCTAGATACTAACAATTGAGATTTCTGTTGAGAACTATTCATTTCCTTGCAGACTTTTCTGATTTCACTATCATGTAAGAATACATCACAGAAGCCTTCTCAGCACTCTGTGATACCAGGAATGATGTCATTCCCAGCAGAGACAGTAATTTTATATGCAAAAGGATTTAAGTCAAAAATTTCTACTGCATGGCCAGCTTTTGACAACAGTGAATTCTTTGTTTGTATCCTAAATTTTGCTTTGTGTGTTAGATTTATTTATTCAACTGTACCTCCCACCAACTTCTGTGTATCTGAAGTACTCAGACTCCAGGAATCTGGTTAAGCATCCACAAAATGAAGGGCACCAAATGACTGACTTAAGTTTGGTTTAAGTGACTTGAAAAGCATCACGCAGAAGCTTTTTGACTGTGACAGAATATGCATTTCTCTGGGACAGCATTCAGTTCTCATAAATAAATGAAGGCTTTCCTTGCCTGGGAATCCCTTACATCCCTGTCTGTCCTTGCCTAACCACTATAGGGCTTTCATGATGAACATTTTCCACTGTGTCTGTGGTGTAAGGTGATTAAAATACCTATTCTGTGCAAAATAATGCCAAGCTGTGTCATGAACAGTTAACACAATGTATACTCACAGTGTAAAGACTAAATTAATATTGCATCAGCAATCTTAATTCTGGTGAGTTGACATCTCTCTTTGCAGTTTTACAACGCTCACAATATTCCTTTACCACCACTTCATATATGGCTTAAAGGGCAGAAATCTTAAAGCAGACTCTTCCCAACTCTTCTTCATGATTGCATCTGTGTATTGCAATAAATCTGCTTTAGGATTAACTAACAGCAAAAGCTCTTATCCTTTTTGTTGTCTCTCTTTTAGTTCCCAGTTCAAGCCTCCTTGCCCAGCTGTCAAGGGTGAGACAGAGTAAATGACAACCCCTAGTGAGCTGAGTGCTGGGATTTATTTAAGAACAATCAAGATTAGCACTTTTACCCTGTTTGATTATCTCACTTACTTGCTCCCCTGCAGTGCTATGCTCACTAGGTCTCAAATTTTTTGCTGGGAGGTCCCTGCTGGCCCTGGAAGTTTGTACAGAAAGCTGTGGCAGTCCATGCTGTGCAGCTGCTTACAGCTACCCATCCCGGAGGCTACTTATCAGGTTCCCTGGGCATCAACCATCATTGTCTCAGCCCTCAGATTGCCAGAATCCTCCCTCACTTGCAGGAAGTTTCATCCAGACTGGGTCATAAATCTTTTCCACTTCCCTTTTTGCTTTCTGAAACCACTTCTCAGGAGGTGTTCTTTTGGCATCCAGTGGTTCTTTCAGGGGCTGTTTTCCCATGTAAATAATGTGCACACAGACATATAACACACGATCTACTTCCTAACTGGTGAATCCATGTCATGTCTTCCCAGTCTAAGTGTTAACAAACTTTACAACTAGCTGGTACTAGCTACACCCAACAGGTAACAGGTTTCTATTTTAGAGTGCAGAAACTCAGATTTAGGCATTAACACCCCCCCACCATCAAGATGTACTAATTTGTATTAGCATTCACAATTTAAGCTGGTTTTGCCCACAACAGTAACCTGTACTCATTTTTTTTCTCTTTCCTCCTTCTAGTTTCATTAAGCTCCCTGGTTCAACCTACATTTTGTGTTGGTTCCTTGCTTCTTACTCAAGCAAGATAAATTTCTGGTTTCCATTCTCCAAAACCAGAGGAAGACTACTGAAGAAAAGTATTTAAAGTCTGGGATCAGCCACCATGGGAAAGGTCTGTCCTCAGAAGGATTACTTTGAGTACGTGGCATTGAGTACATCACAGAAACTGTGACAAACTTGTCCGCATTCGTGATTTTGAAGTCAGACGTGATTTCCCTAAGACATAAACCTTCCACCTTGTGTTTCTGGACATGTTTTTCCATGATTTCAATTTTACTTGATAAGCATTAATTTCTGCAATGATATCAAGTCAGAATCCCAACATAAAAGACATTGTCCCAACGTAAAAGAACAAGGATCCTTCACTGGGACCCTTGTTTTACATTTTTTTACAGAAGAAGTAATTCATTAGTTTGAGGATTGTTGAATTATATTTCTTTCCCCACTGGCTAAACAAAATGTTTTCCTTCAGCTTAATTTCCTTTAACACTTGAATCAAATTGTCTCATGGTGGTAATGATAATGGTGATTGACATTCCCAGTGGTTAATATCTTCAGTTCCAATTTAAATTTCAACATGCTGAAAACTCTAAATTGTAGTCCATGCAGGAGGCTAGCAGATGTTCCTGTTGTTAAAGCACAGACTGCATGTGCTGTGCTAGAGACTGAACATTTCACCTGAGCATTTTGCCTAAATCTGAACTTAGGCACAGATTTTTCTAGAGAAAGAAACATTCAGCCATATCATTCAATCATAGAGTTAGATATTTCTATTATTATATAAATTGCACCACAGCAACATTTTTGGAATGAGAGCAGAATGCAGCTCAGTGTGCATATTATTTAGACTGCATAGAACTAACTACCAGAATACATTATGTACTGTATTCCCCATTTATTCTAAAAAAAGTATATTTGAATATCCAGCCATTATCTGGTTCCTAAAATCCATACTGCAAGTAAACAAAATTATGCATTTTATGGAGGTTGGAGGGAAATTTGTGCTGCAGACACTGATATACTCTGATTCAATTGTATGCTCAGAGTTTTTATGGGGCATCTGAGGACTTGATTTCATGAAATGTATATAACACATTAAACATGTAAATTTATGTGTCGTTGACATCAGTGCAGTATCTCTACAATTCTCAGCACTTTAAATACATAAAATGTGAATCTGATTACAAGGAAGTGAAAAAATACTACATTGTTAATCACTAGGATGGCAACACAGAGCTCTTAGATATGCTAACATAGCCTCATTAAGAACTGAGAAAAACTGCTTAGCTTAAAGGGCCAAACCAAACTCAAGGAGAATCACTACAAGCAATGAGATGACTTAAAATCACAGAACAATTAAGATTGGGAAAGAACCTTAAGATTGAGCCCAACTGAGCATAACTGTGTCGACCACTAACTCATGTCCCTAAGTGCCATTTACTTGGCCCTTAAATGGATGGTGAATCAACCACTTGCGAGGGTAGCCTGTTCTAATGTTTGACAGCCCTCGGACCACTGATTGCACAGATCCCTCTCTGGGCAAGTTGTTCCAGTGCCTCATCACCTTGACAGTGAGGATCTTCTTCCTAAAATCCAACATAAATCTACCCTCTTTTAGATTGAGACCATGAACCTTTCTCCTGACACTAAAATTCCTCCCAATAAGACCCTTTCCAGCTTTCCCACAGGGCTCCTGTAGGCTTCTACAAAGTCTCCTTGCAACCTTCTTTTCTTCAGGCTCGACAGTCCCAACTCCCTCAGCCTGTCTTCACAGAGGAGGTGCTCCAGCCCTCTGATCATCCTTGTGGCCCTCCACCCATTTTTCATGTCCTCCTTGTAATGTGCTTCAACTCTGTTTCCTTCTAGACAAGGCCATCACCTACAGGCATCTCTGCATAGTACAAGCCAATAAATCCTCATGAATAGAGACTGCAGAGCCCTGGTAAGGAATTTGCTCCTCAAAGCTCAGAAAATGCAGAGCAGTACCTGCCACTAAGGATGAGGCTTGTAGTTGGCCCTCCAAGCAAAAGAGTACAACCCCCCAACACACTCTGCAGAGACTAACAAGAGACTGGGTAATTACTGACATTTCAATTTCATAGATCACAGATCCATAGAATGGCCAGTGTTGAAAGGGACCTTACACCCCTGCACAGGCAGGGGCACCTTCACTAGATCAGGTTACTCAGGGCTCCATCCAACCTGACCTTGAACGCTTCAAGGAATGGGGCAGCCACAACATCCTTGGGCAACCTGTTCCAGCATCTCACCAGCCTCACAGGAAAGAACTTTTTCCTAATGTCCAACCTAAATCTACCTGCATTGAAGTCTGCAACCCTTTTCCCTTGTTCTCTCACTATGAACCTGTGTAAAAAGCCCTACCCCAGCTTTCTTGTAGGTACTTTCAGATATTGGAAAGCTGCTATAAGGTCACCTCAGAGCTTCCTCTTCTCCAGGCTGATGGAGCTGGGCTATTTTCAGAGTCATGTAGTGATAGGATGAGGGGCAATGGTTGTAAGCTGGAACATAGGAGGTTCCACATCAACCTGAGAAGGAACTTCTTCACAGTGAGGGTGACAGAGCACTGGAACAGGCATCTCCTTCACTGGAGATGTTCAAGACCCGCCTGGATGTGTTCCTGTGTGACTTGGTCTATGTCATCCTGCTGTGGCAGGGGGATTGGACTAGATGGTCTTTCGAGGTCCCTTCCAATCCCTAATGATTCTATGATTCTATGACCCCCATTGTAAAAGACCACCAAGCTGGTCAGGCAGGACTTGCCCTTAGTGAAGCCATGTTGGTGGTCACCAATCACCCCTTTATTATCTGCTTTGCCTTAGCAGAGCATGAGGAGGATCTGCTCCATGATCTTGCCAGGCACAGACTGAGTGGCCTGTAGTTCCTGGGTCTCCTTTTTTTCTATTTTTGAAAATAGAGGGTGATGTTTCCTCTTTTTCGGATCAGTGGGAACTTCACCAGACTGCCATGACTTTTTGAATATCATGGACAGTGTCTTTATAACTTCATCCACCAGCTCTTTCAGGAGCCATGGGTGAATCCCATTCGGTCCCATGGACTTGTTCACCTCCATTCAACTTTAGGCACAGATTCTTATTTATTCTTCACTGGCAGCATTAGCTAGGTTCATGCATGCAATATTGCCAGCAAACTAAGAAAACCATCATAAAAATGTTATAGACCTTTCCTCATTTATAAAATATTACTAACCAGGAAAAAAGAAACCATAACCAAACTAAAACCCAAGCTCTCTAAATAAGACTACAGAATCATAGAATCATCGTGGCTGGAAAGGACCTCCAGGGTCATCGAGTCCAACCTTTTCTCCTAGTGTCTGACCACTAGACCATATCCCAGTGCTATGTTTTAACTGATTAGAGGATCACGTAGGTGAAGGAGAAGGCACTCCTAAGCCAACTCCATTAATGTTCTTTTCAAGGGTAATATATTCCTTGGGTTCTGTCCTATAATGCTGAGGCATGCAATGGGAACAAAGAGAATGCCTTATCCTTTCTTTCACACTATATGCTGAACTGGGTAAATTATTAGCAGAAAAATGGTATCAGGGAGATAGAAAGAAAAAAGTCTCTTTCCTTATGACAATCCTCATATTTCCTTATGACAATCCAGGCAAAACACTTTCCCTTAGTATCTCAAATGCAATCTTCCATCACTTAATTTTGCCCATTCCCTATTGATAGCTTAGCCAGCAGAAACAGGGTGTGAGTAGAATATAATTCACCTCTACAAGTATTCTGATGTCCTTTTGGATTGCTGGGATCGAGGAATGCAAAGAAGGGTCACACTGCTGCTTTGTGTATGAACCATAGATTCAGATTTCTATAAATCTGAGTAACACCAAGCAACTGCCCTAAACCTTTCTATGAATTATTTTTCTTACCCTATTTCACAGGTCAGAAATAGGGCAGTTTCTCACTTTTCTTTGCATCATAGCTAGTCATTTAGCAGTACACAAGTTAGATGTGAACTGACAGTTCTGGCAGTTGTCAAAGTTAGAAACAAGGATAGAGCAAGTAGCAACAAATTGATTTCGGTTATTGCTTTTGAGTATTTTTAACTCATTAGGAAGATTTATCAAAGTGGAGAGTAGCCAGTTCCTGCAAGACAAATCTAATTTAGTCCTGGTAGTATTTTAAATTCAGTGTTGGTAATACTGTAGTACACTTTTGTCAACCTAATATTTGCTATCAAACATCGAAATTAAGTGTATTTGAAATGATGGTGCAATTCTCTCCTGAGAAACAGAAAGGTATCTCTTCTTATACACTCTAGTTGTTGTCGCAAGCCCTTGAGCTTTCACTGCCTTCAAACCCGGTTACAAAGAAAATTTTCTAGGAAAAGGAAGCATTGGTAAAGTGTTAATCTATTTTAAGCCCCAGGCTGTTTGAAAATTCACAGATTTGCCATGTGTCTACAGAGCTAAGAATGAAACTAGTACAGTGCTGAAAATCCCATTTTGCACTGCCAGCAAAAAGAGCAGAAAACACAAAGCCTAACACTCTGCTGGTTTCCTACCTTCAGCCCTGGTTTTTTTTAAATGAAACATACTTATTTTCTCAGCAGGAAATTCTTTATCTTTTTTGTAAAAAATAGCTATAAGAAAAAAACCCCATTCACAAATATAAGTCCAACACATACATATTGCACAGAAACTTACATGGGTGCACAGGTAAGGAAATGTTCAGGTGGCACATTACTGTAAGAACTATAGGAACATTAAAAATTACAATTGTCAGTGTTATGGTGGTCCAACTTAGGAACAGCTGGCCCAGAGAGGCTATGAAGTCTTCATCTCTCCAGATACTGAGACCTTACCTAGACAAGACCGTGGCCAAACTGATCTAGATGGTTTTGAGTGAGGAATAGAAGTAGATTATCTCCAGGGGTAAATCAGGGTAAATTATTCTACACATCTAATGTTCATTCATTATTGAAATGAGTTGCTCCTAATATCCTCCAAGATAAATTACAAAACAAAAGTGATGTAAACCTCTTCCCTTAAGGAGTTTTCATGTTTTCAGTCAAGTGCCAAACCATAACACTGTTGGCTAAAAGTGCAAGTTGAACCACGTTCTCCTTCTTTTCATGTTCTATTCTCTTTAATGCATGACATTTTCCCTTCTTGAGTGGTGTGACCAAAGAGACACATGGCTACAGCTTCTCTTTGGACATGAATCGTTTTGGTAAAAGTGGCTGAGAGGAAAGACAACAAGAGAAGACCCTCCCAGTGAGTTACTGGCAACCAATAATGCAGACATGAAATGATGCTTTTTTCCTTCTCCTCCCTAAGAAAATGCTGATTTTCAACTGAGAAAAATATTTTAGTTAATACATAATTAAAGTTGTCAGGTAATGAAGACCATTACTAACCTGAAAGTTAAAACTATTTTTCTCTTTTACGAGTACTTTTAGTCAGTCATAGTAATGTCACAAAGCGTTCATCAAAGCATTCATTTACATAACTTCAAAAGGGAGAAGGATACCTTTTTTTTTAATTTTTGTAAAATTATGATGCTACTAGTCCATACCTCACAGTTCTATGAGTGTCCTTTTCTCCTTTCCCATATCTCTTTCTCTTAAAGGGAGTATTTTTCCTTTGGATCACAACAGTAAATTCTTCCACATCTTTCTTTTTCTAGCTTCTGTCTTGGTTAGCAATGAAGCACTAACTCACCGGACTGTCTTTCAAGACTAAACTTGCTCACCTGTCATTTCATGTATTTTCACAAATTGAGATATTCTTACAATTATTTTAACATATTTCTTAAAGATTTCTTACTGTATTGCTGGCTCCTTTCTTGGGGCAGTATTAAAGGAAATGTCTCATTTTGGAGGTGGAATGAATGAAGAGCTGATCAAGAAAAAAACCCAGTTTTTTAGCAGCCTATTATAATGTGATCATTTTTTTCTTACATTCATGAAGAATTATAGCATAGCCCCTTTTTTTAACTTTTCTTTAGTGTGTCTATGCAAGGCAGTGTGTCATGATGATCGAGTCCAACGTGTTTGTAAATTTACAAACTCCTATCAACATGTTGTGTGATGGTAAATAAGAAATTAGTTTTAAAGAGAATCTCTGGCTTATGGCCAAAGGCAGTGATTTGAGGGCCATAAGTATGTTTTAATTAATTGGTGGTCTTGGGCTACAGATTCTGAATAGCAAAATGATTTATCTTGTAAAACAGTTTTTTTAAAAAAAAAAATTCTAACTGAAAACCATAGTGCCAAGTTATTTTCTTGATGAGACAACGTTGCTTATATAAATACAGAATAATTGTCAGGAAATAGAACTATGTATGAAGCACCAGACTTTGAGCTAAACAAAGTTGTAAGTCATCCTAGTTTTCACCATGTCTGAAACCTAATTACTATTTTTAACAAAGCCTGAATGTGTCAAACTGGAAATGGGCAAGCTCAGCTCAGAATAATTCTGTACTAAAACCTGTCAAATTGTACAGTATGTCTTATCATGACACAGGAAGTGCCTCTGGAACTATGTCAGAAGAGTAGATTTGTGGGGGTTTCAATCACTAAACCCTATTGCTATCAGAGGGTGTTTTGGGGTGCTTATTGTTAACACAGATTTGGTACATAAATAGGTTTTACCTCACTCTTGCACAGTTGTTCAGGCTCTGCTATGAGAGCAGCAATTTCCACCACCCCACCACCCACCCCACATTGTTAAAGACACTTGGAAGCATTTGCATTAATTGCAGTGATTTTAGGACAATGGACTGAAGTCAGTGGATACAAACACCAATAAAAAATCAACAGTACAAGAAAGGAGTGCTCCACTGAACACAGACTCAGTCAAAATATTTCAGCCTTCATATCGCAGAGTTTTGTAAAAAGAGGTCTAGTCTGGTTTGCTTTAAATTGTTTACTGTATAAGAGATTTTTCTAAATGGACTACTAGAATAAATGTTCATGTCACCATTTTTCAGGGCTTAAAATACTCCAAAATTTCTCTAAATATGTATCTCTAAATCTATCCTCTTACTTCTCTTAGGAAAAGGTAAGGAAAAAACCCATTTGCAACAGAGGTATTCTGCTTTTATGATGGAACCTGAGTGTTAATTTATACCATGATTTTTCCACAAGAGACAAGTACCTGAACCTAAAAGATTTCATTTTCCTTTCTATAAAATTTATGTTAAGTAAATAAAAACCTACAGACCAATATCTTTGTCTTATTCTCAGTTTCTGAAAAGATCATAGGATCATAGAATCACAGGATGTTAGGGGTTGGAAGGGACCCAAGAGATCATCGAGTCCAACCCCCCTGCCAGAGCAGGACAAAACTATCTAACACAGATCACAAAGGAAGGCATCCAGGTGGCCTTGAAAGTCCCCAGAGAAGGAGACTCCATGACCTCCCTGGGGAGTCTGTTCCAGTGCTCCGTGACCCTCACAGTAAAGAAGTTCCCCCTTGTGTTGAGGCGGAACCTCCTCTGCTGCAACTTACACCCATTGCTCCTTGTCCTATCACAGGGAGCAAGTGAAAAGAGCCTGTCCCCCCCCTCCTGGCCAGCCTTCAGGTACTTATAAACATTGATCAAATCTCCCCTAAGTCTTCTCTTCTCCAGACTAAAAAGCCCCAAGTCCCTCAGCCTCTCCTCATAAGCCATGCCCTCCTGTCCCCTAATCATCCTCGTAGCCCTCCGCTGGACCCTCTCCAGCAGATCCTTGTCCCTCTTAAACTGGGGGGCCCAAAACTGAACACAGTACTCAAGATGAGGCCTCACCAGGGCAGAGTAGAGGGGGAGAAGAACTTCCCTCGATCTGCTGGACACACTCCTCCTAATACACCCCAGGATCCCATTGGCCTTCTTGGCCACCAGGGCACATTGCTGTGCCATGGTTAACCTGTTGTCCACCAGGACCCCCAGGTCCCTCTCCACAGGACTGCTTTCCAGTAGATCACCTCCCAGCCTGTACTGGTGGAGTTTGTTATTCCTCCCCAGATGCAGGACTCTGCACTTGTCCCTGTTGAACCTCATCTGGTTTCTCTGTGCCCAGCCCTCCAGTCTGTCCAGGTCTCTCTGGATGGCATCACAGCCCTCAGCCGTATCAGCCAAACCTCCCAGCTTGGTGTCATCAGCAAACTTGCTGAGCAGACACTCTGTGCCCTCATCAATGTCATTGATGAAGATGTTGAACAAGACCAGTCCCAGCACCGATCCCTGAGGGACACCACTAGTCACAGCTCTCCAGCTGGAGCTGGCACCATTGATCACCACCCTCTGAACTCTATCTTGCAACCAGTTCTTAACCCACCTCACTGTCTGCTCTTCCATCCCACACCTCCTCAGCTTGCTCACTAAAATTTCATGGGAGACAGTGTCAAAGGCCTTGCTAAGGTCAAGGTAGACCACATCCACTGGTTTCCCTGAATCTAACCATTCAGTTATTGCATCTTTTTTCATGACTGCAAAGGAATAGTATCTGAAATACAATGGGTGTCTTTGAATCCTGTGGTATTCTAAACAACTGTTGCACTTTTTGTAAATGGGAGTAACCTCAGAAATCTGGGAGATTTATATCAGTTGAATATTTGTTGCAGTTTGAGCCAGGCTGGGGTCTGGTAACGGGAATAAAATGCCACCTGTAAGAAGTTTTGGGAAACCAGAAGAAAATGTCTCCCCAGCTGCAGACAGAACCCACCTCAGACTCAACCAACCAGTGCCTCTCTGAATTCATATATTTGGGCAGGAAATGTGTTGGCTTTTTTTGTTATTTACTGGGAGCTCCCATTTATGTTTGGAAATGAAGGGGAGAAGATGGCCGTGCCACAGTATAGATCTGTGGAGTAAGAAAGGAGAAGAGCTGTGGACAGTCTTCACCTTAGAAAGTGGTGAAAATTGATGATGAACAGGGGAGTCCAGGGAGACTCAAGGAAGCCACATGGAGAAGATGTGGCAGTGGCAGGCGTAGACACCAGAGTTCCTAAAGAGCAGCCATGACTTGAAGGAGACCTACCTTGGAGTAGTTGGTGGGATTGCAGCCTGGGGGAATCCCCCCTCTTTTCCATGTTGGGTAGAGATAAGATAGAGGAACTGTCCCTGGTGAAAAGCTGAGGGGAGAGGAAGAATAGGGGAGAGTGGATGGGTGTCACCACATTGCTGTTTAAAAGTACTCATCAGGTTTTCCCCTGAAGATAAGTTACAGAGCTAGGACTTTGAAAGTACCCAAGAGCCCTTTTTGTTTGGCACCTTCAATAGTGTGTCGCTTCCCCTGTGGTTTTCAGTCCATTAACACTTTGCTAATTAGGTAGAGTCTCTCCTCTACTGCTCAGCCTAGTCAACCAGTGACAATATTCAAATAGGAACGTTTTTTGCCAGATATTAATCAAAATTGTTTGATCAAAAAGCTAGGCTGAGGTGTCAGCAGCATTGTCTGTGAGGGAATTTATGAGGCTTCTATCTCTGTTTATCTGGAAGATTTACAATAACAGGCTACAGAAAGCAAGTACAGTATTTCTAACTTGACAGAAGAGATTGAGAACTGTCATGCTACAGAAATGAACTATAGTTTGATTTCTTTTTCTGTCTCTGTGATTTTTCCAATTAGATTTACTTTCCCTTATATCATATTATAAAGTCTTCAACTAAAATCAGACATCCTAAAGGATAATATTGTTACTTTGGCATAGGTGCTACTGATGCTTTACTGATCCCATACACTTGTTGAGATGGTGACAATACATTAATGGACCATGTGCAGGAAATGATGGTGCTAATTGTCATGACAGGTACCATACTAAAATACTAACTCCTAACACCAATCTGGAAGAGAAGAACTGGAGAAGCTTTACCATTATTTATCTTTATTATAACATTAATCTTTTCTCCTGTTTTGTGAACAAAGCTAAGTATCCTGAAGATAACAAGTTTCCCAATGCAATGCATCATATTCTTTGTTGTTGTTCTGAGGCATGAAGGTCTTAATCCTATACATTATTTTAAATGAAATTATTTAGCCTACAGGCCTCTGATTACAGGGGAAAATAAAGCAGCTGTCAGTCATGCAAAAACTGCCCTTTTTGCAAAACACATTGTCAGATTTTTTGCATCAGGTCACTTACCTGAGTGAAATGCTTTAAGTGAGGATTGCAGAGGTTTTCCAGAAATAATGGTAGAGATAATGGCAACAATCTTATCTCCATTACATACCACTGTTCACTCCAATAAAATCCAGAGGGTTTTACAGCTAGATGTAGACAGCACTACTGAAATGCTATTACCACTGCTTCTTCAAATATATCAGCAGTAAAAAGAGGAATAGGGCAAATGTGGGCCCACTGCTAAATGAGGTGGGAACCCCCATACCAGAGGATGCAGAGAAGGCAGACATGCTGAATACCTTCCTTGCTACAGCTTTTCCTCCTACGACAAGCTTTAGTGAATTCCAGGCCCTGGATGTAAGGAGGATGAAGCCTGGAGGAGGGAGGACTCTTCAATAGTCAATGAAGAGGGGTTCAGAGATCAGTTATGCAAATTGAATATACACGGGTCCATGGACCCTGAAGCAATGCACCAAAGACTGCTGAGAGAGCTGGCTCACGTTGTTGTCCCACTACTCTCCACCATCTTTGAAAGATCATGGCAAACAGGGAAGATTCCTGAGGACTGGAGGAAAGCCAATGTCACTGCAGTATTCAAAAAGGGCAAGAAGGAAGATCCAGGAAATTACAGACCAGCCAGCTTCACATCCATCCCTGGAAAAATGATGGGAGCAGCTCATTTTGGAGCTCATCTCTAAGCACATGGAAGAGAAGAATCTTATCAGGAATAGTCAGCATGGATTTATCACAGGGGAATCATGCTGAACTAATCTGATAGCAATCTATGGTGGTGTGACTGAATGGATAGATCACAGAATCACTACAGATTGAAAGGGACCTCGAAAGATCATCTAGTCCAATCCCCCTGACACAGCAGGATCACCTAGACCAAGTCACACAGGAACACATCCAGGCGGGTCTTGAACATCTCCAGTGAGGGAGACTCCACAACCACCCTGGGCAACCTGTTCCAGTGCTCCGTCACCCTCACTGTGAAGAAGTTCAGTCTACCTTGACCTTAGCATGGTTTTGACACAGTCTCTCATAACATCCCCATAAGCAAGCTCAGGAAATTTGGTGCAGAAGAATGGACAGCGAGATGGATTTAGAGCTGACTACACAACAGAGCCCAAAGGGTGGTTATCAGCAGCATAGAATCCTGTAGCTAGTGGAGTCCCACAGGGATCAGTGCTGAGCCCAGTCCTGTTCAACATCTTTATCAACAAACCTGATGATGGGACAGAGTGTCTTCTCTGCAAGTTTGCTTATGATGCAAAGCCAAGATATTGGCTGATTCACCTGAAGGCTGTGCAGCCATTCAACAAGACTGGAATGCTGGGCAAATGGGAACTTAGTGATGTTCAACAAGAGCAAGTACAGAGTCCTGCACCTGGGAAAGAACAAGAAGATGAGACAGCAGTGTGCCCTTGTGGCCAAGAAGACCAAAGGTATCCTGGGTTGCATTAAGAAGAGCGTGTCCAGCAGATCAAGGAAGGTTCTCCTTACCCTCTATTCCACTCTAGTGAGCACAGGAAGTTCCATCTCAACAACAGGAAAAACTTCTTTACTGAAAGAGTTACAGTAAAGGGATGCTGTGGAGTCTCCTTCTCTGGAGACTATCAAGACCTGCCTGTATGCATTTCTGAGTGAAATGGCCAAGCCACTCCAGGGAACATTTATTGGCACAGTACTGCACCAAGTGCTGGAGTCCTGCTTGGAGCCTGGAAGGACCTGTTGTAGCAATTTTTGCACTAATTGCACAAATTCTGCTCTGTTTCGTCAGATAAAAGAGACATAGCTATAATCTACTAAACACAATTTATAATATTTATCTCAAATCTTTAAATTCTTTGTATTTTCAGACAGCTAGAAAGTGCGTCTTCAAGTATCATTCACCACTTCCTCCTCCAAGTTCAGTAGTTCTGTGCTGAAAACAAAGAAATGTTTCAGAAACAAGTGACACAATTAGAAATGAACAAGCATTTCAAAATTGCAGCAGCTTATATTCTGCTATCCTAAATTAGCAGTTTAAAATGCTTTATTTTACCCTGCTGACATTAATTAAGATCACCATGTGCTTATATATGACAAATTGAGGGAATTATTTTTTTTAAAAGAGCTCATCTAGCTTTAATTACAACACACTGTACATTACACAGAAAATACTGCTTCAGACTACTGCTTTCAATTCACATCTGATATATTCAAATTAATTAATGGCTATAATTTAAAATGATTAACAAAGAAACAAAGATAGTTAAATTGTGTAGTTTAAATTACTGTATGTCCAGCTACTTGAGAGTGAGATAATTATTGTCTCACAACACTCATGGGAGGCAGAAAAAAATCATTGACTAAATTAATGTGGCATAAGATAATTTTATATTTCCACACTGTCTGAATAATTCTTCTTCAAACTTGACAAAGTCTTGTGTGGTGTATCCAGTCCTAATTTAGCAAATCGTTTTAATTCACGTAGAGTGTGTAATCATTTGCTTGGCAGAATTAGGAATTAAGATTTCTTTTTTCTTTTCCATTGTTCTTACATACCTTGTTCTGTTTAAATTAATTTATTCCAAGGGAAAAAAAAACCCCACATCAACTGTAATCCCCTTTATTTCAGAGCTTTAATTTTGAAAGGCAGTTAAACAAGACTACTTTCCTGAATCAAGGCCCATTTTACTAATTTTTTATTCAGAGTCCCATCCCACATGGATGGTTTCTTTCCTGCTCCTATCCTCCCCAAGTACATGAACAGATTATTTGTCTTTATTTAAGGCCAAAAACAGCTGCCTAAATCAATGGATTGAAATAATGTTTGTTTGAATTGCAGAGGAGCAAGGTGAGTCCATTCCCTCTTTTGCCATTGGCACCAACCACAGAATCTTTTGGAAAGAGGATAGGATTCAATTAATCCATCCATTGGATCCAACTTGGAAGAACACAGCAGAAAACAAACTTACTTGGTGATGATGCCGTGTTATTTTTGTCAAACGTGAACTGTTGTTTAAAATAAATATAAAGAAATATGTGATTTCAGGAAACAATCTGGATGTAGTAAACAGTACGTAATATAAAGTAGCAGCTGCATCTACCCGACTTGAAGTTATTTCACCAGAATACATGTGAATTCCATCATTCAATCAGAAACTAAAAATTCATACATTTGAACAGAGAAGCACCATCAAAATGTTGAGGATAAATCTTATTCTTTGTTGTGTTTGTGGGGGAATGTCTCATAATTAAGCACAAGTTTGATAAATTTATCCTTATGTATTTCAATTTTATCTAATAATACACTCACATAGGCTTTAATAAGTCCAGATAAATCTATGTAGAATCCAGGAGCAAGGTTTGTATCATAAACAAGGCAATTATTTGTGTAAATATTACATTTCATTGTCAAGGGAGAACAGTTACTGTGTAAGAGGAATCTGTATTTGGAGAGAAACCTACACTTGAAAAAAGAACACTACTAAGCCTTTGCTTAGCAGACGTGGTGCAATAGACAGAAATTACCACAGAGATTTTCCTTTCACCTTAGAGGGGAACCATTTTTAGGAACAAAACAAATTCATGAGCGGTTAGATATAGTTGCCATCTTGATTTCACTCCCTTCTTTAAGACAGGCTAGCATAGAGCTTTCTGAACTACTTTTAGTTTGAACCAGAGTGCATATTGAACAAGTGAGCTACATGGACTTTATGACCATCAAAGTTACTCACACCTCTGATTGTCTTGTTAAATATGTACACTTCACTCCTAGCATGAACTTATCTGCCATCTTCTTTCAACCACTGGATGTAAACCTTCAGTCACATCCCACACCAGGCAAATGCAAAGGGAACACAGATTTGCCTGAGGTTCTTTAGATTATGTGTCCAAAGGTTACATCTGGCATCTTAATCTTTGCTGCTAGCCGTTTTCATGGTTTTATTCCCTTTGTAGAACAACTTCTTCTTACGAAAACACATTAAATAAATGGTTCAATGATCCCTTTGTTTCTTTCATCTCCCACTGCACTGAGGAAGGAGTGTTCTATTGGCAACACGCCAGTTTGTTAAACCGGATGGACACTGAAATGTATTTTTTCTACTTCCTGTGTCAGTGAACAATGTCAGAAGACCAAACATTTTACTAGTATCTATGAACACAAGACCTCTGCTCTAATGCTTATGTGTCCACTGATATTCACAGGTTTAAAAAGCTGCTTCTGAGAACTAGCTGATCCAGAGCAATGCATTGGAGGACTGTGTCAGCATCTCAGCACGTGCAGCATGCGAATCTGTTTTCTTTCTGTACAGACAGTTGTCTTTCAGGAAAAAAAGCCTAGTTTAGGATATTCTTTTAGTTATAACATTAGGCAATTGAAGAACCCTTTAAGCAATGATTCCTTTTTCCAAAGTAAGAGTCATGCCATGCAAAGCTGTTCTTAATGAACAAAATGTATAAAGAATTGAATTACATTTCAAAACTTTTTGTCAAATATGTCTGTGCATCCAATTTGTAGGAAAGTCACATTAAATGGCATGGCTTCTATTCAGACCATAGTTTTTTTCCTGAACACGACGATATCTTCAAAAAGCCCACTGCTATTTATTTAACAGGCTTTTCACCGTGATCTTTCCTCATGCAAGTGATTCCTTTCCCAAAGAACAAAGTTTATGCTTCTAGTAAACATTTACTGGACCACCTCTGTTCTAATCTTCCATCACAGCCATATAAAGCCTTTATATCTGTTATTTCCATTCTTTGATGATGACAATTTTTAAATTATGATGAAAATTTTAATGAACTATTAGGTACAACATGTTGACTCCATTGTAATTAATGAAGAGACTGCATCTGACTTTGAAGAGTTTTAAGTGTGTGCTCTGGCTATTCTCTGTTGCCTTATTTAACTAGATATTAGCCATTTGCACTTTTACAACTTGGTTTTTATCCAGAATAATGTCACTGTTGAGATTACCAAGAACGTTATACAACACAACCTTAGCATTTCTTCAGAAATGCTTCATATCCACCTGGATGTGCTCCTGTGCAACTTGGTCGAGGTGGTCCTGCTCTGGCAGGGGCATTGGACTAGATGATCCTTCAAGGTCCCTTCCAATTCCTAATGTTCTGTGATTCCTAGTTGTCCACAGGGGAATTAGACTACCTAAAATCAGTAGCTTTATAAGATTTGTAAGTTCTACACCCCTAGCAAGTTGCTTAAAATTGTTTATATTATCATTAAAAAAAATACTCATTCTCAGATTTAAGAACTAGTTAAAATGAAGAATAATGACAAAGTGGGGAACTGAAGCAATTAGTAGGATTCATGTAAATACCACCCTACCTTGACAATCCTTATTTATTTTCCTAGAGGCTACAAACCTAAAATAATACAATTTATGATTTCCTAATAGTTTTGGCATTTAATTTTACACTGATTTCTTCATAACGCAGCAGTAAGTAAAATCACTTCCTGAATTTTATGCAACGACTAAATTAATTTCTTTACTATTAGCTCTTAGAAGAAACATTTGTCATGCAGAACTAGAGAAGAACCATTAAGAATTACCTGTTGCTTTAATGCTATGCAAAATCCTAGAAGAAACCCCAAACCCTGAAATGTATAGAACCATAAACATTTAGTATAGGCTTTGCCTGTGTGGAATACTTACACTCAGTTATCTACACAAACTAGCCTTTTCACTTTCTGTGGGCCTTGCCACACTATCAAGAAATAATTCATCTCTAAGTTTATTTTATGTACCTAAAATGAATAAGCTAGAAGCACTATAGAAATAGTATTTTCCTTCTAGCACATGGTGGAAATTGAATCTGAAGTAGCTGTTCTTCCATGAACCCACAATTAAAAGTTATTTCCTATATCTCCATTTAATTTGCACTGGATGCAGAGTAATTAGCAGATGAGAGGCATTTCAAGAAACTATAACCACTCTCCTACAAGATACCATTTTCAGGCTAAGAAACTAGTAGCTGATCATATAAGCGTTTATTTTCTTCTTGTAAAGATTATTTGATTAGCTAGAATATCAGAGTTCTTCAGCATGAGTAATGCCCAGTTTTTGACAGGCAGAGACAAAATTGTCAACTATCCCTTAAAACAAAGAAAGAAACTCTTGAGGTTTTTGATCTGTACCTCGAGCACACTGTACGGACATCTCAGGTTGAGGAGGGTGCAGAGGAAGAAGCTCCTAATGTCAGTGTTGTTAAGTGTCCCAGAATGGCTCCAGCTGAAATGTATTTGGTTAATTAACATCTTAGTCCAGAATTTTTGTTTGAAGACCCAGGAGCTGGAGCTCCACAATCAGGTTTGCAAATACTGACACACTCCAGATTTTCACTTTGAAAGTTCCCCTCTGGCTTTTAGACAGTTGTATGGCACCCAGATCTTTTTGCTGCAGAGTTAAGGGGATTGTGGAAAGCATGTGAACCTCATCTCCTCATGGTAAATCAAATGATAGTAGTACATACCAGACATTGCAAAATGGTGATTGCTTGTGAGTCAGGGGAGACAGTAATGCAGGGTTGTGTAAGGTGTTGCCCTATCATGTTAGCATGACAAACCAGTTATAGTAGTTTCCTGCTTGAACGGCGTGAAGGTACGATACGACGTTTTTCACAGAACAGTCTTTATTCAGTATTATGTGACCATCATGTTGTGCCTACACACTTGAATAAATCTTAATCTTTAACATCCCTGTGAAAGTACTCTTGTTCTGATAGTTCATATGCGGTTACTTTGAATAGAAAACACCTTTACAATTACACAAGAGTATTTTGTTTTGTTCAATGTCAGTCTTTAGAATCAACGTCCAGTTGATTTTCTACTGACAGACATAGTAGTTAGCGAATCATTCATTGATCTCCATATAAAAGAGATATGGCTTAGCCAATTCTTTTCAGAATCTTCTACGCATTCTGCTAGACTTCATTCAGTTAGAATTGAAACACATATTTGAGACTCAATTCTGCAATCCTCTAACAAAGGAAAACCCATTGATTTCACCAGCAATTGAAACTGTAGATCACATTTTCTGTGCTTATTTTTTTAGTCTCTTAACCACTGGGTACACCATATCTGTCTTCTTATGTTAATATTAAAAAATTTTAAAAAGATTTTCAACCTAGAAAATTATTATGAATTGACACCATTAGAGCTGCTTCTAGAAACACAAAACATCTCTGGTAAATCAAATCCATTTAGAATTAAACCCACTGAGTAGACTAGTGCGCTAAAAAGCACACTTGCAGCTTCTGTTAGAGTAACTTTCTCTGCACCTGAACTTGGACGAGCAGCTCAATAGACTTCAGCCTGTAGTGTCTCCAGAATACCTTGCAATAATTAACGTAAGTAATTAGCTAAAACGTAACTAGATCGTTGGCAAAGGAGAGCAAACAAGAGATATCTTGTTACGCGAGTCATTTCCGGTAGCGGTGTGCAGCGTGTCTGTACACAACAGAGAGGAGGCAGGAAGGGAAGACGCGTCAACCTTTGCGTAGGTTGCTATTAATCACAGTTTCAGAGTAAAGAGGATTTTATATTAGGGGTACTGTTGTAGTTCATGGCCTAATGTCAAGTTGACAGGCAATTTCTCACTGCTTGCTGCAAGATTAGAATTTATTTCTACTTTTTCAGCATTTGGAGAAAAATACTGACAGGATCTAGAAAAGGAGGCTGAGGCCTGAAAGGAATTTGTAGAGACATGGGTGTTGGTTGCTGCTTATGAGTGACGGGAGATGGGACAAGGAGAAACAGCCTCAAGTTGTGCCAGAGAAAGTGTACGTCAGGCTTCAGGAAAAGCTGTTTTATTGAAAGGTTAAAGCATTGGAACAGGTTGCCCAGGAAGGTGTTAAATTGTCGTTCCTGGATGTGTTTAAAAGTCATGAAGATACGGAGCACGTGGCTGAGCTGCAGGCTTGGTATTTAGGCTAATGGTTGGACTCTATGATCTTAAAGGTATCACACAGTATCACAGTATCACAATATTACCAAGGTCGGAAGAGACCTCATAGATCATCAAGTCCAACCTGTTACCACAGAGCTCAAGGCTAGACCATGGCACCAAGTTTTACAATCTAAATGATTCAATGATTCTGTAATCTAACTGTTATCCTAGTGCAACAGACCTTGAACTGCCTTTCACTGTAATGCCCTTGCAAGGACAGGGCTTCTTCAGGCTTTAGTAAGAACCATTCTATGGGTTCTCTAGTCCTTCACAGAGGAGTTCTATATTTTTAAAAAAACCTACAGATATTAATGCTTTGATTTAGATCAAGAGATATGATCTATAAATTAAAAACAAATTTTTTTTAAATTATCAAATAAATCAGATTATCTGCAGCACACATTTGAAAAGGAAAGTCCTTGAGATAGGTAATTTGGCATTTCTAAGATGATATCTTCTTTCAGGAAAACACCATGGCCTGGAATGCAGCAGTGGGAACCACAAGACATGTTAGGTTTTACAACTGGCAGTATAATTTTTCCTTCCTTCCATTTGTTTGTGTTCCACATAGCAACAGTGTGGTTGTTTGTCAACGTGCTGCTTTGCAATTTTATCATCAGTGTAGGTGTGTTAGAAACAGGCATTATCGAGATACTTCTTTTGTCATTTTCTTCTCCAACATTTCTATCTATTTCAGATAGTTTACAATGTTCCTGATTTGATTTCCAGCTCACAGACCACAATATTTTTGTCCATGCTGGTTATATCTTCAATCTACAGCATCTTTCAGTCCCTCATTTCCTGGTATAATTCATATTAGTAGTTCCACTTAAGAAGAAATTGAATTCAGTCCATATGGCGTTTTTCATGAGTGTTTGATTTTTGCAGATACTGTTACCTCCCCCTGCATGCAATAATGCTCTTGAGGGGTGACTGGAGCCAGGCTGCTGCCCTGAGAAGATGCTAACTAAATTGGGATAATGCAGAGAACGGAGGAAGGCAGACAGAGTGTGATGGTTTAAACTCAGTACCACACAGCCACTCATGCAAATTGACCTTTGGGACAACAGAAGCTACAAAAAGACCTCGAGGGCCGAGACAAAAGACAAGGAAGGGTCACTCCCCTTTTATGGTTAATAGGAAAATGTGAGACTTGACTTGGGGGAAACAAAAGCGATTTAATTTAAACAAAACTCGATCACCTGATAGGGAGAGAGAGACATACAAACGGTTCTGAGATAGCCATCTCTACTGCAATCTCTACTACCTCCTTTTTTCTCAGGGAAAAGCCCACTGCAAGGCCTTCCTAGGGGCAACTGGCCATCCCATACCTCCCTACCTCGGGCTGTGGGTCATCCCAGCACCCAACCACTTCAGTCCAAGTCCCTTCCTCAGAGTCACAGGCTCTCTCATGATATGTCCCTCACTTACACATGCTCTCCTCCAAAGTTTTGTTAGAACGATTCTCCACCCACCGGTCTCTGGGTTCTCAACAGGAAGTTACTCAACAGATATTCTCCACTTAAACAGGTTTATTGGTAGAGGTGCCATTTGGCCCACACTTAGCCAGAGGCTGGGGGAAGCTTCTGCATGGCTTTTAAAGTAGCCTTGCCAGCTACCTACTCCCCCCCCACCAAGACCACAGCAGACTCAAACCACAACACAATCAGAATGGTGCTGAAGTGATGAGTGAAGTGATGTCTATAGTCTAATAAGACTAGGAAAAAATATCTACTCAAATGAAAACAAATATAAATAATATGAAAAGAGGTAGTCTTGAAGCTAATGCTCCTATTGCCTCCCAAGGAGAAGAAAAATCCCTTATGGTCTTGGTGTAGAACTTAATCAAAATGGTTTGAGATAGTATCTACTGTAAAAGCCAGGCAGACTGTGCATAACCCATGAAGCAATGAAGAAAAAAAATTATGCATGCTCTTATATTTTAAAGAATAAAAGAGCAGACTACATAGGATTTAGTCTTTTCTGAAATTGTTGAGATGTGTTCCAACCACTTTACAGGATTTGGAAGATATGAAGTCAGTTTGAAAATCCTGGTGGTACTTAAAAAAGATATTTTAGATTTGTAACAGTGACTCTGATGCAGGTTTTCATTGAGAAACCAAGAAAAACATATGGATTGTGTTCTATAATTCCTTTACTCTGATGTGACCTGCTCACTGCAACTACAGAAACCAGTGAAGATTTGGGGTAGGTGGTGTTGGGGGGTGTGTAAGCCTAGAACAGTTACAACTCACAGCCGCTTACCTTTCCACCAGAAAAAACTCTTGCCTTTGAGACTAACTGAACACAAGGCAGAAGCTGAACTTTGTATTTTGAGTCCTGGCAGAGTAACCTGAACCGACATTTGTTTTTCTTTTCCATATTGTACTTGCTGCTAGGTGAGCAGCAAGACTTCTCGCTGCAAGAGAAGTAGAGTTGTCACTAGGTGGCAGGAACTTCTGCTGCTGTCCTCAGGCTGTCTCTGTTACTCTAAAGATAACTCAATTAGCTCTGCATCTCAGTGATCCAGAGTGATTAACGGTGGTGGTGGCTTATTCACTAAGATTAATTTGCTAATAAAATCATAAAAGCGGATGGTTCCACTCTGTACAGACATGAAAATGATCTTTTTTTCATAAACAAGAAATTATTCACTAAAGTGTTTCTGTCTAACCAAACTTCTGTCTTGTGCTAAGAAAGATCTTCCTTCATCTTTGTAGGGTTCACCAATCCTTATTTTGATTTCTTTCTTATTAAGACCTAGAAAATAATTCTTAATCATTTATTGCCAAATACAGTAAGGCAAGAAGAGAGAAAGCTTATTGGCTGTTTTTTCAGTGCTAAAAAATGTTGTATCTGAATTTTTAAAATAGACAATCTACTCAGTAACAGAAAGATTATCCATCCTTCTCCCTTTTGATCGCTCTTATAAGCATACTGAGTGATACCTCGGTAGTAAGTTTATGTTTCTGTCCTGACCCTCCAAAATGAAGTAATTTGTTCTTAAATGTGTTTTACTTTAACATTTTTCTTTTCTTGGTTTTTGAAAGTAGTCTGTGCTGCTAGAGTTGTGGAATTGCCTTCTCTGGAGACATTTAAAACCCATGTGTGACTTGGTCTAGGTGATCCTGCTGTGGCAGCAGGATTGGACTGAATGTTCTTTCGAGGTCCCTTCCAATCCCTAATGATTCTATGGTCTATGATCTATAATTAATTATGTAAACTAAAATACAATTGTAAAGGGAAAAAAAAAACCAAACCCAGAAATACATAAAGAATGCAGTGCCACTGCAACACAAGTTGAAAAGACATTTCTGCTCTAGAAAACATTTCCAAGCTGGCAGTTTATTAAAAAAAAAAAAACAACCAACCCACATTTCTAAGACATAACCTCTCAGTTAGCAAAGCTTGGAGTAAACTCTTTCTTAAAACCAAAAGGTCTGACCCAGCTGTAGCTTTTGGCATTATTCATATGAAATATTTCACCAACACAATCAAAAAGACTTTAACGTTGTGGAAGGCAAATACTGCTGGCCAAGCTCTTTCTTTGAAAATAAACGAGCATTTGCAGAACAATAAAAACAGTTGAGGCATTTATGCTAAGACATGAAAAGCGGGATGCTAAGGCGGGTTTCTAAACCACATTCCAAGCATTTTGAATGCCTTTTGATTGTTACCACAAATCCACGGATTGCTGTGAAAAGATTGTTGTGAAAAGTGTGTGTGTCACCAAGCCACAGGTGTGGCCGTGAGTGCATCCGGCGCGGGGTTACTGGCACTGCTGTCCAAGCACCGCGCGGTAACAGTTACGCACCAGCTATCCCCAGCTACGCATCGCCGCCCTTCTGTAGGTGCGTGCCTGCCTCTCTGCTAATTAATTCAGACCAGGATGAATTCATAGAATATATAAACATCACATTCTTTTCTACATGAAACACATTTAATCTTTTAAAGTTGTACCACACATGCAAACTTCATTCTTTCATCAGCCACTACTTCCTGCGTTCTCTTAAGGCTTCAGATCTGCCTCAGATTTTCCTGTCTACTCCTTTCTGTTTGATACAGGATGGAGGCACTGTGTCTGTCTGTGTTTTCAGATGCTGTCACTCTCAAAACCAGCAATAGTGGCAATAGCACAGTTACTGGGGAGGATCACAGATGTAGGAATTCTGTGCAGCCTGATCTAGGCGAATCTGCTTTAGAATTGGGGTGATCCTCAGAGGTGCTTTTGAACCCCTACTGTTCCGTGACTTTTGTGAAGAGTAGAGAATCTGATACCTGCTGCGGTCAACAACTGCATTTCAGTTGGTCATCAGAGTCTATCAGTGCATGTGTTTAGAAACATCTACCACTGGTCCAACACATTGTGAGTTCACAAAGATTCGTACAGTCTTCAGTTTGTACAGAATTTCCTGGATCAAAAGGCACAGGAAATCAAATAAATCATCATAGTGGGTCTGATCCAGGAGAAAAGCAGTAGAATAAATGGGTGTTTGATGCTTTAGCAATAATATTAAATTAATAGTAAAACAGCAAAATACCATAGCATGCTTTGTTTTCCAATGTGGGCACAAAAGATGAGGAAACTGAATGCCAGCAGTAGGCATTCGTCTCTAGATAACAACACTTCTGTGCTGCAGATGCTGCCTTTATCCTGCAGAAAAGATACCTCATTATTACTTGACAGAGATGAGATTAGACCTCAGGCAGTTTATTCCCTGTCCTCTGTATATATACACTTGGTTTTAATGGGTAATAGAAGAAAATCTGTAACTTAAAGTAGTATTGGATAGACTTCAAATGATCCAGTGAGCCTTGATATTTATCTGTTTCTCTGGTGGAATATCCTGCTTCTGCTGTGATTGAAAATATTGAGACATTGTCCAGAGCAATTTCATAACATTTAATTTCTAACGCTGCTTACAATAAGGAAGAATAGTCTTTGAAAATCAGGGGAACTTCCTCATAAGAAATTACAGGAATATTCTGAACTACCTGGAAGTTTAAAATTTGACTCGGTCAACATACTCAAGGTCTTGAGTCATATCTTCCTTTTTATTTTAATGTGTCAGATCTGCTTGTATTTTCCTCAGAAATAATTGATGAGTGGTGCAAGAGCTTCAGGAATAAAACAAACGTCCCATTGTGGGCTTGGAAGTTCAACATTCGTGTTCTTTCAGGAGCCTCACCTGAAAAGACAAAACAAGAGCATGCTGTCCAATAAGTAAGGAAAGGAGATGGAAGCATAAGAAGAGATTATTTATCCATCAGGTTATTTATATATTGGTTTAGCAATATGCCCATATTGTTTTGGGGATTTTTTAATTTGATAGCCTATTTCTGATTGATTTAAAGAAAAGGTCTACAGAATGTATAAATGTGGAATCTGATAGAAACTGCTTTCTGGATTAGCCTGTAGGTGTTTTTTCTAACCTGCAGTATCAGATAGATATTTCAAATCATTGCTGAGTATAATTACAATATTTCAAAAGGTTGCAAATATGATTGAAAAATGCCACAATCATACTTTTCTGAGCAATCTGAGTTAATCTCTTTTGTTCACATGCACATCTTGATGCTCTTTACTTACATCACAACCATTACGTTTTGGTCTCGTTCAGCGTTCAGGATAGCTGTGAAGGTGAGACAGGGTTGAAGAGTGAGCAGTGACACGACCTGCAGCTTTGCTCATTAAAGACACTTTTTTTTTCTATGGTTTGCTAAATAAAACTCAGTATAAGTGGAAGATCTGTCACTTTCTTCCAATTGGGAGAATCTTGTATACTCTAGCCTCCAAGAAATCTGATGTTATACAAGCCTCTAACAAACATTGACTACCTTTGTATTTTATAGACTCAGGAGATGGTAGGGGTTGGGACTGGCCTCTGGAGATCATCTAGTCCAACCCCTTATCAAAGTAGGATCCTCTAAAGCAGGTAAAACATTGAGGTGGGTTTTGAATGTCTGCAGAAAAGGAGAATCTACAACCTCTCTGGGCAGCCTGTTCCAGTGCTCAGTAAACCTCACTGTGAAAAAGTTCTTCCTTATGTTTAAATTGAACCTTCTGTGTTCCAGTTTGTGTCCATTGGACACCACCAAGAACAGTCCAGACCCATCCTCTTGATGCTTGTTTGTGCAGAAACACATCCAGGCGGACCTTGAACATCTCCAGTGAAGGAGACTCCACAACCACCCTGGGCAACCTGTTCCAGTGCTCCGTCACCCTCACTGTGAAGAAGTTCAGTCTACCTTGACCTTAGCATGGTTTGTAAGCATTGATCAGATTCGCCCTCCATCTCCTCCTGCCCAGGCTAAACAGAGTCAACTCTCTCACTTTCTCCTTGCAAGGCATTTGTCCCAGCCTCCTGATCATCCTAGTAGCTTTGTGGTGGAATCTTTCAAGGAGCAAGGTGTTTCCATTTTTCAGACACTCAGTGTCATGTTCTCATGCTAGATTCAACACTGAACTGTATGTGGGCATTTAAATTCATAATAATGTTAATTTATTTGGAAAAAACCTCAAGCTTTATACTAACAAGGTGCCCTAAAGTAGTGAATAAGTCTGACGCTTATTTAACCTTGTGATATGCAGATGGGTGAATTTATGCTATAGAAATAATATCCCTCTCTTCGTTGAAACTTTTCCAAGATAAAATACCCAATTTGTGAAATATCCATGTACAACAGTGACAAATAGGACTGAAAACATGTGAGACAATTAATATCCTGCCTTTGGAAAAATGTTTGAATAATGTGCATGAAGTAGGATATCCGACCACCCACTGAACAATAAAAGAAAATATTAACTAGTTTCTCATTTAGAAAAAAACAGTCTATCATTTGCACATATTCAGGCAAAGTCCCCATGAGGAGAAAAAATTATATGAGCATGTAATTGAAAACTGTTAAAAACAGTTCTTTAATGTACCAGGAAATGCATTAAGATTTCAATCTTAGTCCTCAATTTGTCTCAACACTTGAATGCTTCTTCCTTAATGGCATTTTCCTTTCATGCTTCTTTTAATGTATAATTTTGTATTTTGTCCAAGAAATTTGCTCAGAACCACTTTTAACTGTAAAACCTGCTGCTGTTAGAACACTTTTTTCTGTTCCCAGAGTCACAAACTGTATTGACATAAATTGTTATGTCAAGATGACTTGTCAATATTTTTTCCTGCTTGTTCACTCTCAGATTATTGTAATCTTCTGTTTGTGACATCCAAATCACTCATATTGCATTAAGACTGCAACGCCTGTAGAGGATTATGGCTTTTTAGTTTGCTCAAGACTGGGGGGAGTAAAGGAGAAAGAGTGAGATGAGCCATAGGAGCACTAATTAATGTACCACTGAAGTTTCTCTGCCCAGAGGAACAGGTTGGATGCACAGCCACCGTCTTGATACAATAACGATGTAACAGGCACTTATGAAGAAGCTGATTGAAGATGAACAGTTTGGGTCTGCAGTTGTACATTGTCTTCATTGTTTCACAGTATCACAGTAATGATAAGGTTGGAAAAAACCTTAAAGGTCATCCAGTCCAACCTAAATCCAAATAAACCAAGTAAACCTAACATCTAACATCTAGATCATGCCACTCAGAACCTCATCCAGCCTAACCCTGAACACCTCCAGGGATGGTGACCCAACCACCTCCGTGGGGAGCCCATTCCAAAACCGAATCACTCTTTCAGTGAAAAATCTTTTCCTAATGTCAAGTCTAAACCTCCCCTGATGAAACTTTAGACTATGACCTCTTGCCCTGTCTCCAATGGCCAGGGAGAGAAGACCGACCCCTGCCTGACTACAACCACCTTTCAGACAGTTACAGACAGCAATAAGGTCACCCTGAGCCTCCTCTTTTCCAGGCTGAACAATCCCAGCTCCCTCAGCCTCTCTTCGTAGGGCCTGTCCTCCAGCCTCTTTACCATTCCAGTTGCCCTTCTCTGGACTCATTCCAGCACCTCGACATCCCTCTTAAACTGAGGGGCCCAGAACTGAACACAACACTCCAGGAGTGGTCTAACCAGTGCCGAATACAGGGGAAGGAGAACCTCCCTTTCCATGCCACCTGTAGGAAAATCATCTTCTTGGAAGCACATGAACTCAATAATCCCAAAAATAACATGGCTCAGAGTTTTCTGATATTTTGCAGAGCCTTCCCAGTAAAGTGATTGCATGACCCTATCTAGAAATTCATCTTGAGTAGCCATAAATAGTAAAGTTTTGACAACCATTGTGTAAGGCTTCTTCAAACCAACAAAGCAACCCGGGTCTCGTGTACAAGCATAAAAGATAAGTGGAAAATGAAGTCGCATTCTGACATAATTACTAGGCTGAAACAGCCAGAATTTGAAGGGCATTTAAACCTTCCTGCAAAAGGTCAGGGCCAGGCTGAGAGCTGGGCCACAAAATATGCAGCTAAGCCTGCTACATATCCCTTGGCCAGATTGTTCACTCTTTCCAAGCCATTGAACAGATATTTACAAGCTTAATATGAGGCAGTATCAACTGGTAGGATTCCTACTGGTGAGGCAAATTCAACAAGCCAGCTGTGCCATTTACTTTTAACAGTAATGAGTTTTCAAAAGACAGCTGTTTGTGAACTGCAGGCCTGACAAAGTCAGCTTCTCCTCACCATGTCAGCCAGGTTTCATACTGGTTATCAGCAGAGCAGAGCAGCAAGCAGCCATTTCTCAGATGCACAGTAGGATCATGAGACAACACTGTCTGTATTTATAATCCTCATGACCACTAGGATCAGAGTGCTATTCACATTGCATTGAAGTTACCTTTGCAATTTACAGCAAGCTAATCAGATAACAATTTTAAAGTTCAAACAGAGAAGGAAATGTTTCCAGCAGATAACACTTTGTGCAGCTATTCTCATAGTAAAACAATGTAAACTCTGGAATGCTTTCAGCCCAGAGGAATGTGTATGACTTCTCCTGGAGATATCTCCAGCAATTATGATGACTATCATAAAAGCATTAGAGGCATTGTGATAAGTTATGCACTGAAAAAAGTGGCCACAGCAGCAATTAAAATCCACTCATAACAAAACAAACCTAAGACTGAACTGTGTCATCCTCTGGAAATGGAGAAATCTTTGACAGGTTGGTTCCTATTTAATATTGCACTTCTTTGATTCTAATCGTGGCTGTATGATGTCAGACAGACCAGGACATGGCAACTAACAGTTTATAGTCAACACTGACCAACTCTCCAAACAACCCGCCCAATTTCAGCATGAAGATTGTATCAGGTACCCCTTCCTGAGGTGATCCACTTACTCCTGTGACAATACAGTTGTACTCCAAGTTAGACTTTTACTACTATCAGAGCAGAAATGTATGTAGCAATATGCTTGTGCTCCATATTCACACTGTAGGTGCTACTATACAATTAATCAATGTATAATAATTAATTCATGGCAATTAAAATTATAATTCAATTATCATCTCCCCCTGTTGGTGACAATATCTACTTTCAGTTAAAATCTTGGTATTCAGAGGAAATTTAAAAAATCTAAATTCAAGACACTAGGTTTGCTTTTCCTCTTGTTTAGACCATGTAAAATGGCTGATTCAAGGTACGGGTGTGAAAATCTGTGAGTAGTAGCAACAGATTGTTGCATAACTTAGAAAGCATAACTACACTGTTTTGTCTTGATGGCTTTCAGAAGAATGCAGTGTAACTCAACGTTATCTCAGTGTTATTTGAAAGATGCTGATATCAGTCAGAGCTATCTCAACACCATTAAACTACCCTCTGATATCAAGAAGGCTGCCAGAGGGCACTTGAGGCCATTAAAGGAAGCCAATTTTGGTTTTCCATTCCAGACAGTTCTGCAGAACTCTCAAACACTTCACAGCTCTCACCATTCAAACCAAGCTGAGAATTTTTCAGTATGTCACAAAAAAGCAATCACACACAGAGAAGTATTGTGGTCATTAGTCATCATCAGTGAAACGAGATGTTGACTTATGTGTTTGAAAGCAAACGTAACACAATTTCTCACACTGGGGGTGTTCCAGAAGGGAAACTTTGGGTGTTTGTTCTCATCTAAGTATTCATGTTGCCAAATGGGCTGTAAACCAGCTAAATGTATGTGGACCTGTTTTGTGTTGCTTCCAGCATGTCTTAGATCATATTCTACGCTTCCTTCCCACACACAAGATTTTTTGGTACACAGCACAGAATCACAGAATCCTAGAACTTTATGGACTAGAAGGGACCTTGAAAGATCATCCAGTCCAATCTCCCTGACAGAGCAGGATCCCCTAGATCA
This sequence comes from Rhinopomastus cyanomelas, assembly GCA_013400115.1. Lineage (NCBI taxonomy): Eukaryota > Metazoa > Chordata > Aves > Bucerotiformes > Rhinopomastidae > Rhinopomastus > Rhinopomastus cyanomelas. Next base: position 362,097 of record VXBP01005069.1, on the reverse strand, counting down.
AGTCGCACAGGCACATATCTAGGCGGTTTAAAAAGTCTCCAGAGAAGGAGACTCCACAACCCCCCCTGGGCATCCTGTTCCAGTGCTTCGTCATGGGAAACAGTTTAAAAAATGCTAAGGGACTGGTTCCTGGAAGTAATCCCTGTGTACAGCAGTAGCATTGTTCAGACTGAAATTGTGCAATGCACAGGTCACAGACAGATGCCTTTGCAGGAAAGTAGTAGTTTTTCATTTGTTTGCGAAGAGCGAGTGAACAAATGTTTCCCGCAAAACCTAATACAAGTGTGTTTGCCAAGAGACATTTCCTCACTCCCTGTTTATAGTTCTGAGGAAGTGTTTTGTTTAAATAAGGCAACAAATGGTCATGTTTTCATGTTCTAAGAAAGGTTGTCACATGCTTGAAGTAAAAATGAGGCTTGTGAAAGGCCTTGCTTTAAAAGTTCCCCGCGTTGTCTCTTGGGCGTTTGGGTGTGAGGAATCCTCAAGGTAAACTCCTCAGTGGTCAGTCAGCCAGCTAAATACAGAAAGCGGTGCATCCCTTCCTCAGAGCTCTTCCAGAAATAAGAACACTCATTTTTCACATTATTTCTTAGAGTTTTTGCTCAGGTCTCTCATTGCTGCAGCTTTCAGCCCATGCTCTGTAAATTTTATCTTCAGCACATACTTTCCCCATTTCTTTGCCCTGCGTGTTGCTCCCATCCCTCACTGACTGTCTTGCTCTTTTTTCAAGGGCAGGCTTTTAGCACATTTTTCCTCTGTGACACAGCAGAGGTTCCCAGGAACAAAGCTGACAAAGCCCAGGGAGTGCCAGCCTTGGATACACATGCAGGAACACGTAACTACCAACAGAAAGTGGGCAAGGACAGGGAGACAAATTATTTAGGAGTGTCTTAAGAACATATTGTTGCCCAATAACAAGCCTCATTCTAATTATCTTTCTAATTATATGCTTGAAGTTAGCTCAAGTTAGTTGAATGCATGAATAAAACTGTCACATTTTAAAAATTAATACTTGCATCTGTAGCTGAGGAAACTCTGGGGCACTGAAAGACTCGAATTGGCAGTAATTTGTATCTTGAGAGTTAAGTTTTATTCAGCTTTTCACAAAATTCAGAACTGATTCATGGAGGCAGAACATCAGTATTAACATACTAGTGCTTCTAGTTGTGACTGCACATGTGCTGCCCTGTTTTTTCTGTAAACCCTTAAATTTTCTTGATCTTGTTACCCTGCTTAGTCAGGTAGATTATGGATGCACTTGAGTAAGCAAAATTACATCAGATGACCTCAGTGGACTCTAAGGAGTAAATTTTAATGTATCACCTGTTCACTGATTATTACCAGCCCAGCTGTTTTCTGAAAACACCCACCATAAAATTACCTGGAGAATTTCATAACTTGTTCATAATACTGGTAGGAGCAATTTTTCAGTGATGAAAACGTTTTGAAGTACATTCTTATTAACCAAACAGATATATTCCAATTAAGGTTGAATGATTACCTTATTCTAAAACACAGACTAGGATTTACACAGATTCTATATACTTTATGCATGGTGCATTAACACTGTCAAAAGCAGAGGAGTACCCCACACTCAGGGCTCTGCCACTTCTGGGCTAATTTTGTATAATGTTCCTAGCAGACACTTTGAACTTTAGGTTCATCATTAGCACAATATCAAATCATATCAGTAGACAATTGTACTTAAATGATTATTAACAAACTGTTAAGCTGCACTGGACAGAGACCATAAGCTGTTCTCATCCATGTCCACTTAGCCTTGGCTAATGAGCATTAAATTAATGAGAAAATACAGCTCCAACAAGAGTAGTTCTGAGTAATCCCACTGAGAACAAAATTTTCATGCTGACAGGCACTGAGGTAAAACACTGTAAAAAATGAGGCTGAACATTCATTCAGCAGAAATCATTTGCATACATCCACACTGGGAAAATATGGGGAATTTTTCTGGGGGGAAGGTTGTAGAACAATATACTCAGAAGAAAAATATTAAATGTAAGCAGAAGAAAACATTTTCTAAAAAATGTATAATATTGTCAATCTTTACATCAATCAATTAATGATCAAAATAGTAGGCTGTGTACTACAATTTATCAGCACAAAGTCTACTATCTAATGATAGAATCATAGAATGGTTTCTGTGGGAAGACCTTAGAAATCGAGGCCACTCCCAATCCCTAATGATTCTATGATTCGATGCTCAGCAAACACATTCTTTGATGAATTCTTTTACAGTTCTGCCTACATAAAGTCACAGAGTCACAGAATCATAGAACATTAGGGATTGGAAGGGACCTCAAAAGATCATCAATTCCAACCCCCCTGCCACAGCAGGATGATCTGCACTGTTGCTAAACAGTCAAGTAAGATTCTTCATAGAAATTTTCTGAGTGATTCTATACTTGTTTCTCCTGTGTTGATCAGACAAATTGAAAGCACAGATTTCTTCTGCCTATTAAAAGGTTATTTTCTGTCTCACTGATTTAAATTATTTAAATTTATCCATGATAAAGCCCCCCTGCTATCATTAGACACAAGGAGAGTGTGTCTCTCTCTCTACAAAAACAAGCAGGTTTTGTACTTTGATGTGCCACTTATTGCTGTGGAAAGTACTAGAAGTGAGTGAGGAATAGTGGGATTCCATGTAGTTCAGAGATTTTGTGTCTACTGCTCCCAAAGTATCATTACTTCTCCACACAGTGATATAATTTTTCCAATGACATACAATTTTCCAGGACACCATAGTAAATGCTAAAGCAGTTTGGCCTTAGTAAATCTTGGGCTGCTTTCAACTCTGCTGTAGTGTGAGGCAGAGAGGGGTGCAATTGCAAGGTTATTATAGGACACAAACTTTGCAGTAATCACAGCTGTTAAATAAAGAAGATATCCTAAAAAATTATACACACACAACATGGTACCATGTGTCTAAGGATTCTGCCATACATGATGCCTTATGTTTGTGAACTAGACAGCTTAATAAACAAATTTTTGCTATCAAATTAGGTTGTATGTAGTCAATAAGAAAAAGACAGATTAAACACTCAGGATACCAGACAAAAGTTAAATTCTCATTTTAATTTTGATTTGATCTTTTAATAGCTGCATTGCCCAATAGAATTAATAAATATTTTAACATCTATCTGATTTTTTAAATTATTGCAGATACAGACACACAGATCATTAGAGATTGGAAGGGACCTCTAGAGGTCATTGAGTCCAAACCCCTGCTCAAGCAGGGCTGTAGAACCTAGGGCAGGTCACACAGGAATACGTCCAGATGAGCCTTGGAATTGTCCAGAGGAGACACCACAAACTCCCTGGGCAGCCTGTTCCACTGCTCTGCATCTCTTACAGTAAAGAAGTTCTTCCTTATGCTGAAGTGGAAAACCTTGTACTCTAGCTTACATCCATTGCCTCTCATCCTATCACAGGGCACAAGTGAGAAGAGATTGTCTCTTTCTTTTTGACTCCCATCCCTCTGTTTTGACAGAGTTTGGCAAAGGTCAATTCCAAAGATATTTAGTTGTTTTGTAAAATACTATAACTTAAATAGCTATTATTCTACCTTACAGTGTGAGTAATAGTAAGCAGCTTAGAAATAAAGCCAGTTTTCTGAGACAAAGACACCTTTTGGGGGGCTAGTTCAGTCATTCAAGTCAGCTTTCCTAAGAGAAATACTCTATAAAAATTCCTGAACTTCAAGGAACAATTACATATTTGAATTATTTATCTGGCTTAGATGACTTAAAAGCAAAGATATAAAATGACCCTTTTCCTCATTATGCACAAAAGTGAAAAAAGCTTTTAAAAGAATCTTTACACTAAATGCATGCACAAGGTAGCCTACAGAGTATTGTCTGTTGGAAAGTGTGTGTCAAGAAAAATAATTAAAAAATAGCCTACAGAACAATATCTAAATAATGAAATTTACAATTTAATTACAAAGTACTGTGTGTCATAGGTCTCGTGGTTTACAGAGTTTTGGTGTGATTCTCCTCTCTTGTCAGATAGGTGCCAAAGGGAAAAGTGATTTATTCAAGGGTTTTAGTGTTCTGGGTTGTGGTAGACCTAATTCCTTCAAAACCAAACCTAAATCCTATCCAGTACTTTTTGGAGTAGCATTTAATGAAGGAGTTCATCTCTTAATAATATATTACCCAGTGTTGTTAAAAATATTGAATAAACTGAAAAAACCCACCAAACTATTATTTGAGTGATACAGTGGTGCTTTTATACTTTACACAAGTATCATCTAAATGTTGCATCAAGGAAACTTTTAAATAAGAAAGAAAATGTTAACAAAACATTCTAAGATAAAAGTGATGCTGGAAACACGTAGGCATGATTCCATGCATGTGAGTAGCCCAAAGGAAATTAATGAAACTGCTAAATGGTAAAAATCCTGCTTCAAAAACTGGAAACAATTCCATAGGCTTCAATGGGTCTTATCAGGTCCTATCCATCTGTTTGTTTTCAGGTTCTCATGACCATGTTTTCAACTTGTACCAACTACCCTTCTATGTAGATGTGATTGGAAATAATTTTCTAATCAAAATTCCTGGTGCTCACTATGGAAGAATTCATTACTCATTACTTAAAATGTCCTTGTAGAAGCCTGGTAACTACATGCATTGTAGCTATTTAATCCATTTTCACATCCCGCTGTGTGATCTAACATATTGAAAGGAATTTTAGATCTAAAACACATTACTGAACCCCTAGGTTATGTATCCTACTAGCACTGGATTGGTTTTTTAACAGCACAGGTCAGGACACGTGTTGTCTTGCCAGCTATAAAGCATAAAGAGCTAGATGAGGATTCCCTTCAGGTAGTGGTCTACCGGGTTGTAGATACCTGAAGTATACATTCTAAGTGAAAATTTTGAACAGCATCATATCCTAAGATCATGAAGGAAACAGAATTGTGTTTGTATTTACATCAAGCCACCCTGCCATATTGTGTGCCTTCTTTTTGCTTGTGCTGATACTGTAAATTCCATGAGGCTTGTTGTTTTGTAGTAGATGACCTTCATTTCTTCTCCCTCAGATGCCTTTGAAGAAGATAGTAAATATATTATCATTATTCTGTTTTAATGCTAAGCTAGAATAAGAAACTATTTATATTTTTACTCTACAGGCGGCTTTACATTGTGAATAAAAGGATTATAAAGAGGCTATTTTACCATGTTACATCCCTCAGGAAAGCTATTTGTAAAACACAAGAGAAAAAAGAGTGCAGTTACCATCTCAGTGTAAAATCTTGTGTCCCCAGTGTATGTTTATATTGATTGTGAATATCAAAATTATGTCAACTAGCAGAGAAAGAAAAGCTAAAGAAAATGTGCTCCAACTGATGAGCATGACTGTTAAGCTGATAACAACAGAGGAGCAGAAAGCTGAGGTACTCAGTGGGTTTATTGCCTCAGACTTCATTGGCAGCCGTTATTCCCAGACCACTTGAGTCAGTGGACTGCTAGGTGGGGACTAGGACAGAGAAGTCTCTCCCATTGAAGGAGATGAATTCACATAAATCTGTGGGGTGTAATGAGACAACCCAGAGTACTGAAGGAATTGGCAGTTGCAGTTGCCAAGGCATTCTCCATGATTACTGAAAAGTCCTCACCATCTAATGAAGTACTTAAGAACCTGACCTCTGTTGGTGCCACTGCTGACTCTTCTTCACGTCAAGATTTCACAAGCTTCTTCCACTTCCACAGATGGGCTGCAGCATGGCTATCTTCTTCTACTTCACCTGCCATTTCCAAACTAAAAGGGAAGATCCCAGAAAAAAACCCCACCAACAAGGCATTTAGAGTTTTTTTTTTTTCCTTCTTTGGAAAAAAGGAAATACTGCACCATTTTCAGAAGGATGGAAAGGAGGACCTGGGAATGGCCAACCTGTGAGCCTCACCTCAGTGTCTAGGAAGACCATGGAACAGAGAAACATCAAGAAGCTCTGCTGAGGCACAAGATGATGGTTTGTGACAGATGTCATGGCTTAACTAAGGGTAAGTTGTGCCTGATCAGCCTAGTGGCCTTCTATGATTGAGTGACTACATTGTTAGACCGGAGAAAATCTATGGATGTTATCTACCTGGACTTTTGTAAAGCCTTTGATATGGTCCTTCACATCTTCTCTCTAAATTGGAGAGATATGGATCTGATGGGTGGACAAGGAATCGATTGGATGGTTGCATCCAGAGGGTAATGATCAGTAGCTTAAAGTTTAGATGGAGATCACAAGTCACAAGTGGTGTCTCTCAAGGGTCTGTGCTGGCATATTGCTGTTTAATATCTTCATCAATGACGTAGATAGTGGAATCGAGTGCACCCTCAGCAAGTTTGCAGATGACACCAAGCTGAGTGGTGCTGTTGACACACCTGAGGGGTTGGATGCCATCCAGAGATACAGGAACAAGCTGGAGGAGTGGGACTATGTGAACTTAATGAGATTAAACAAGACCGAGTGCAAGGTCCTGCACCTGGGTTGGGGCAAGCCCCAGTATCAGTACAAGCTGGGGGTTCAAGGAATTGAGAGGAACCCTTCAAAGAAGGACTTGGGTGTATTCTTTGATGGAAAGCTGAATATGAACAAACAATGTGTGAGTGCAGCCCAGCAAGCCAACAATATCCTGCTCTATAATAAAAGAAGGGTGGCCACAGTTCAAGGGAGGTTATTCTCTCCTTTTCCTCACTGGAGTAGTGTCCATATCTGGACTTCTCAGTATGGGAAAGACATGAACCTGTTGGAATAGGTTCAGAGGAAGGTCACAAAAACTATCAGAGGGATGGGGGCCCTCTGTTGTGAGGACAGCATTCTATGATTTTAAATGCTAGTCTGAAACTACTTGAGAACAGGATGATTGTACTGCTCAGGAAGTTGTCTCTGCACAGAAGTAGTTCTTACTGGTTGCACAAGCAGGACTTTGTTCCAGTCCCCAGCTAGCTCTCTGTTAGGACAAGAGCTGCAATGAACTGCTAACATGCAACAGCAAACTCAAAGTTAGCATGCAGGTCTCTGCACCAAGCTCCACACATCATGACATAGATACAAGATTCATTTTTCTTTAGTGAGATAGAAGCCTGAATTTAAGTGCTTAGTTGCTTAAGTCTCTTCAAACGGTCATCAGAAACAGAGGCATTTCTACAGAGGGTGGGAAATTAAGTAGGATCTTCACTGAATTTCTGAGGGAACACAGGCAGACCATCCTCTTAAAGCAGGTACCTACAGTAAGATGGCAGCTTTACTTCCCATGGTCATCATACAATACAGTATATAAGCCTTTACTTATTACCCCTTACTGTAGATTTAGCCCGAACTATCACTGCCAAGAGATGAAAAGCACTTATTCAGAGAGATGTAACCCTTCTCTCTGCTCCTTGTGAGTTTAGACCACAGCAAAAAGATGTGAGAAAGATTTATTGGGTGACTTAGTCTATTAAGCAGGCAGACGAAGCCTGTACAGACCTTGCTGTGAACAAAAGCAGTCAAGGACATCACAATCCACACTGAGCTATAGTGATATTAGAAACAGGAATTATCACTGAAATATAGTGATATTTGGCCTGTGCAAGATCTATTGAGGTGCCTAGGAATTTTTCTGAATTAGCATGAGCCATTAAAAAGCAAAAGCTTTGTTTCAATTTAAAGTAATTTGCCCCACTCTTTGCATAATTATTGATAATTCTATTAACCAGTTACGCTTATTGAGCAATCATTTTGATCAACTGATGAGTAGAAGTGAATAGCTACGTTCTCTCACTTCAGAAAGATAATTCTTTTTCTTTCTGTTCTCTTTGTCTCTTCCTCTGGATGCAAACAGCGGTCACATCATCGCTGGCTAGAGGCCAACATAGGTCTTTTGGGGCTGAAGCAGCCGGATTCATGGTTTCAGTGCTTTTAGTTGGCTGCAATATCTCCCAGGCACTGTATTTGCATTCCTCAGTATTTTCCAAATCATGTCATTGGAGACAGAAAATATTAATTAATGGTCTTGGAATTAGTCCAATAAATTGCTAGTGGGATACCTCAGGTACTGTTGACAGATGGTACAGTATGTGACATTTTGAAATCTTCTAATATTTCTGACCAAAACAAAAGTATATCTTCAAGAAGTAAGATACTCAGAGTTTTAAACGGGATGTGATGGCTTGTTACTTTCCCTTCAGCTTTTTAATCCTTTTCTAATAACTGTTCCTATAGAAATGTCACCAACAATTTTCACTCGATGCATTTGAGGATGTTCACATTTCAGACAGTTCAGTCAACTACAACTTACAGATGCCTATCTACCAAAACCTAAAGAAACGACACCCCAGCAGACTGTGCTGCCATTCAGCGAGACTTGGACAGGCTGGAGAGCTGGGCTGAGAAAAATATAATGAGGTATAAATAAATTAAATAAAAATACATATAATGAGGTAAGTGTAGAGTCTTTNTTGCAAGCTGGAACACAGAAGGTTCCACATCAACCTGAGAAGGAACTTCTTCACAGTGAGGGTGACGGAACACTGGAACGGGCTGCCCAGGGTGGTTGTAGAGTCTCCTTCCCTGGAGATATTCAAGACCCACCTGGGTGTGTTCCTGTGTGACTTGATCTAGGTGATCCTGCTGTGTCAGGGGGGTTGGACTGGATGATCTTTTGAGGCCCCTTCCAATCTATAATGATTCTGTGATTCTGTTATTCTGTGAAACCTTGGAACTATACCAAAAATATATTTCTTCTTGATGGGAAACAATCATTATACAGACATTGCTTAGTTACTTAAATCAGTAACTTTTCATAAGTCAGATCGAGAACGTAATGCAATAAAAAACCTGAAAATATTGTGTTTACCACATCCTTCCATGAACAAGAGAAAGGCAACTGTTAACACCACCAGTAACAGTGCCTACAGGAACCTTCAGATAGTTGAAGGCATGAATCAGGTCTCTTATAATTCTTCTCAAGAAAGATGCTCCAATACCCAAATAATCAATCTTCTTTGCCTTCTTCTGGACTCTCCAGTAGTTTCCTGTCTCTCCTCAACTTCGGAGGTAAGAATTAGACATGGTACTCCAAAGGTAGCCTCACCAGGGCAGAGCAGACCTGCTGGACATACACTTCTTAATGTACCCTAGAATACCGGTGGCCTTGGCAACAGGGCACACTGTCAGCTCGTAGTCAGCTCACTGTCTACCAAAGCTTCAAGATCTTTCTTTCCAAGGCTACTCCCAGCAGGTCTACCCCTAACTTACCCTAATGCATGAGGCACAGCAGCACAGCCCTGTGGTGTGTCAGCCACTTCTCCTAGATTTGTATCATCAGCAAACTTGCAAACTTTGTCCAGGTCACTGATGAATATGTTTAACAAGACCAGACCTAGTAACGTCACTGGACTGTCACGATTTCTCAAATACGGTGGATAATCATCTAGTAACTTCATCCACCAGTTTCTTCAGAATCCTGGGGTGAATCCTATCAGGTCTCATGGACTTGTGACTCTTCAGGTTCTTTAAATTATTTTGATTCCATTTGCCAGCAACAATACTTCACCATTTTCTTCACCTACTGTTATAATCAAGATTGGGATTGTCCATATCATGATCAATCCAGTGTGTGTTCTGACACACACTTTTAATCTAGTATTTCTTTTAAAACTCTCTCAGTCATTACAGAGGACTGCTTATGCTTTTCAACAAGACACATTAGGAGAGGAGTTTCTGTGATTTATTACCAGTTTAGTCCATACCTCACCCTGAGAGCAAAGGCTGCTGGTTACTTTGCATTTATGGTAGAAAATATATTTTTTTTTTCCATAGAACTTTCAGTGACTTTGTGCCAGGAGTTTCTCCTTGCTCACCCTCATAATCCCTTTCAGATTGATAAATGTTCAATAAAATTAGCTTTTCAGCTAATATTCTACTTCATTTTGAAGTAGAATATTAATCTGTGCAGTTTTACCAAATTTGATCAGTGTCAGAATGCAGCTTTTCTTTAAAAATATGTTGCACTTGTTCTCTGTCTGGTTAGTCTGATGCAGATGAAATCATTCCTAATTCCTGATTTTGCATGAACAAATGCTTCCATATAGGCATAATCCATGTCCTGTTACCTCATCACAATGCCATCTCAGCACCTCACATTCACCAATGAACCTTATCATCACATTAGTCCAGTTTCTAAAGATGAGACAGTGACAATACAATAAACAATTAGTCCAAGGTCATCAGGGCAATGTGTCTGCACTACGTACCGCAGTACAGAATGGAAATGCTCCATGTAGACCTACCATTCTCAGCAGGACAAACATCCTGCATTATTTGCCTCTGGCCTTATCTGTGTTGTCTTAGATATTAGTTGAGATGCTGTGGTCGTCGCTAGGCTTTTCTGCAAACTTGTTTTTAGGTTCAGTGCAGTGTGGAGTTATTCAGAAGTAGTGCTGCACAAAAGCTACTCCTTAATGATCCTGCTTGGACTATTCTGTGGCAAAATAAGTTAATTAATTTACAAATAATTTAAAATTAGGTTTAAAATCCACCTTATCTTACTATTGCATGTAATTATTTAAGAGACGATGGAAAGGGAATAAAGGGAAGAAAATAAATACATTTCTGAAAAGGGAGAAAAGCATCTGCAGATCCTGAAAGGCCTGGTGATTGACCTCCCTCTAAGCTATACTTGTTTCACATTTTAAAGACGTGCAGGCTGTTAACACAATAAATGCTCATCGTGTAGATACATCAGGTACCACAGGACAGCGGGCTTGCTCACGTCTGATGGAATTCAGCTCTCTCAAAGGGGGAAAAAGGATTCTAGCTCATGAAGAATACCAGTATAACTGAAGGTACCAGTATAAGCTGGGGAATGACCTGTTGGAGAGTAGTGTAGGAGAGAGGGATCTGGGGGTCATGGTGTGGATCACCTAGACCAAGTCACACAGGAACACATCCAGGTGGGTCTTGAATATCTCCAGGGAAGGAGACTCTACAACCACCCTGGGCAGCCCATTCCAGTGCTCCATCACCCNCTCTCCAACAGGTCAGTCCCCAGCCTATACTGGTACCTGGGGTTGTTCTTGCCCAGATGCAAGACTCTGCACTTACCCTTGTTATACCTCATTAAATTTTTCTCAGCCCAGCTCTCCAGCCTGTCCAGATCTTGCTGAATGGCAGCACAGTCTGCAGGGGTGTTGGCGACACCACCCAGCTTTGTGTCATCAGCAAACTTGCAAAGTCATATTTGAAAAATCAGAACATGTTTTCTCCAAATAAAATGAGAACATACCCATGGAACCACTCATGTTTTTCAGAATGCAGTATCTCTGCTTCTGTTGCAGAAGAGACAGCATGTCCAACTTCGAGTTTCAGTGTTGCCTGAGACTTACAGATGCCTTTTGATACAACAGTTTGAACACGAATTGCAAAAGCAGGCACTGATTTCCAAAGTTCAAATTTACGATTCCCAAAATTGCAATTGTGGTGTTTATGGTTCAGCTCTAAAAAGATATTTCCAAATGGCTGAGGGGCTGTGCTTCAAAATGAAGAAATAAATGAGATATTTTGGTTAGTTTTAACTAATTCTATTTCCTTTTTTATCCCCATTTACTTCTTCCAATTAACAATCTTCATAATTTTAAATTCTGAAAAAATTCAGACAAAACTAGAAAAAAGATTTTATTGTTGAAAGACACGGCTTACTTGGTGCAAGCCACTGCCTGTTGTTAAAACTTAAAATTTTAGTACAGTTTATGATGTATTGAGAGAAAACAAATCTGTTTCTCTCCTTTTTTTAAGCAGATACTGTGTGCATTCTTCTTTGCATATAATTGTTTCATGGTGAAAATAACACAGCCGCACTAAATAAAAGCTCTACTGACACCAGATTATGCAATCTGTGGATTACTTTATGATGTCTACTCTATAAATCATGGTGTTTGAAATCAGGACAAATTCTGAAGTCCTCTGCAATTTTTGTATGCAATTTTTGGTTATAACGCTTCTCCCTTCCCATTCTACAACCAGATGTTAAATAAATGCAGCAAGTTGACTTAAGGGAAAGAAAAAAACAAACCTCACCTTGCAATCAAGTTGTTTATATTCTATTTGCCTCGGTGCAAAGAAATTGTATACATTAAATGTGTATGCATTTTGCACAATATAAATATACACACATATTAAGTAGCATCTCTTTTCCTCATTAACACTTATGCTTTTGGCAGGCAGTACAAAACAAACAGGTGGTTTGTTATGAGCTGATAGTGTTGTCAAAGTCTGAAGAGCTAAGGGGAAAAAAGCCACGGCTTGCATTCAACCAAACTCAGCATAATTGTTATTGGCACTTATTGCAATGAAAGCTGTCAGGGATGGAAAGAAAGATATGTCACAGTGTCTGACCAAACACAGGAGGGAAGGGAACAGAGATGTTTAAAATTCAGTTGTATTTAAAGTTCTTCCTGGTGGAAAGCCCCTCTCCTTTTCCTTCTATGCTAGTTTTGCAAGGCTTCATACTTCATGAATTTTAATATAAGCTAGCTAGCTATATTCCATTAATGTAAGAACATGTGATGGAAAACTATAACAGTCACCACATGTTGTGTCGGGATGCTCTTTCTAATATTAAATCACAGATGCTTCAAGGAAAGATGTGATTCCCTGAAATGCATTTATTGACATACTTCTATACATAGGGAGCAAACCCCATTTCCACTTGCTCAGGCTGTGCCCTGGAACATCTATATGAGTAGAGCCTATAATACTGACCTTCAGTCACAAATCTTCCATTTCCCATTAATGACATATTTAAGTGCTTGGGTTTTTTTTCTGAATAAGAGTTATTGTCTCGGAGTGGAAATATTACTCTTTATTATAACTTGTCACAGATTTCATGTGTTAATTACGTTGTGAGTAAAATAATGAGTCCCTTCTTAATTTCTTTGAGCACACAGAGATTTACACCTTCCTGAGGCATGATCACACTGCAGCACAGTGAGCGTGCCAACCCCCAACATCACAGGCGGCAGCGTATCCCAGACAGGCTGTGCACAGCCTTGATTCACACCAGTGAAAAGGAGGGGACAGAAAGGAGTCAGTACTTGGGAAAAAATCATTTACGTTTTCTCAGCAAGACAAATGATGGATCTCAAGAAATAGCCTGGGAAAAATAAACTGCAAAGAGTTTAGGCTGCATTCATATACCCTCTTTGCAGCGGGCAGGCTTTGGGATTGATGCTGAAACCTATACTTTTTCCTAGAAAACATCACTAACACACTCCTGCTATCTTATCTTTTGGGAAGTATTGAACACGTGTCATGCTTTCACAGAGTACTTCACAAAGAGTGTGTTTTCTACGCCTTCCATAAATTAACATGCTCTTATTCACACAGTATCAGGATCATGGTTGGGACTTGACTTTTCCTTCTTTTCTGTGTGGAGATTTGTCAAGAAATTAAGAGCTGCATATTTTCACTTTGACTCCATATGCTTATGTCTAGCGTATTTAGTGTTAGTCTGCAAAACAGCACCAGCAGTGCTAAACCCTGCCTGTAGTTACATATGTGTACATGCAACTCTCATGAACATTTAAATGGAAAGTTCCACTTGAACCAGCTCTCTAGGCAACACAAGTAAACCAATACCATCATCTCAGATAATTAGTTCTTTAGGTTAAAATGTCATGTATCTGTGCACTAACAAAGCAGGGTATTTCAATCTCTGTGGACATGATCATCCATACATGGGGACAAGCCTTGCTACTAATTCCCTGCCAGAGAGGATCCACAATAATTTATATACCAGAAATCTTCTCAAGTAGAGCTATAAAAGCTGTTATATAGAAGCTTTCACACTTAGCTTTAACATAACGCTAGTTTATTAGTGCAGTGGAAAATAAATTACAAACTTTATAAAAAAATGTGCAGATGCTACACTACTACACATATAGTTTCACTAAATCTGTTATCCTTTGTATCTTCCTTTTGTTCCCTTAAAAACTGTGGCCTTCCAGTATCTGAAGGGGGTCTGCAAAAAAAGCTGGAGAGGGACCTTTTAAGATGTCAGGTAGCGACAGGACTAGGGGGAATGGAGCAAAGCTGGAGATGGGTAGATTTAGAGTGGATGTGAGGAGGAAGTTCTTCACTGTGAGAGTGGTGAGAGCCTGGAATGGGTTGTCCAGGGAGGTGGTGGAGAACCCATTCTTGGAGGTGTTTAAGGCCAGGCTGGATGAGGCTCTGGCCAGCCTGATCTAGGGTGGGATGTCCCTGCCCATGGTAGGGGAGTTGGAACTGGATGATCCTGTGGTCCCTTCTAACCCAGACTGACTCTATGACTTGGTCTAGGTGATCCTGCTGTGTCAGGGGGATTGGACTAGATGATCTTCAAGGTCCCTTCCAATCCCTAATGATTCTGTGAATCTATGAAAAAAAAATCTGAAAAAAGCCACCAAACCCATGTCTGATAGACTAAAACTGTATCTGACTTCTCCTATTAATGACAAGTACAGAGCTGGTAAAACAGGTGCTGCAAAATGTTGGAAAATATATGGTCACATTTTATTAACAGGAAACCTATATCTGAAGATGTTTGAAAATTATAACCTTATAAGGGAGGAAAAAAACAAACAAACTTCCACAGATTTACATAAAATACTTCCAGGTTTCATTTCTACCTTACTGGTTTGGCTAGCTTTTCTTGTACGTGATGATACTGCTTAATCTGGTGACTAAATTTGTTTTCATGTTTTCATGCAGCCAAGAATTTTCCCAGACTTTGGTCCTGACCATCTCCTCCAGTGAGAGAGCCATAAAAGGCTTGGCAGAAAGGAAGAGAAAGGCCAAGTGGTGTGGGGTTTACTTTGTAGAGGATTGCAGTTTACAGTCTACCCTTTTAGGAATTAAAGCACAAATAAAAACTGCTGAAGTGACTTTGAGCTGCAACTAATTCTCATTTGAGGTACAACACCACTGCGAAAGCAGGGGTCTAACAGAATGTGTCTTTGCAGAAGTGCTCTACTGTTTGCAACACACTTCAGAAAGAGTGTTATCCCTTCTGAACCCCACTGGAGACAGGAAAGTTAGTGTTCACAAACGCTCTGCGTAGTTTAAGAAACACTCTCTACACCAAAACCAGCAATTTTGTTCTAATTTAAGGAATATGCACAAGGTAGTCATCTCTGGTACAGTCTCACGCAGTGAAAACTGAAGAATCATGAAAAGTTCTTCATGCAAAACCTACACATATTGCAAGAGGTAACTATCAACAAGGATAGTCTTGAGCCTCAGCTGGGCTTCAGAGCAGCCTGTCCTGTTTTCATCAAAAAAGTAACCATCCGAGGGGTAAAAGAACCATTTGTTATTAAACACCAGTTGCATAGAAACACTTGGAGGAAAAGGAATTCTTGTGAACTTTGAAGAAATCAGAAAAATTTCATCTGTGAATTGAGTTCCAAAGAACTAACAAGCTAGCAAACGGACCATAGATGGTATGGATTTTTTCCAAACATTCACCAAAGGTCTAGTATGAGCACCAAACCCTAGCTACTCTGATCACTGGAATATTGAGGTCACATAGAATCATAGAATCATTAGGGGTTGGAAGGGACGTTGAAAGATCATCTAGTCCAATCCCCCTGACACAGCAGCATCACCTAGACCAAGTCATAGAGTCAGTCAGGGTTAGAAGGGACCACAGGATCATCCAGTTCCAACTCCCCTACCATGGGCATGGACACCCCACCCTAGATCAGGCTGGCCAGAGCCTCATCCAGCCTGGCCTTAAACACCTCCAAGGACTGGGCTCCAACCACCTTCCAGGCTCTCACCACTCTTGCGGTGAAGAACTTCCTCCTCACATCCACTCTAAATCTACCCATCTCCAGCTGTGCTCCATTCCCCCTTAGTCCTGTCGCGCTTTGTAGATCAGGCGTGTGCTCTTGAAGCAAACCTCTGAGCCATCCTCACAACACTTTTGTGCATGTCATTATACTTCCTTAAACTGTACAATCTGGATTTTTTTTCAGCTGAAGCAAGACTCTATGCGGAGCGCCAGGAGCGTACCCATCACGCTGCTGCCACTAATGAGTACTCAGCACCCAGAGCTAGGCAACAGCCAGGCCAAAATAAATCCCTGAAGCATGTTTAACAAAGTGGTGAGGGCTTTGGCAATGGCTGTTTCCCCATGCAGGTTTACTACACTGCACAAGTTGCTCGTGTTGACATAGTCTGAGTGAACCTCTTCTTTGTCTGACCAAGCATAGTGAGAAAGAGTGTCTTTAGTTCCCAAGTCAAAGAACATAATTTGTAAATGTGAAAGAAGAGAGGCATTTCCCTGAGCCTCAGACTTGGAGACATCTTTGGGACTGAAGTATTCCAACGCACCATTCAACACAGGGTCAGTGGCTGAACTGGTTTCGTGAACTTTATGATTTCCATTTTTAAGTAATGAACTGACCACATACATGATATAAAGAGCTGAAGGGCTTGATTCAGCTTTGGGAATGCCACAAAATTATAAATACCTAAAAGCTGGTTCATTAACTACCATTTAGTACTTCTGAGTATCAACAACAGAACAAGGTGCACTCTAGCATTTTCAGATGGTATTCACAGTGGTTTCTTCTAAGACCAGGCAGGTTTTGAGATTCATTTCAGGCACTCAAAGAAATGAATTTACTTCTCTTGTACTACTTTGTATTTGCCAGAGGCTTGGAGTGTGCATGTAAACAGTGATGGCAAGTCAGCTGATACCCTCATTACCTTATGTTTATTTGCTTGTGTGCCTCTGCGTTTGCATAGGCATTCAAATGGGACAGCCATGGTTACAGTGTTTTGCTGCCCAGTATCATTGGTGGTTTTGTTGGAGGACACATTTGTAAAAAACAACAAATGAGTCAAGAACCCCAAAAGCTAAAGACGTACACAAGACCATGCTTTTACTAATGGATTAGTAGTAAAAAAGCTGACTTCTTTTTAAGTATATGGAGTGGTCAATTTGGTTTGAACTCACAGAACATCCCATAAACACTCAAGAGCTGCAACAGATATTTCAGTGTTAACCTGGATGTAGATTTCCCTGGGCTACAAGAGTCCATGTAATAACTGCACAGCTTCTTCTTCCAGACAGAGCACAATTTAAATCCAACATATTTTTTCTCTACTTTAAATGAAGAAGTTGAAACAGGTGAATTGCAAAACTTGCACCAAGGTGAATTGCAACACCAGCTCAGTTAGTTTCCTCCTGTGTCTGTCTCCTGAGACAAAGGCATGACAGAAGGAGTATGGGTTCACACTCGGTGAGAAGGTAGATCTACAAGTTGGGCTAAAAATTCTTTTGTAGCCTGAAATTCCTGTCTCTGCTGGAATCCTCTGATTTGCTGGCAGAATAGCTCTGATAGCTGGACTTGGAAAATCTGAGAGCTGCTACCCTGAATACTTGCTTCCTAACATGCAAACATCCTGGAAATCAGGTACATCCCTAGCAGCAATCACAAGCTGGATACAGATAATAATGACCCAATATGCAGAGATTGAGTTCTCTTCCTTTTCTCTGTGCTACTCATTAAAGCATCATAGTTTTTATTTTCTAAAAAAAAAGGAGCAGTTGGAGAAGTGATTGTACAAATGCATCTCCGTCTTCATTTAATATCTGAGTCAATGTCTTCCTAGACAAGAGTAATGTTGTCTTCCAGGAGGATCCACTTTGCTCTTCATCAACAAAGCTCTGAGCAGTAGCTATGAAATTGCATCATCTCTTCCTGCTGTTGAGAATTATGCTAGCACTTGTCCAGCCATCCCACAAAGCATTGCCTTACTGTTAAATCACCTATTGCTTTGACAAAGATGATTTAGAGGTGATTCCAGACAGACAGAGGAAGGGTT
Organism: Rhinopomastus cyanomelas; assembly: GCA_013400115.1. Classification (NCBI taxonomy): domain Eukaryota; kingdom Metazoa; phylum Chordata; class Aves; order Bucerotiformes; family Rhinopomastidae; genus Rhinopomastus; species Rhinopomastus cyanomelas. The sequence goes on along the minus strand of VXBP01005069.1, from coordinate 344,222 downwards.
ATTCAGAGGTCAGACCGTGCTGTTAGCAAGAGAGGCTGGAACTGAAATTTGATGGGCTGAATGCATGTTTAGAAATGCCATGATTTTCTGCCTTCATTATTTTGTGGTGGACTTAGTTGTTTAATTTTGTAACATAGAGACCAGAAGCTAACCCTCAAACCAAATTATTGCAGCATCTTCCTTTACAGGATGACTTGTCTTCTCATTCATTTTTGTCTGCTGACTTTAAGAAGCCACATAAACCCTGGCTTTTCTTTGTTTTCTTCTTCTGTGTCCTGCTTTTGAAATCAGACACTCAAAATCAACGTTGGATTTATAAAGATGCACAAAAGAAAAAAGAGTAAAAATAACTAGGCAGTGGAGCCTGGAATGCCTTCAACTGAGCTATAATTTTACATTGTTAAGAAGAGCCAAACCACAGCCACTGCTGATTTAAAGGAACTCTTGTACTTAGTGATCATCTTCATGAAACAGAATGCATGGAAAACAAACATTAAGGTTTATAAACAGAAAGTAAATAAATGGTGCCCAGCACTGGTCACCACCAATTCATTTATAGACTGCTCCGCTCAAACCATCTGCCATTAGAACAAAAAGGCACAGAAGTCCTTTGAAACTCTAACTTTCATTACAGAGTATGAAAATACCCCAGCCGAGCTGAAATTGAGACCGCTCGTCCTCGTGTGCATGTGCGTGCGTACACATGTGCTTCCTTGTTGACATGTGTTATTACAGAGGTGAGCTTTCTGCAGCCATTGGACTGACTACTCGTTTACACCAACTATTTGGAGCCATGCAGAACAGCAAGTAAGAGTTTGCAAAAGTAGTCTCATTCTTACACAGAAGGTCAGTATGAGCATCCAGCCCTCTAAGGGACATTTAAGTTTCAGCAGTGCGTGTTACTTGTGCCTGAACTGAACAGTCCAGTGTTACTCCTGTAGGTGTCCTTTGGTTCTAAAAATATTCCCTGAGGAGTTGTCTAGAGAACAATGTAGACACTAAACCTATTGGAGAGCCTGTGATCGCAGTAAGAGCAGCTTATTGAAAGGTGTCATTGGGTAGAGCTAACAACTGTCACTAATTCCATGTGCTTGTCTACAGACAGAGGAGAATAGGGCATACTTTTGCAATCAGCACTGCTGAAAATACATAATTATCTACTTTATTGTAGTTTTACTGTTTTAGTGAACAAACTAAAGAAAGAAAAACACACTCAAACACTGTACCTGTATTAAAGATAAAAATTGAAATACATGTATATGAAAATTCTTTGAATGCATTTGTCTCTTCTAGATTAGTGGAGCCTTTTCCTTTAAAACAAATTTAAGCCTAGGGAAAGCAGCAAACCACCTTTTTCTGTGGAAGTAGGAAAACACCTGCCAACAGCAGTGAAGTTAATCATAATAATAGACCATAGCAAGATACCACCCACTGAGTAAACAGAAACTTGATAACAGAGCAAAGTGTTTAGAAAATAATACAGTGACTCTTTCTGGTATTGATTTATCTGCTGATTGCCATTTAAGATATAGATAAGAAACAGAACCTAGTGTCTCAGTGCACAATGTCCTCTGCTAGTAGAGGGCCAAGAAAACTTATTTTGCTGTAACTATGCAAAGAAAAATAGCTCTTTAGCTAAAAATGGCATTTTTTTCCCCCCCAAAACCTCCCTTTGTCGCTATTTAAAGACTAAGAACTATTCTTTGAAGCAATCTAATAAATATTGTATAAGAAATACACAACTGAGGAACATGGTGTTCATGATCAAATAAAAATCAGAAAGGAAAGAATCTTGACAAATTCATCATTACTGCAAATCATTAAAGATCCAGTTTTGATAATACATTTTTTAAGACCTTTAAACTACATAAAGCTTAAAGTATCTGTTCAAGTTCTTCAATAGTGTGAGAATATATTTGTTTAAAATTTGAAACATGCAAGCCCAATTTCTTTCATAAGATCTCCCTCCCAAGCCTTAGCTACCTGTTTGCAGGGTATTGTGCTAGAACTTCAGCAGTCTAGAAAAACATTTGAAAGGTCAAAACCAAAGAAAACATTGCACTGTGCATTGTCTGCTGAGTAGCTGATAACAGCATAGAGGCAAGACTTCTCCTTGGGTAGGAGATACACTTGGCTGAGTGTATCTCTACTGACTTCACTCTTTCTTCAGTGTTGCATTGCAGAAAAAATACCAGAAATGCCAGTGAAACCAAACCAAGGAGGCTGATCTGAAAATAACTACTATATATCTTCAAAACAGAACTCTAATAATCATTGTTAGTGGGCTGCTAAAAACTCTCAAACACTCAAGAAGTCACTTTAAGTAAAACTATTAAGAGTGTTATTGTGCCTCTCCAAAAAAATTACAACTGATATAATGAAATTAATCCAGAGACTCCAATTAGCTTTCCTGATCTCCGATCAATCATCTCAACAGATTTATGATTGAAAATACAATAAAATAATTAAATAAAAAGAAACCAAAAAGGGAAGAGGTGAGGAGAAGAGATTTCTGACCTTACATTCCTTCTAAACTCTCCAGTAAGCCCTCCCTATTGAAAGTACAAGCAATAAGGCTGTCAGCAACTGTCTGCTGAGTTCCTGTGCTTCACGCTCATGAAGAATCAGTCATAAGGGTGAGGTTTTTCTCCATTGCTATAAAAACTGATCATATTTTTCTCTCTTCCTCACTTTGTACCCAGATGAGAGTCAGATCCTGTTGTTAAAGAGACTAGCTGGCATAAAGTACCGATGTGTATGAAGAAGAGAGTAGAAGTCTCCCCTATTTCCATAGCTTCTCAGGAGTTACGACACAGAGGATTATAACCCCTGCTCCTTTATTTTTCATTAGGCAACACTACAGTGTACTACAGGATACTACAGGACACAGGTGTAACTAAGACAAGTCAGTTCTGCTTTTGGGGCAGTTGGCATCCTAAGTGAATAATGGATCACAAACAGAAGAATTGTGTCTGTGGGTAGTTCCACAAATAACTAAAGGCAGTATAAAATTTCACTAAGTGCCAATGGTACAGACAGGTGATTGGCCAACTGAATGATGCAGCAGAAAAGCTAAGAATTGCTGTTTGCTTCCAACATTTATCTAAATGTATTCCAAGTAGTTTTATACTGATTGCATCCAGTTAAAACATTTAGAAGCAAGGACTGGTTTTAGTAATAATAGTATGATGCTGGGGTGGTAAAATGGCATCCTAGAGAGGATTTTTTATAGAATATAAGAATCTTATGACTTAGCTAGTGTTCCACAACTTTCAATGACCTGGGCTGTGGTTTTGAGCTCTGGTTTTGTGTCTAAACTGTAGCTTGATTCCCTGCAGGAATGGGTTGGAGAACCCAGAAGAGCACACTGAAGTTTTGTCCCTGATCAAGCTCCAAATCTCTAATGAAAGCCAGGGAATGCAGTACAACAAATCATATCTCAGCTCTTACAATGGGATTTCATAGGGGTCAATACCCAGCCTTGGGTATCTGGAAGTTGGTCCCTTGGCACAGTTGGTCTGTGTTTGGGATGGGGCAGTCATGTAGCTGTGAATGTTTGAGGAACTGACATTTCTTTTAGATCACACTATTCACTTCAGCCTGTACCAGAAAGTTAAGTGCTCCTGTCCCCCAAAACCTGAAGCATGGAATAACTCTACTGTGCTGGTCTGGAACATCTGTCAAAATAGAGAACTTCTGCTAAATTCACCCGGAAAAAGTAATGGTTCCGAATTCGCGTAACTCAATACACTGCTGAGATGAGACTTGATAAAGTAATAAATCCACGCAGTGTTCTGCCCTAATCTGTGCCTCCAGTGAGGCCCAGTCTATGCCTGGTAGCTGGAAAACCACAGGAATGTTGGGATGCATATTTGAACCTGTGATAGCTAGTTACACCTATTAGGGGGATGTTGAATGTTGCTGACTTGCTGGAACAGGTGAGATCCACCCTGCATGTAAGGGATATGAAAGTAGCTACAGGGAAGAGGAAGTTACCATTTGGAACCAAAACTGTGGGAAAAAGCATATTGAGTAATTTTTCTGTACAGTCATAGTTGTTTTGAATTTGCTTCCTCATGGCAAAACCAAATTCCAAACATGGTGACTTATTACCTCATTCAAATGAGTGTCAGGGTGGAAATTCCTTTGGCTTAGTCTGTTCTGTTAACACTACCATGCTCAGTTATGGTCCGTGGAAAAATGGATATAAACCTAAAAGTAAACAAAAATACAAAGTAAAAAAAACCCCTATGTTTGTAATATTTCCAACATTGATTCAAACCAGAAAATGATGGAGGATTCATAGGATATCTTGTTTGCATGAAGTCTTTAGTGTGATTTTCATTAGTCTGGGTGGGTTCATTTGCATAATAATGTAAATCAGGTCTGCAAATCTTTGTCAAATGCTTCTGTGATTATAAATCTAATCAGAATCTACATCTATCCCTTAAATATTCATTGCTAGCATTCAGTAATTTAGTGCTACACTAAAAAAAAAATGGACAGTGGCCAAAACGGCCAGTGGCTGGAGATTCCTTGTCAGTAATCACCAGCAGGATAATAAAATGTGCATTTTTTCTGCAACCTGACATCAGCTTAGAAATGAAATCTATTTCAAAAGTGATGTTGTGAAAAAGATTCCTCTTCAAATAAGCAACAGCTCAGCCGACCTGCAGTAAGTGTCTGCTCGGGATTAATCACGTCTCAGGGCTGCTTTCTTTGGTCTGCCTTGACTATGAAAGGCTCGTCAGGTTTTTAGCTCAAACACCTCTAGTTTTGGTTAAATGGGAGTCCAGCTCACAAGAGGAACTTCTTTCTCCTTAGAAAATCTGTCCCTTACCCTATAATTTCCTCAGCACTGAAAAATCTCTAAGAGAAAATAAGTTGATATCTTCTTTAATCTAATACGGAGGCACTTTTCCAGATAAAACAATAAACAGCCATTGTTATTGATGTCATTGCCTTCAGTTGGTTAGAAGCCATTGAAAGACAAGGTCGTCTCTTGGTCTGTGAAACACCATGGTAGATGATATGCATTTAGAGCCTGAATTATTAAAAAACCCAAACCCAAACAAAACAACAAAATATTACCACCTCCAAAGACGTGGAACAAAATAGAGTCCCAATATTCTGTTCTGTTGCCAGAGACAGCATTGTCCTAAATCCTAAATCATCTCTGGCAAGCCACCAGCACAACAATCCCTTCTGTGTAGAAACTGCTAGATAGTCTGGGGACTTCCATATGGCATTTGGTCCCACATGATGTCCATTAAATATTTGTTGTAAGAGGAGTGCTGAACTGCAGATAGCCCAGCTCAGAACATCCATTAAATCACTTAACTTTTTCACTGCTATTTTAGGTGCATGTCAGATATAACCCGAGTTATATCCGAGTCCTAAATGGAGACACGCACGCATCGCTGTTCTTGGACAAACACACTATGCACTGCATAAGAGCGATCTATTCTTAAACACATTATGGTTATTTTACTCATTGTGAACAGCAACACAGAAAAGTTTTTACAAATGAGACTTTGTTCCCGTATCCCGTCAGTGCCTTGCCAGCTTCCTGGAAGGAAACTCTGTGATGAAGGCTTGTATTCACTGGAAGGTCTGAGTGTTTATTTGCAAACAAAACATTTGCATGTGATCCAAAGCCTATGATTTGCTTAGAGAATGTTGTCATCCCAACTGTGTTTGTTAACACCAGACTGAGGGAGGACAAATGTCAAAAGTTCAATGGCAGATCGAAAGCCTGGGTGTGTCTAAAGCCTTCACTGTTGTTTATCAACAAAGTCACACATAATAGCATGGAATCTTTTGTGCCCATACAGCAAATGAAGATGGAGGGGAAATGATAATTGCTCTACTCCTACTGGGTGAGCTTGTTAAAACTCTAGGGCAAGTCTCTGCTTTCTTTTTTTCTCTAACAAGAAAAGCTTTTGAAATGGCTTTTCTGATTTCTTTGGATACATCTTTTCTACTACTTAAGTCACCCATTTATTATTTTTTTTATATAAGATTTTCTTCTCTTTCATCCTATGAAGAACAGGAAGCATCACATTGCCTGAAGTGCCTTAGAGATAAAAGCATTAGTTTGTTAAGCTACTTCACCTGCTTCCTTATTTCTTTTAATTCTTTTAAGTGTCTCACTCCCCACACAGTCTGTGTGTAATCCAGACCATACATTACAACCACAGTTTTTCAGCAATCAGTGCTATACTAGCATGAACTCTTCTACTGAGCATTTGAGAAGAGTCTCTCTCACCTGGAATCAGTAATGAAAAAACACTGCTCACATTTTCATGGAAACAGCCAGGCAAAGGACACTGATTCTGCTCTGGCACAGAGCTCTTGCAGCACAGCTTGTGTCAGCCTCGCTCCTGTCGCTGGTGTGAGAAAATTACTGGTAACAAAAGGCATATACCCTGCTCTTCACAGCACCTTAGTGTGCCTAATTAACGGCCATTTAGAGCAAGGAAGGCTACTGTCAGTTAAGTTGTTCTTATTCAGGGGGAGCAGACTGGTGTTGCAGTTTGAAAATGACTAGAATTTTCAGATGTGCAGAAGCTGTGCTTTCATGAAGAACAAAAAAAGTATTCTGTCACTTTCAGAGGACCCCTCTTCCCCCCCCACAGGAACTTGTCCTGGGGGAAAGCGTCACTGTCCCAACAGAAGACAATGACTACTCTTAGATTTCAGGCAGGATTTGAGAAGCATCACTCAGGAATGAGTGTAAATCACAGATGGGTGGACCACTAGATGGGTAAGGAACTAACTGGATTGATGGCTGCACCCAGAGAGTGGTTGTTGATGGATCCATGTCCAAGTGGAGGCCGGTGACAAGTGGAGTCCCTCAGGGATCGGTCCTGGGACCAATCTTGTTCAACATCTTTGTAGGTGACGTGGACAGGGGCATCGAGTGCACCCCCAGCAAGTTTGCTGACGATACCAAGCTGTGTGGTGCAGCAGACACGCTGGAGGGCAAGGCTGCCATCCAGAGGGACCTGGACAGGCTGGAGAAGTGGGCAAAGTCCAACCTCATGATGTTCAACAAGACCAAGTGTAAGGTCCTGCATCTGGGTCGAGGCAATCCTAGGCACAAGTACAGGCTGGGCAGTCACTGGCTGGAGAGTAGCCCTGGGGAGAGGGACTTGGGGTGCTTGTGGACGAGAGGCTCAACAAGAGCCGGCAGTGTGCACTTGCAGCCCAGAGGGCAAACAGGATCCTGGGCTGCATAAGGAGAAGTGTGGGCAGCAGGTCGAGGGAGGTGATTCTCCCCCTCTACTCTGCTCTGGTGAGACCCCACCTGGAGCACTGCGTCCTGTTCTGGAGCCCTTATTACAAGAGGGATGTGGACGTGGTGGAGCGAGTGCAGAGGAGGGCCACGAGGATGATCACAGGGCTGGAGCAGCTCTTCTATGAGGAGACACTGAAAGAATTGGGGCTCTTCAGTCTGGAGAAGAGGAGGCTCCAAGGTGACCTTATTGTGGCCTTTCAGTTTCTGAAGGGGGCCTACAAAAAGGCTGGGGAGGGACTATTTAGGATGGTGCATAGTGACAGGATGGGGATTGGACTAGATGATTTTTTGAGGTCCCCTCCAATCCCTTATGATTCTATGATTCTATGTAAATTATATAATAGCTATTTCAACTGAGGACTCAGCTGTAAATATACCTTCAACAAGTTTGTCAATGACACCAGCCTGTGACGTGATCAACATTCTGAATGTACAGAAGCACCTTGGCAAACTTGAGAAACAGGCCTACGCGAACCTCAGCAAGACTGGGTGCAAGGTCCTACATCTGACTAAAGACAGCCCCAAGCACAAATACAGACTGGATGATAAGCAAACTGAAAGCAGTCCTGCAAAGATGGACTTGCACATGTTGGCGTGTGAAAAAATTAATAGGAGCCAGTGATGTGTGTTGCAGCCCATAGAACAAGGGGCAATGGGTGTAAGCTGGAATGTAGGAGGTTCCTTATAAATATTAGAAGGAACTTCTTCACAGTGAGGGTGACAGAGCACTGGAACAGGCTGCCCACAGGGGTGGTACAGTCCCCTTCTCTGGAGATGTTTGAAACGCACCCGAATATGCTCCTGTGTGACTTGATCTAGGTGATCCTGCTGTGGCAGGGGAACTGGACTAGATGATGGGCCCCTTTTCCCTCAAAGGGCTTCATCCCATGATATTTGGCCAGCAGATCCCTGCAGTGGTCAAAGTCTGCACACCTAAAGTCCATTGAAAATTGGCTAGAGAAATTCATGCAGCACAGCACAGTGCTAACCAGCTATCTTGTTCAGGGGACATTCTGGAGAAAGATGTACTGTGTCGTAAAGATGTGGCAGCTACTTTAAAGTAGCTACAGTATCTCTCGTGTGTTTATGACTTCTGAGGCACGCTTTCCCAGACTGCAGACAGAGTGGATGATCCATGCTACAGTAGGATTTCTGGAAGTAAGGAGTGAAGGAAAAGTCTCTGAAACCATCTTATAAGTCTGAGGTGGCTCAGTGCTTCAGCTCAATTGCATGCAGATATATCACGAAAAATGAGGGGAAAACCTGTTTCTCTTCCTGCATTAAAGCAAAAGTGATAGTGATAAACAAAAGTAACAGCTATATTCAGGACCCCACGTATTCTGAAGACTTTAAATTTTGAATTTTCTTCCCTTTCACTGAAGCATCACACTGCAGTGTAGAAACCTGTGTCTCACCAGTGAAAACTATTTTAGTAAAGAAAATAGAAAGTTTGAAGTTGAGAGGAGCATGTCTTTCCAAACCTCTTGTTCTGTACCATTCCTTACATTAAATTTAACCTAACTAACTGTAAGGATGGATTTGAAAGATGAGTTCCTCAAGGAGTCAGATGTTTCTAGCAGTAGAATGGTTTTACTTAACACTTAATCTCTCATTGCATCATCTTAAGGGACCAACAGACAATGGAAGACATTGACTTTCTGCCATGCTTATACACAGTAAATCAAAGATTTTGACTGTATCCTCAGGCAGGGCTGAACAAGAAGTGAAAATTTCAGAAATCTAGAGAAAAAAGGAATTACAAGGATAAATACAAAAAGAAATAAAATCTAGAGAAACAGGAGGCACTTGTATCTCAGGCAAATGTTTTCATTACAGTTGAAAAGTTACTTTTCTAGTGATAGATTTGTCTGATCTGGTCCCATTTCATCTGAACTATTTACTAGAGAAGTACTATTGGATTTGGGTGTAAAGCAAGAGCTAAACTTAGGTTTGTCCATAGCAGTAGCACCATAATAATAGCTTTGCACATTTTACAAAACAAGTAAGATATTAATGGAATTTAGATATCTGTGGCAAGCTACTAAATTGGTAAGGAATTGTAGGACTATTTTGAATTTAAGAGCCTGTTTCACCATTCTGCCCTTGACACTTTCAGTTTGTTATGCCTACATTGGACATGGACCTACATCTTTAGGTTTCTCTTCAACTTGCTTTTGCTAACATGCTTTCTGTTTCTTGCTTCCTGTATCATGATTGCTCTTTCTCTGCCACATCCTTTATTAAGTTTCTTTTCAGGCTTCAGCCTGGAAGAGGTTTCTGAGGGCTTGAAAAGATCTGCCTTCAATTTTGCTAGGCAATGAGACTATAGACACATAATCACCAAGTGTAAGATCCTCTTATTTCCTCTTAGTCAAGAAGTCAATTTGTATAGGTCATTCAGATCCTTTAGTGAAGTATTGCTGTGCTGTCTGTCTGAATAGAAGCAAATTTCTTCCTCTGTTTCCTGACAGATCCTTCTGGCAGGCCTCCTTTTATCTAGATTGGCTGTTTGGACATAATTGCCTGGAAATTAATGTGCCTTTCTTACAAAGTCATTATTCTTAACATTTAAAGACTAAAAATGAAATCTACTAGAAATTCTATTTTTATATTTGCCCACATTTCAGATGCAAATAAAGCCAGAGGCAGGTCTAAGAACGGATTGTGAAAACTTCTACATGTCTTTTTATGGTTTGGATTAAATATCCATGAAGATTTTCCTACCTGAAATAGAGCAAACATGAAGGTAAACTGAAATGGGGAGCAGCCTTGGGTTTACACTCTGTTAGTCTACCAAACTAGGAGTGTCAACAGATGCCTGTGGCTGAGTTGTTGATCAGACAATGTTCTAATTCCATACCAAGAAATTTATGACTACGTGACATAGTTGTGTTCTTGTTTGTACGCAGGAATGCTTCATGCAGTAGGCACGGGAAATGACACCTGTTTGGACAGTTCCTTCTTTGGAAGAGTGAGAGGGCACTGTGCTGCATGTAATATTTGCCTTCACAGCTATCTTTTCAATATCTTATAACCTATATTGCAACAGAAGTGATGTAATGCAAACAATATAAAACTCTGTGGGCAAACTAAAATAAAGTTTTATATTCCATGAAAACAGAAAGTTAACCAGCAGCTGACTCACAAGGTATCCCTGCATTACTGAGTGATGCAGTACAAACAGGGGGAAAGTGGGATTTAGTTAACCTGAGTTTGTTGCTGTTCCAGGACTATACGTCCACTTCATGTCTTTGTTGGCATTGAAGTTCCTACCAGTTCCTAGTACAAGGTCCTCACTTCCCATGCAAAGAACATGAACTTCAAAAGGACCGTGTGTTGTTAGCAAGGGTGCTACTCACTTTAAGTGCATCTGAAACCTTGGATTCCAAATGGATTCAGTTGGGATCCAGTGAATTCAAATATGAATTCCTCGTGTTGATGTAGAAGGTAACATAGATGCACTCACTACATCCATCACCTGAACCAGATAGGCACTGTTGCCCTGCATATACAGAGAGAATGCAGTCTAGTGTTGGATGGAGTTGCTGTCAACAGGTATATTCATGGTACTGTGGGCATGATCTAAAGATGTTATATGTCACAAAACAAAATGTTTAGGGCTTTCTAGAGACTATAACATCTAACTCACCTGTGGGGCATTGGACTTGCTGATTCAGTGCTAGATGTAGTATTAATTCTATGAAAACCTCAACTACAGTGTGTGTGCATTCTACCAGTCTGTATATCCCCTGGGGAAATCTAGACATCAAACTGTTCCTGCCATTGAAATTCACAGAAATTTCTGTCAATTCTGTTTGAGGCTTGGTGTAACAGGATGATCATTAAATTCCATCCTTCCTTCCTAGCTGATAAACTTTTAGTCATACAAGAGCTATTAATCCTGTATTTTCTGTGCCAGTTTTATCTCACCAATTTATGAATTACACTCTTTTTCTAACCAGTGAAAAATGCTCTTTTTTTTTTTTCCTTCACATTTTAGTGCTCTCAGGAAGTTCAAAGTTATTCTCAGAAATTTTCCTTGGCAAAGCAGTTTGAAACCTGTGGAGAAAAACTGCCACTACACTCACACCATCACTGCATCTTTTGGTGGTCAAAAACCAAAGTCCTCTCAGTAGACATTTATTTCACTACAAAATGTAACACATTTTATTTTGCTAATATTTGCACTGTGTCTGGCACGAAGAAGCCTTTAAGTCCCCAATTAACCTACCTGATAAAAGTTCACAGAGCCCATCTGGGACTTCTCAGGTTTATTGCTGGCTATTTTTGCTTGTTTTTTAATATTTTCATTTGTATTATTTGATTACTTGTTGACTGTACAATATGGTCTGTGAGTAACAGTGACATGACCAGCACACAGAGGATGGAATGTTTCTGTCAGAGGCCTTTGATGATGCCAAATGTCACACAGACTATTTTTTTGTGAATCTGCTACCATACCCATGACATGTGAAGGATCACTCCTGCACAAGCACAAAGGAAAAGCTGCATCCTGGATTGTTATGTAACAATTACATTATGTTACATTATGTTATGTAACAATTAAAAAGTAACTTACTTTTTAATGATTTTAATCTTTGTAAGGAAGCTATTATAAAGGACTAACTTCTTTGTGTACACTGAACAATAACATTAAAGTCTAATGAAAAACAATTAACCCATTTCATAGTCACGCAGCCCTTTTCCTTCGGCTTCAGATTTCACCAAGTTGCCTCTTAGAGGCAACAGACACGAAGGAAATAAAACCTCCCATATGACTACAAAGTGTAGTATCTCATGCTTATTCTTTATGCATCAAAGCTAACTTCACTTAGAAAGGGCTTTTGTAACAACACACCTCCACAACTCAATATCTGGGTCATACAGGGAGAGAAATGAAATGTTGAAGAAACTAATTTTTGCAGATAGAACAGTTTTACTGATCTTGAGAGTGAAGCCAGTTAATGAAAAAGTAATTTAAAAAACATACTGTTGATGCAAGAACCATTGTGTTACTAACATATTAATTTTAAATTGAAAAATCCACACTTCAGGTGACTACAAACACGTTTAGCTCAAAGGAATCATTCATTCATCTGGAATTCAGTCTTTTTCCTACCTTTCATTAGAGCATCACACTTCATCATGGAAGATCCTTCTTATTATTCGCATCGCTCCTTTAACAAGAGCATCTTCTGTTGGAAATCTGACACTTTGAGTAGTAGAGAGAGGCAACTAAAAAGTTAGAGTACTTGTGGGGGGAGAGTAGCTTGTTGCACACACTGCTGGACATAAAGTACAGGCACAACCTTGAGACAACCTTGCAACAAAGCAGAGGTAATGCATTTTGAACATAGCCACCCAAACACTCGTTGCTCTTTGACTGAATTTTGTTATCCTGAAAATGAGTATAGAATAAAGAATTTTGATACTCAGTTGTGAGAAGTATTCATGAAAACGTATATTCTCTCTTCCAATTGAAGCTTCATTTCCTGCCAGATGAACCATGAAGTGGTAACAGCTTGGGGAAACATTTTTGAAGTGAGAGCTCTGCTAGGAACAAGACTTTGAAAGTGAGAACCAGACAGACCAAAAGAGAGGAGTATACAATAAAAAATTACACAAGAAAGGACACATTTTGTTAGAAGATTAAAAAATATTTTAAAAGAGTTAATATATTACACAAATAAAGCTGATTGATTGCATTTGCAGTGCAGTTAAGCAGCTTGAAGAGTGCCAGATCAGTATTCTCGTTCTATAATGGCCATGATAACTCATCATATCTGCTTTCCTACTTGTAATCATATTTTATTTTCTTTACCAGAATTCTATGAGTAATTGCTAGTGGCATATAGACTAAGTCACAGATGTTAGAACAAAAGATAAAACAAGAACACTGAATGTACATTTCACATTTACACCCAACAAAGGTTGTCAGCTGTTCCTTCCTTGCAGCTGCTTAAAGGTCTTGCTGTCCTCCCCTGCTGGAATGACTATCTGTTGAGAGACTGCAAAGCAACAATGCTCTTGTTAATTATTTAATTCTGTTTAATTGTAGTTCACATCAGGCATAATAATTAGAAAATATGTGATATTAAGTGTATGGAGTGTTTTTCCCAAGTGCAGTTTTCATGATACTGGCAAAAGACTGCTACATTGAAAAATGAGTCTGGCAAATGTTTGTCCCATCAACACGTAAGAATCTATAGGAAGATGATTTTAATTTATCGAAGTCATAGCTAGGGCTAAGTGGAACATTTCTTTCCCATGCATACCAAAAATAGATCCAAGAGGCAATTTCCACTGCACACAAAGCAAACACATTTAAACATAAATTGCTTCATTGACAGTCAGTAAACTATCTAGAATAGCTGTTCCTAGGGCATTCCTTTGAGTCATTCATCACTAAAACATGGTCCTTTACCGAATGGACACTGAGTTCAATAGAAATACCTCAGTGCATCTCCCTGTCATTTCCCAAAGCAGTTGTCCCACCCAGCAGAGCTCCCACTGACTTCACCTCTGCCGGGATTTTTGTCCCAGTGGATCAGCAGTGCCCAATGTGGATATGTTGAAACACCACGACAGAGCTGTCTCCTAACACACATCAGAACCTTGTCCCTGTTGACTGAAATCAAGAGTGTGTCTGTGTTAGTAACTTCACCAACCAGTTCATAGTATGTCTATGCACATTAGCTCAAGCAAAACTCTGTCATGTAGGTGAGCTCAAATTTCCTCAACTCAGAGGTAGCCCTGAAGTCCTCAGCTGTTTTTAACAGGGTACATATGCTTTTTTTCTCTATTAAGAATTATCCTCTGCAGTCGTAATTAGCAGAGAATCTTATAGAAAAACATGACTATTAATTGATGAACTTGCTTCATTTTGTATTTGAGGATGAAACTCAGAAAACCAGAACTGTATCTTCAGCTACAGCTCTGCAGACTTCTATTCAAATTAAATCAACAGGAGATTTAACTATGACAGCACCTCAGGACTAGACCCATAAAGTACATTGCAAATAATTTTTAAATCAATCTTAGCTTCTGCCTAAAAACTGTCACTTTAAAATCAACTTTAAAATCTTTCAGTGCAAGATAGGTTTTCAAATCCAAAATTTATATTAAACTTCCATAATAGAACTCTAGGCAGCTGTGCAGCGATGAGCACTGATGTACAGTTTAACGACAGCATCATTACCAGAATACCGAACAACAGCTCTGCATTGATGGTCAATAAGTTGATTGAGAATAGACTGGCAGTAGAAAAGAGCTGCCCTGATCACGTGACAGAGCCAGTAATTAAGTTTGCAGAGCCCCAATCTAGAAAATCCAAGGTTTCCATAATCCTTGATACAAGCTTTGATAGCGACACGTTGTCAAGCAGCTTGGGCACTCACTGACTCCTGCTGTAGTACAAAGTGAGTACTGACTGATGAGTGTTGCAGTGAAATCCTGTGGTGCCAAAAGACCACTAGCCCAGGATACTGAATAACTGGATATTGATAGTGTGGCACAAATTACACACATTTTTTGGCACATCTGCATCCTCTCCTCACAGAAGCCACCCTGCAGCCTCCACTGACAGCACCTGGGCATGGACCCCAAGCACAATGATGCCAGGACATCCAAGAGCCAGAAGACAGCTTCCACCTGGTTGATGAGTCTCCTGGTGATTTCTACAGTCAGGAGGGAAAGGTCCCTGGGGGAGATTGGACTGTGTCATCCAAGTTATGACAAACTGCTGAACACCCCAATCCCGCACCAGATACCCATACTGCATTCAGGGCTCACTGTTGTCATAGTCTCCCCATTATAAAACTGGTTTCTTCTGTTTTACTGCACTGTCTTTGGGTAGGAGCTGCACATGTATGGTGAGGTGTTACCTTTTATCCCACCAGCCCTTTCTTGTGTCAGAAGGTAGTACTGATGAGCAGCTCACAACAACTCCAAACATATGGAAGCACCTTTTCTGATGATATATTAATGAGATGATCTAATATGACAGAATGAGGACATCTTATCTGACTGAAAAAAGACTGATTATATCTGCTTCAGACTGTTCCTACTGAAAAATGAGATTTTAGATAAGCTTATATGTGAAAAATAATTTCCTTGTCTGTTCTAATGGAAAGAAACCATGGGGATCAATTACTCTTGATAACACCGAAACTTTCAGACTTTGAAGAATCTGCATTGACCACCCTTTCCTTTGTTCTAATTAATTAATTGTGCCATTTCATACAACTGATTTCTGTAACTATCAAGTCACACTTTTTTCCAGTAGCATCTCAGTATTTAGCGATAAGAGTCAAAAAACAATTAAGATTTGAAGATGTTTTAAAGGTGAATATTTTATTTCTTTCTTAAATTTTATTTCTTTCTTAATGCTCAGTGTTATTGCAGAGTATAACTAAAAACCAATTATTTTTGTTTAACAGCAAGCACCTTAGCCCTCAATTAATAAGATGAACAAAATTATATAGCACCCAAAACATGAGTAGAAAAAGGTTGTGTTGAAATCCTTCTCTGGGGACTTTCAAGGCCTGCCTGGATGCGTTCCTCTGTGATCTGTGTTAGATAGTTTTGTCCTGCTCCGGCAGGGGGGTTGGACTCGATGATCTCTTGGGTCCCTTCCAACCCCTAACATCCTATGATGATGCTATGATGCTATGAAATGACAAGATGCTTTTTTTTTTTTTGGAACTCAGGAGAAAACTGACCTTGAAACTCTCAGATCTTCAGTTTTCTTAATTCCCTAATCTTCACAATCTTTGTCCTGGGCCTCCATTTAGAAACACATTTCAACCCTCATTTTGCACCTAATGTTTAACTCACAAACCACAGCAGATCTAAAGCACACATGACCGAGTACCCAGGTATATTTTGGAGTATGTGACTGGCAAAAGGGAAAAAGTAAAAAACCGTGGACTTTCTGCTCATGAAGTCTATACACTTTCAGGTACCACTGGATGACAATCCGTCATATACATGTGACTCCTACTCTTATAAACATTGGGGCAATGCAACTCAATGGCTGCAGCTGAGGACTGTCTTGGGAATTCTCTGTTCTCCAACACCCAAGAACGTTTCCTTCACTTTTTCCAGTGAAAAGGAGAGGGAGACAAAGTCGTCAGGAGTTATACTGCATGGACAGTAAAAATAAAAAGGTTATTTTAGCTGCCTTCTACATGACAGGTCACCTATAAAAACAAGCATATTAAATACTTAAATTAAAAAGACAATTCTCTTATCAATCTCTTTCTCCTCTGACCATAATCATCTGCCTTATTTATTTTCATTCTTTTATAAATGCCAGAGAGGTTTGAGAAATCTTGAAAGATGTCAGAGACAAAAGTGTACTAACCTGTCTCTAAAAGGAATAGTATTCTGTTTTCCCCTTCTTAAGTCATACCACATCCCCCAATTTGTCAGGAATATATTCATCTTTTCCTCTCAACCAAAGTTGAGAGGCCAACTTGCCAATAAAAGGAAGGGATAATATTCTCAGATATTTTTATCACAATGCTCTTGACTAGGAATACAGCAAAGTTACACAAACATCACTACTGAAAAACAGCAAGGGGGAAAAAAAACTAATTGGAAAAAGTAAGATTACAAAATCAGTGAGGAAATATGTTGAAAGATGTATCATGGAAATATGGATCCCAAACTAGTCATGGGAAAACTTTGGGGAATGGAAAATTCTTCCTACATTCTTTCTACTTATTCTACACAACTGTAATATCTCTCTATGACTTGGTCGAGGTGATCCTGCTGTGGCAGGGGATTGGTCTAGATGATCTTTCAAGGTCCCTTCCAATCCCTGATGATTCTATGATTCTATGATTTTCTTTCTGTCCTCTTCACAGCCATGTTTGAAAGGAAAGGCAATTTGCCCCAAACTCACACTGTTTAGGTAGACTCTGAAATCTCAGTCTCCAAACCAAGCACAAATGATGAGAGCTGTACATCGTGCCCCCAGGGCTGCTGTCAGAGATCCTGCAGGCTGCCTGCTGGCAGTCTCCTAGGGTGTGATTCATGGCAGGTGAACCACTCTCCACATCCTACAAGTCTGGCTTTTGGGATGGCCTTGGGATCACTGTCAGTGAGCAGTTTTTATGTTCCATAGGCAAGCTATGAGACATGTTTTGAGGAACAAAACAAAAGACTTTGAAACATGATTGACTGTCAGAAGTGGTAATTAATAAAAATACAGGGACCGGGGTAAAAATTAAATTTCAGATAATTTCAGAACAGTTGCATCTCCAATGTTACGTGCTTGGAAGGCAGCTCATCCCTGATGAATTATTGAGGTACTCTTCTCATTCCTGCCCCTCTGCAAGCTGCCTCTGCTTACACAAAGTTCAATCTATAGTTCTACTGTAGCTCAACAATGAGTAGGACAGAGGCATGAACTGGCTCGTGTATAACCACACGAAGGTCCAAGCTGGCATGAAGGAAGAAATAGTGGCTGAAAACAGAGGTGTTAGGAAGGAAGTGCACTGGAGGATGAGAGCAGGGGCAAAGGAGCAGAATGTGGGAGAACAGTACCTGCTAACTCAGTTCAAATAGTTCAGTTGTCTCGTGAAAACATGCCTGTAAGTTGATTCCTGCAGTATGATTCACGGTATCTTGGGTAATGTGTAATTTCAGTAATTCCAGTAACACGGTAATTTTATACCACAGGTATGTTTTAAAGTGCAGATGTATCAACATCTGGCAACACTTGCTTTATTGTTTTTCTTTGGTTTGGAAATGAATTCTAAGAGGTGAAGAGAATTACTTTTTACACTGTTTCACAATTGTCTCTAAATATTTTTTCTCTAAATATTTTTTGATGGTTTTTATTTCAGGACCCACTGTCACAGAACCATAAAATATGTAAATTTAATTTGGTATTTGTTTGCTTGACAACATCCTGCTACTTCCGTTCTCAGCCATGAGGCAACTTGATTTGAGACACGAGCAGAGGCGATAGCTTTTCGACTCCTTGAACCACAGTGTCTTCAAACCTGCCTTACCAATGATCCCAATGTCTACAAAGGACCAGATGAATAAATCTTTAGGGCTGGCAAAGAGAGGAATGTGCACTGAACAGTTTTTCTTCTTCCTAAGTTGCATCTGCAGTGCTGTTATTTTCCACTTTCCTCTGATTTCTCCCCTTCTTTATGTTTATTTACATTCCACATATGGAAATATTGGCATAGAAGGAAACTTACTTGGTACCCTGTATTTCCTTCAACCTACATTAATACAGATGTAAACATGGTTTTTTTCTCTGTTGGACCACTGTGAATCTGGATAGCTGACTTTGTTACTTGTAGGGGATGCAATCCCTTTTCAATATGGAAATTAATGAAAACATAAAATATTCATATTGTGTCCCTAATTGTACAATAAACTGAAATGTACAGTTCCTGTCGAAAATCTCCAGTCTAATTAGCAGTAGACTAATAAATGTTTAAGTGAAACACAGAATATTAAGTGTTACCCAGCTAAATCTCATCTGACTGTATTAATGATGACACTAGTAAGACAACAAAAGATCCAAGACATGTNAGTGAAACACAGAATATTAAGTGTTACCCAGCTAAACCTCATCCGACTGTATTAATGATGATTAATTAATGATGCAAATACAAGCTTTTATTACGAATACCTGAGCATCAACTAGAGTGTACTCTCAGGGTTTGGTAACCAAAGATTGGCTTGTTCCACTCTTATTTCTACTGTTCATTCTTCGTTGGTGGTGATTCTTTCCAGCTCTGTTTTCTTTTTTTAAGTGTTACTGTTTAATTTATCATTAGCAGCGTGTTATGGAGATATGGTAAAGAATAGAGCTGGAAAAGCCCATCTCAGTTTTTTAACTTATTCTGTAGCCACAGAAAAATAACCCCAAATTTATCAAGTGAATCTAATCAAGCAAACAGTCTTTGAACAAAGAAATCACAAGGATCATGAAGGGTTTTCCTCTTTTTCAAAAAGTCTCTGCTGAAAAATATGTATCTGGTTTCCAGGAAACACTTCTTCTGTGAGATGCAGAACGACAAGATAAAAAGTGAATGTCTGACAGCAATAGCTTCCATGGAAGAGCCAGCAGTGCACAACTGAAAGCACACTTCTGTTTCCTTGAAGGTTACATATGGGTTCAAATTTTTAAAAGACATTTGTAGCAACAATGCTAAGAGACTCCTATCTTTCAAATACCATAGCCAGAAAGACAAAAGCATATGTTTAAATAACTGAAGCCACCTCCAAACTAAATAAGCAGAATAGATATAGTTGCTTTATTTCCCTTTTGATTAATTTAACAACTGTTGGAGCAAAAACTAGATAAAGTCTTTCTCTTTGGTCAAGCTTTTCTGCAAATGCCTAGTACAGTGATGTTTTTTCCTCCTGATGTCAGCTTGAGACATTGATTCCAACAAAATAGTTGTGATGTAACAGACAATAATATTGTTTCTTTTAATTATAATTTCTCAGTTCAAATACTTCATAATATACAATCTAATTGGGGTTAATAGTCTCCTGCTGGCTGGTGACAAACAGTGGGGCAGCTCACCAAAGGCAGAGGGATGGAGAGCCAATGAGTGCCCTCAACTTGCCCTGGAGCAAGCCAGGGATGATGCACCAGGACAGTCTGTGGAAATCAAGAGGAACTGGCACAAGAGGAGGACAGGGCCAGCCCAGCTGAAGTGCCTCTATGCAAATGCACAGAGCCTGGGCAACAAACAGGATGAGTTAAGGGCCACTGTGCTGCTGGGAGGCCATGACATTGTGGCTATTACTGAAACCTGGTGGGATGATTCCCACCTCTGGAATGTAGGGATAGATGGGTGCAAGCTCTTTAGGAAGGACAGGCAGGGAAGGAGAGGAAGGAAGAGATCACTGCCCTCTATATCAGTGATCAGTTGGAATCAATGGAGCTCCACCTGGGGAAGGATGATGAGCTGGTTGAGAGTGTGTGGGTTAAAATTAAAGGGAAGACAGAGGAAGTGAGGAACCAAGAAGAAAAGGTGCTATGCTGGACCTTGTTGTCACCAACAGGGAAGGGCTGGTGACCAGTGCGAGGCTCAGGGACAGCCTTGGCTGCAGTGACTATGAAGCAGTTGAATTTCAGATCCTCAGGGCAACCAGGAGGAAGTTTTCTAAGCTTACAAGCCTGGACTTTGGGCGTGTAGATTTTGATCTCTTCGGGAATCTGCTGATCATGGGATGAAGCCCTTGAGGGAAAAGGGGCCCAGGACAGCTGGTCAGTATTCAAGGATCACCTCCTCTGTGTCCAGGAGCAATGTATACCAACAAAGTGGAAAGCAGGGAAGAATGCTAGGAGGCTGCCTGGCTGAGCAAGGAGCTCCTGGACACGCTGTCACACAAATAGAATCTCTACAAGTTGTGGAAGGGAGGACAGCTGGAATGGGGGGTGTATAAGGAAGCTGCCCAAACAGCTAGAGATCTGGTTAGGAAAGCCAAGGCACAGTTTGAATTGAACCTAGCCAGGGAGGTCAAAGGGAACACCAAGAATTTCTACAGGTATATGGTGGTAAAAAGAAGTCTAGGGAAGGTGTGGGCCCCCTCAGATAGGGGTGATAGATGATGTGGTCACAAGTGAAAAGGCTGAAGTTGTCAATGACTTCTTTACCTCAGTCTTCACTGCAAAGGCCTCCAGCCACACTCCTGGAGTCATGGAAAATAATGGCAGGGACTGCAAGGAAGAACTGCCCATCAAAAGTAAAGATCAGGTTCGTGATCACCTGAAAAACCTGAAAGTGTTCAAGTCCATGGGACCTAACGAGATACACCCACGGGTACTGAGAGAACTGGCAGATGAGGTTGCTAAACCCCTGTTTATTACATTCCAAAAGTCATGGAGGTCTGGTGAAGTCCCCACTGACTGGAAAAGGTGAAAAATAATTCCTATTTTCAAAAAGGGTAGGAAGGAGGAGCCAGGAAACTACAGGCCAGTCAGTCTCACCTCTGTGAGACTGGGTACAATCAGCATGGCTTCACCAAGGGCAGATCCTGCCTGGCAAACCTGGTGACCTTCTGTGAACTCCACTCTGGTGAGACCCCACATGCAGCACTGCATCCAGTTCTGGAGCCCTTATTACAGAGGGATGTGGACGTGCAAAGGAGGGCACGAGGATGATCAGAAGGCTGGAGCACCTCTCCTATGAGGCCAGACTGAGGGAGTTGGGGCTGTTCAGTCTGGAGAAGAGGAGGATCTCAAGTCACCTTATTGTGGCCTTCCAGTATCTGAAGGGGGTCTACAAAAAGGCTGGGGAGGGACTTTTTAGGATGTCAGGTAGTGACAGGACTAGGGGGAACAGAGCAAAGCTGGAGACGGGTAGATTTAGAGTGGATGTGAGGAGGAAGTTCTTCAGCATGAGAGTGGTGAGAGCCTGGAATGGGTTGCCCAGGGACGTGGTTGGGGCCCCATCCCTGGAGGTGTTTAAGGCCAGGCTGGATGGGGCTCTGGCCAGCCTGATCTAGGGTGGGGTGTCCCTGCCCATGGTGGGGGGTGTTGAAACTGGATGATCCCATGGTCCCTTCTAACCCTGACTGATTCTATGATTCTATAACTTCTTCCCAGTGAGGGTGACAGAGCACTGCTGGGGGCTGCCCAGGGGGGTTGTGGAGTCTCCTTCTCTGGAAAGGTTTGGAGCCTGTCTGGACGTGCTCCTGCGTGGCTTGGCCTAGGGTGTCCTGCTGTGGCAGGGGGGATTGGACTGGATGGTCCTTTGTGGTCCCTTCCAGTCCCTGATGTTCTGTGGTTCTGTGATTCTGTAATTGCCTCCATTACTTATCATTACAACAAAAATAGTCCTGACATCGTGATGTCATAGAGGTAGTATTTTCTGTCATTCTGAAGCACATTTTTGATTCATTTTGAAGGCGTTAATATGTGATTCTAACAAACATTAGCACACTTTGGAACTGTTGACATTTCCCCTTCCTTTCTGCTCTTGCACAAACTGCAAGCTTTAATTATGCAATCAGGGTAAGCTGATTGAAATTTAATATTGTCAATTTATTGACATTCCTTTCCAACTTGTTTCCCTTTTTCATGTGCTGTGGACAACTCTATCTCAGCATCGAATTACTTATTTGTGATCACCAGTTGTTTGATATGGAAATGGTGTACCACTTTATCCAAGTGCACAAAGAACAGGTTGATGAGGAAGTACATTTACGTAATGAGCATTTAATCTGTACCTCTGAGAAATGCTTAGGGATTACCTTATCTAAAAATCACAGTGAGCATGACACTCACGCAGTGTTTTTTCCATTGCTTGAAAGCCTGGGTTAAATTCTGCGTCACTTGCACACTAAACTGAAAACAAAATATTGACTTTTCTCTCTCCCTATAATTTTCACTGGTTCTTTCTCTTCTTCCTTGTGGTCACACAGAACCTACACATATACGAGGTTTAATGCTTTGCATGGCATAGATAAACACTGAATTCCACTACAGGACAAGGTACTGAACTCAGTACACACAAAATCCTCTGCAGGACAACTGGCTTATGATAGGTTGTTGGTTGTTAACAAAGGTCATCCTTCATGTAAGTGCCTTTTTGAATAGTTTTTGGAATGTACAACAACGTTGGGTCATCTTTCCTCTGTTTATTCTTAATTTTTTGCACTTTTACACATAGATGATACCCCATGACAAATAAAGGAGATTATAAAAAAAGTTACCACACAGTCATCAAGTTTGAGTTGCTGAAAGAGTTCTGCTGAAAACCGTAGTTGATATTCTTGTTAATTTTTTTACCAATTTCAGTGCTAATATTGCCTTTGAGGTATAATCAGGTTAGAATGTCATGAATGACCCACATGACAAAAACCCCTTTAATTGTTTAAAGGATCCTTACTTCATTTGAAACTAATATTCATTTCTATGAGACAGACATTATGTACAGAGAAGTCTAAATCACTTTCTGAAGTCAGGGAAAAAAGTCTATAGGACTTTCCAAGGCCGGGAAAAGCTCAGTAAGAAACAGCCACCCCTATCTGTGCATGCTCTGCATCAGAGTAGCTGCAGTCCTGGTCAGGAAAACAAGAAAGGAATTTATAGAAGAAGCATTATCAGGACATTTGGAACATTAATTTGGATTGCAGCTGAGCCAGTGATGCCTGCCTCAGTCAGGTGAAAAGCATATTAGGATTAGGAGACACATGGTCCAGGTACGTTACCAAATCAGTAATTAAGGTATCTCCATTCCTCTCCGTGAGATTCAACAGATTCTGAACCCAAATCTAAAGTAAAGTAAATGTATTTCCTGCTGAAAGTAGTTGTTTTACTCCAATTGCTATAAAGATGACCTGAGGTGATGACATCAGCTTCAGATGTAAATGTGGTAGACTTCTACACACAGTATCATAAATCCAGCAGAAAGTCTTAATAAATCTTAACCTTCCTGAGGGGAATAAAATGAATATGGAATGGTAGCTGTTCACTTCAAGTGAGTCAGGTTTGTTCCTTAAGTTCTTTGTGACTGTTAAGAACAGACATTCCACTTCTGTGAGTGGAACTATCTTGACCTCAAAAGCAATATCTTACCTCATGCATGCAAAAGTCGTGCTGTCTACAACATCTTTCAACTAACCAAGTATTTCTGATAGAAATTTGTAATAGTAGAAACTGTTGTTTCTGCTTTCAGGACTTTTTTTTCACCCAGTCCTTCTGCTAAGACTCAAAATGATCATAAAAATGTTATCAATATCAGTTGTTCATAATCTCAGTAATGCTTTTCTAGTCCTAAATTCCACCTCTTTTTTCTAGATCTGCTCCCCTCTTTATATCATGTGTAGCATACTCTTCCTTCGGAGCTGAAGAAAGGACAGCCGCAATCACATGGCGCTCTGCACCCACATGCATTCAGGTGCACATGCTCTAACCTATTATCAAACCCCTTTATTTAAAAAAGATACCTACCTAGAAACTAATTCCTTCAGAAAGCTCTCTCTTTCTCATTATTCACTGTAGGAAAACGTGTGCTTGTCTCATCAATCTCACTGTCTTTCTCTATCCAAGAATATTCAGTCAGATTGCAACTCACAGTGCTTCTGTTAATGGCTGTATATTCATTCCTTGACTTCAATGTGCTTAGCCAAATGAAGCACATATATGATAATACTTATATTATATTCTCTTATATATATAGTATATATATTATGAAGCACATATAGATCATTATATTACATGTTAATACTACATAAATCCCTTTTTCTATGTAGAAAACAGCGATCTTTCGAGGTCCCTTCCAATCCCTTATGATTCTATGATTCTATGAAAATACAATAACACTCTCTCTTTTCTCATTGCGTATGTCAAGCTGTGAACTGGGCATAAACTTCATTTTAAAGAAAAATTTCTAAATAACTGATAAACATCTAGTATATATTTATTGTGTGTTAAAAAGTGACTGTTTCAAAGAGATGACTGCAGAATCTGACAGGTGACTTATTCATTTGTAGTCATGGACAACAAGGGATTACAATACATTTTATTCAGGTGTTCATAATCATCCAGAGCACATACCATACACACCTGGAACATTCTTGAAATGTTTCTTAATTATTAAAGAGTCCTAAATGAATTATGTATAAAGTTACCTTTAGTGTGAAGCACAACCCTGAGGCTGATGCTAACCATGAAGAAACAAGTATGAATCCTGCAGCAGATTTTCTTCTGTTAATCCAAATTTCCTATTAAGAAAATGGCCATTTTAATTGTGAATTAGGTAAAACAACTGTAAGCCTCTACTACTCCCCAATGTCTCTTTCAGGATATGAAGATAAAGACAATATTCTCATTTGCAGACAAGTGCTTTCCTGAGATTGCTGTGGTAGGAAATTTTTATGAGGGTGAGAAACAGCAGTAGTCTGTGGATGCTGTACTGAACTTTTATAATTCCAAACATCAATTTCTAGGGATCACAGTTACATATTTTTATCATTTATCTAGTACAAGAGTAGTGAAGTGGATTATTCTGACTAAAGATACTTCATTGCAAAAAGACTATTCGAGGCTTTTTATCAAAGTTTTATGTTTCATTTTAAGAAAATAAAGAATTCGTACCTTAAATAGTTTATTTCCTCCCTTTGGTGACTAGTGTTGTCTTTTGAGGAGCTGACCTTCCTGCAGACTCAGTTTCTGATGTTCAACTTTATGGGCTCCCTTGCTGCTCCACGACTTGTCCATTTAAAGACGTTATACACCTTAGTGGTATACCTGTGGTGGTATGCTATGGTGGTACATCTTCCATATCAGAACAGGGTTCAGGATATTGCCACTTTTCCTACAAAGGACAATTTGGAAGGTTTCTCACGTTCTCCCTACACAAAGTCCTTAGACCCAGAAAGACTAATGGTATTCATCCAGAATCACCCTCAAGGCTTTTACCATGGTGATGGAAACCAGCTGTTCAACTCCTGAATTCTCTGGAGGCAAGCATACTTATTTATTTACAAGGTATCTTGATTGCAGAAGAGTGAGAAAGGCTGTTATAGCTGATCAAATAAAGTGAAAATGATTTGTTGAATAATTTATTTGACAAATATGGGCAAAATCTGGCAAATACATTGTTCATCAAATATTGCTTGCACAACTGAATTGAAAAAACCAAGCAGTCATATGCCAACATACATAAAAATGTTTCTGGGTCAGACTGAAAAGGAATTTGCTTGAAGAGACTAAGGGGCAAGTTCACATAATTTAGGCATTTACCACTGCTATCCTCAAATTCTCTCTCAAAACCTCTAGATAGTGGCAGTCCATAAATATCCTGGCCTTGATTGGTATATTCCCTAAACAACTAACCTCTTTTTCCTATATTTGTTCAGAACTAATGAACTTATACCAAATCTAAACTGCTTTGTATATATTTCACATCTTGGTTCTGCAAACAAGGTTTTCCCACCTATTCATGTTGAAGAGACTCCTCTTAGGATATATTTATAAATTGCTGTAGGAACAGAGTCCAGGTATCCTGAGGTCCTTCACTTTTATTCAAAGCTCAAGAGAAGGAAAGATTATCCCTTTTATATAATTACCTCATAGTTTAATGGTACAGAAGAGAGAACTTTAGGACTTTCTTTCTGGGAACTTGAAGCTTAGAGTGTAAACTCTACTTCCTAGGAAAGTCTTGATTTTTCAGTTTGATAATGAAATAAATCACAGTAAATCTATACAATTATTAAAATAACTCCATGATCTTAGTTTCTGTCATTGTGAATAGGTTTAAGAAAAAGCCTTCAAATTCTCAGGGCCAAGCCTACCTAAAATTTTGTGATTGTAGCTGTCAACTGGACAGGGGTGAACTTTGTGGATGAGCAGGAACAGGTTCTCTTGGAGCTCTCTTTCCCAGAGTTCACGGCTGTGTCAAGCAGCAGGTGAGAAGGAGTAGACTTAGCTGGTAACCTCACCAGAAATTAATCTCTTTCCAGGCTTTGACCCTGGATGCCATTATGTCCCTATGCTCACCCCCTGTACTCTGCACTGGTGAGGCTGTACCTTGAGTACTGGGTCAAGTTTTGGGCACCTCAGTACAAGGGAGACATCGAGGGGCTGGAGTGAGGGCAGAGGAGGACAGCAAAGCTGGGGAAGGGTCTGGAGAATAAATCTGATGAGGAGAGAATGAGGGAGTTGGGGCTGTTTAGTTTGAGGAAGAGGAGGCTGAGGGGAGACCTCATCACTCTCTACAACTATCTGAACGGACACTGTAGAGATGTTGGTGCTGGGCTCTTCTCACAGGTCATTAGTGACATAACCAGAGGGAAGGGCTTCAAGCGTCAACAGAGGAGGTTTAGACTGGATCTCAGGAAGAAATTCTTCCTGGAGAGAGTGGTCAGGCAGTGGAATGGGCTGCCCAGCGTAGTGGTTGAGTCCCCATCCTTAGATGTGTTTAAAAGTCACTTGGTTGTAGTATTGGGGGATCTGTTTTAGGGGTGACCTTGTAGAGTAGGGTTGGTGGTTGGACTGGAATGGTCCCAGGGATCTTTTCCAACCTGAATGGAATGGTTCTAAATGTTCAGACACAGCCAAATGCTGCTGTGATCTTAGGAAGGGGCAGTTCCTGTGCGACTTGGTCTAGGTGATCCTGCTCTGGCAGGAGGATTGGACTAGATGATCTTTTGAGGTCCCTTCCAATCCCTAATGTTCTGTGATTCTGTGACACCAGTGTGACATGACTGTGATGTAGAAATGCCAGCAGTAGGTAGTTGTGCTTACTTTACTCTCTCCCCCTTTCCTTCAACACTCTTCTCCTCCCTCTCAAGTAAATCTATGACTGGCTAACGTTGCTTCTTTGCCAGAACAGGTAAAACCAGTCCATCTGTTCACTGTGGTTTCATTGTGGTGAAATTACATACTTTCTGTTGACAATCCATATTGGAAGTAGAAAGACAGCTGGAAAACCTGCGTGTTTGTTAGCACTGGACTGGATGTCTCAGGTATCTGATGGAGGGAACATTAAAATCTATTATTTATTCATCCAGATGTCAATAAAATATTAACTGTGGTTTTACAGTTCATTGCTTGAGATAGGGAAGGCCATTGCCTCTAGGCTTGGCCACGAAGGGCACTTTGAATATTACAGGGGCAGAAGAGTGGGTTTTCTTTTGTGGTTCCCGTGGTGTTTTCTGAAGATGTTTTGTGGAACAAAATCTTGCTTCGGGTCACTTTTGGTGATATATTTGGGAATAACCAGGCAACACTGCACCGTTTGGTGTTTGCTGACTCCACAGTCCTAGGGAAGTAAAAGGACTTTTGTAGCTGTGGTACATAGCCATGTAATTAAGACCAGGAAAACAGGATGAGTCCGTAACGTAGTCTGTCTGATGTGCCAATCTTATTTTGAAAGGGACATGAGCCTTTGTTTCAAGCAGCATACCAGCAGTTAAAGTTCTTCCCTTTTGCCATCAGTTGAGATAGAGGTGTTACCGCTCCTCTGGGCTGAGCTGCAAGAACTATGTAGTGTCAACTGATGTATGTGATAACATAATTTTTCTTTACTATGTCTCTGGAATTGAGATTAATATCTAACAATAGTTAAAGGAATAAGTGGCAAAATGGATTGCACTGGGCATTGGATGCTTTTACCATAAGCAGTGTGAGAAAGGGGGGAATGAGGCTTGCAGCTACCTACCTTGGAGCACACATCTGTAGAGTCATCAGGAGGAAGAGGTTGCCATACTTATAGCCACATCTGGCAGCAAATTTTCTTTTAAAGGAATATACATCAGGCAATGACTAATCACTTGCTGAAAGTAGCCTCCTGAGCAATATTTGGCTTCCCAGCACCTGTGTTTAATTGAGGATTCCAGCTGAAGATAGTTACATTTGCAGTCACTAGAAGGTGAAAACTGGGATTAAATGATTAACAGCTTTCTTTTCTTGCTCAGCTAGATGATTCATATTCATTTCACTGATTTTTGCATACAGGTGTGCATTCAGCCCGGGTTTACATAGTGATTTGATAAAGGTATAATATTTACTCTAAGGGAGGTTTCCAGCAACTGTTGCTGTGTATTCTTTTATTTCTTTCTTTCTTTCATTCTTCCTGTCACATTCTTCCTTCTCACTTTGCCACACACACATTGTATTTCTCAGTCACACTTCCTTCTTTCTAAAACAAGATCCCAGAAAATCCAGCATATGCTGCATTTCTATTAACTGTTTCTTTCAATATCTAACGTGACGTGGACCAAGGGCAGGAGAAAGGGAAAAGAATGAATACTATTGGCTGAGACAGTCAATTATTCATTGTTAATAATTAATCCAAGGAATTTGTTCAAATAAATTATTTGCATTTTTTTCATTATGCCACAAACTCCTAGCACCATGCATGAAATATTAAATCACGGCAGGAAAGCTGCCATATAAAGCTATAAAAGTGAAGCCTTCAATAAGCATTTGAAGAGATGCTATAGCCCAGTCTGAAAAAAAAAACCCAAAATTACATTTCCTAGGAAACATTAGAAGATAAATCCTCAGCTTACTCTCTCTTGAGACAAACAGAGCTTTCTGCACTGGCCCCAAGACTGAAATTAGCTCTGTTTATATTGTGTAAAACCAGTAATTTTTGCTCAGGCCAGTGAAAAGAGTCGTATGTTTAATTTTTATCCATATTTGAAGGTGTTTTTGTCCATGGGGAGTTTTTGCTACAGAGGTGACAACTGAATTTCAAATACTTGATCACACCACTGGAACTGAATGCATCTCTTCATCTAAAAGTTTTCCCGCACAACTTTCTTTGTGAGACCACTGCTCTGAGGTACCAAATTTGAGGCTCAGATCGAGATTCTCCTGTGGTTTTGCCCTGTCTGATGTGACATTTACCCTATAAAACCACGTGTTCAGCCAGCCTCTATCTGCGCCTGCATGGTAGATTGCGGGTAGTTGAAAAATCGTTGTTGTGACTGGGGCCATTGTAGCATCATTGTGTTGCTGAACCAGAAATGATATACCCTGAATAAAATGCAAGATCTCTCTATGTGAGGATACTTCACATGCCTGTTTCAGTCTGTTCCATTTCATGATCATGCACCAGAGACTTAAAAAAAGAACACACTTTTAATGAATATCTAGATAACTGAAACACCTGAATAACTAGAACTTAATATGATTTAATTTTTAATTTGCTCAAGTGCTGTGTGTATGCAATGTGATCTAATCTCTAATTGTATCACTGCTTTTCTATTTAGATTAGTTTTGGCTAACTTATAAAAACTGTACCAGAAAAAAAACCACAAAAGCTTCAAAAGATTTCAAAATGCTAAAACAAGTAATATCAATCCAAATGGCAAAACCTATTCTCTAATAGTTTAGAGATTTAACCTTTTATAATGTGCTCAGTTCTTTATTTAATGTTATGTAATATTTTTGGGATGTGCAAGTTACCCATGATGTTTCACAGGAACAGGAGATGAGTGTAAAGTCACCAATCCTGCAATTCATTTGAGCATGCAGCATAAGCAGCTACCTGCCAAATCAAGTAGCCTAACAAAACCAAGTATTCTATCTTTACTTAGGACATTAATTTTTCTGCCCAAGAAGAAAGTCCAAAGAGCCATATTCCCATCAAGGACTTCCCTACCTTCACACGTAGCTATAGAGAAGAAGGTGATGACCTATAGGTTTCCAGATTGCATTACTCCTAGGTACATAATTTTGAGCTTCTGTGGCTCTGACAAAATTTACTTATTGGATGTGCTGTCTACCCTGTGGTGCCTTTCTATGGAAACCTACACACTGGCATGAGAATTGCTGTACTTGCATTTGCTTTATTTTCATTTCACACGCAACCAACATGTTATTTGCTGTTGTGACAAATAGATCCTCTATTTTCATTTCCTTTTTATGAAATGAAATAGAAATCCTCGATTTTCCTTTCTCTGCTACTTCAGGTACGAGTTTAGAATTCGTCCTCATTGACTATTCCTTACCATAGACACTGATTTCTAATACTTGATTTTTAATGTTATCACAGGGACACTTACAGTGTAATTTTTGATGTTAGTAATTAAAGCATTGAAAGATATCATTGCTGAAGCTGTGTCCTGGAGTCTTTGCTTCTAGAAAACCGAGGATGTGTTTGTAGGTCAACATTCCTGTTATGACCAGAGATGATTAGTTCAGGAAACACTCCTAGCAATATAGTAAGTAGATATAAATGGAGAAAATATTACAGGTGAGCACTTTTTTTTGAAAACAGTATTAAAATGTTTTCACATCTCACACTTTTTTGACAGGCTTCTTCAAAAAACACAAACTCCAAAGTTTCCAAGCAGGTACCTTGTTAAAGTTGTCAGCTATTTCTAAGTGCTTGGTATCTATCACACAGCTGTTGAAAAGAGTACCCCAGAAATTTTCACACTGAATTTAGATGCCTAAATAGAATTTGTGCACATAGGAAAATCTAGCTGCTATCCAGGTGTTTAAGAGGAATTGATAAAACTCTTGGAAATGCTATCAACCTTGAACTTTTGGTTTATGCTAGTTAACAACACAAATGCAAGCCATTGTGGCTTTTCACTGGCTTCATAAGCTTTTTAACCAGAACAACAAAATTTATAAGCTAACTGCCAGAGCCAGTAAAACAGTGAGTTTCATCCTTCACTTCTTTGTACTCTGCTTTTCCAGGTTATCAGATATTACAAGGAAGTGTTATTTTACATCAGAGATACTCAATTAAGAGAAGCAAACTTCCCTCATGACCACTGAAAACAAGTCTAACAGGGCTTTTCTTCCAAATGCTTATCAGAGCAGAATAATCACAGGATCTTGGTTGAGGATAGCAGTTGTTGTAGTGGGAGAAAGGATCAGCCTTTAAGAAACAGCCAATAATCAAGGAAGAGTATCTTAAATCATATAGTAGGGTGGTTGATTATTCTGTTCACATGTGTAAGAAAGGACACTTGTTTTAGAGGAAAGAGGAAAGTCTAAAAGACACAAACAGTACAACTGTTCATTTTGAGCAGGCGAGGTAATATCAAGAGACCTTCCTGAATGGTTCTCTGTGAGTTGGATTACACAGAAATAGTTGGTCCATTCAGTGAGCTTAAGTGTGTGAGTAAAAGAGTGACACCCAGAAAGGTCTTTCAGAATACTCTTTTCTACCAAAGAGGAATACTGTTAAAGTGAAGGAATGCTGCAAAAAGAAGGAATATGCAAAGGCACCTCAACAAAGCAAAGGAGTCTTTTCGCAAAACTTTATCAAACCAGTGGGCATTAGAATATTTATTGAGGTAGACAGATTTGTTCAGGACAATTTGGCAGCGTTTAGTTCCCGAGATGTACTTAGCAGCGCACTTACATAATCAGTTTCTTCACTAGTAAAGCCCACAACTGCTCCCCCCAACCCCAGGACAGTCCTGCGATTTTTTGACATAGTTTAACACAGAACAACTTTCTTTTGCAGAGAGTAATTATGGGCCAAAATAACTAACTTTTCACTTTAAAACACCTCACAAATAAACCAGCATAACACAAGTAAATAAATCAGCCCAAGTCATCCAGGTCAGTACAGAGCAGCGTAGAATTTTCTCTGGTACAGTAGAATGCTCTCTGTAACTCTTGCTGAGGGAGGAAATACTTTCTATAAATAATTCCTAAGGGTGAAATTACACAACACAGCTAATTCAATCACTACCAAAAGTAAAGGTCTTGCTTCTCCTCTCCTTTAATCTCTTTTCTGGCCCTTTTATTTACTTAACCAATTTAACTCAATGATACAACAGCTATATCTCTTTTTTTCAGAGAATAAGAAGAGGTTTGGGGTTTTTTTTACTGTTTTCATGACAAATCCACTCATCTTTAAGCTCCAGAAACCGTATAAGGGAAGAAGACTGCGGAAAGCAGAGATGAAGATACCTGTCCTACAATTCATACAAGCACACTAAGTATCTCTGTGGATATCACAGGTATTTTTGGAGTACTGTATGGACCTGAGAACTTATGTGTAATAGACCTTGGACCCCATTTCCTTGAACAACCAATTATAAACACTTCTCCCTATAAACACTCTATTTGCCCTAGAACATCTGAATAACAGCAATGCCTTCCTTCTGCATTCACACTTTTGTGACAAAAAAGGTGTTACTCTCTCATTATACCATTTGCTTTGATCAAAGAGATGAAAATATATCCTTCATTATGTGATCTCAGCCTTTATTAATCGTAGGCATCTTCCTGACTCCTCCTTAAGGACACACCACTTAAATAATTAGTCATGCTAGGGAAGGGAAAAGGATGATGCTTTGATTGGAGATTACTTATATGCCAGGCAAGTGCAGTTCTCACTTGAGGAAATGGGAAGATGGAGTGGAATGAAGAGCTCTGGCATTTACTTTCAAAAGGTTTTCACACATTTGCTATGCAATTACAGTAAATATGCTTTTTAAATTCATTTGTGTAAAGCAATGTTGTGCTTTTACTGTAGGTTGATAGAACCACCTAGATCCTGATTTGACTCTCATCAAACCCATGATTAACTTTAATTGGTGACGGAAACTGTTTATAGATTTTTGTCTCAGTGCTGACACATCCAATTGCTTTTAGAAGAGAGAGGCCTTATAGACCACTGGGTTTGAATCTTTGTTTACAGCTTATGGGAAATAGGAACCTGTGTCTTATTCTTACAAGGTTAAAAAGTTAATGCTGGCAAGGACCTATGCGTGGACAGAGCCATTTCAATAGGATGGAAGAGAGACAAGAAAATTTACTCCAAGGATGTGCCTTCATCATTGGATTAAGTAATTATAAAACTGGGCTGCTGCCACAAATAATTTTCCTCCTCCCTTACTGAGCTCTCGCACTTGTACAGCTACCAAGTCAGGTCAGCCCTCTGACTAGGTGAAAAACAAGGGATTTATTTATCTTCACCTTGACTCACCAAGAAGCTGCACAAACTCAATGCTGATGTAAATGATGATTGTGAAATCTACCCTAAGGCAATATGATGGAGTTTCAGAAGGTCAGAAACTCTCGATGCTCCTGTCCAATGCAAAAAAGTATTGTGGTCCCTCCTCTCAGGAAAGATTTTTCTGTAGGAAGGTTTTTAGCTTTATCTAACTCACTGGTAGTCTTGTTTAATTCCTTTGCACTATTTAGAAAAATCTAAACAGTAGTTCATAAAACATATTTATTATTCTTAAGGATTCTGTTTTGTTTCCTCTGGTTTCGCATAGCTGAAGACGTCTGGATACTCCACAAACCAATGAATTAGCAACCTGAGGTATTTATTTAGACTCATAACTTTCCTTATTGAGCTCTGGAATCTATAGTTTGATTACTGAGCCCTGGATTCTGTACCATATTTGCCTCAGCTGGTGAGTGTCACTCACTGCAGCAGGCCCTGGAATAATTCTTTCAGCCTCATCGTGTGTAGGAGGATGCCATACATAGTGCTATGCTACTGGTCTTCACAGCCAGGACAACGTTTTGGAAAACACCCAGCTTTCCCAATTTATCAATGCCCATGAACTGTAACAACATGGGAACATTCCTTAATGGCCAGTTTGCATAAAATTAACCTTATAATTACATTAATTTTCAATTTTTGCACAGGCTTCTGGCAGATTTCATTAATTATGGCTGCCAATAGATTCAGTGAGTTGTTATGGATGTCAATGACTAGCCCAGTTAAATAATGCTTTTCATTTGCCTGCTTTTCCCTTTGTCTCTTTGGCCACCATGTGAAGATGCACAAAATTCTTGGGTAAAAGTGTTCACCATTGGTGAACTGATCCTGCTTGTATACTAACTTACTTACATAGAGAAGTTGAATAAATCAGTCCTAATGCCCCAGGTCAGTGACCAAGAAAGCAGACTGAACAGATTTCCCAGCTAAATAGGAATCACAGAAGGCGGCGGCTAAAACCACCTTTGCAGCAACTGAGCTTCCTTCTACCTGTCTAAGACTATAAAAAGGTTGACACTCTTTGTATTAACCTAATAAATGTGTTTCACAGCTATTGTGACTTGAAAAACCAAGAGTATCAGACTGTAAAGCTGGACTCACAAGTCAGTTCTGTTGATAATTCAGTTGTCTGAAGTTTTCTCATCTCTGAGCTCGTTTTGCTATGGTAGTGTCTTTAGGTCTTGAGTATGGATACTGGAAACCTATAGGTTTCTGATACTTCTGACTTGACTTAATCATGGCCCTGGTACACCATAGAAAATCACCATGATGTAGAGACTTAGATGTGCTTCCTTGGCACTGTGCCACTAGGCCTTCTACTGCTGTTTTGTTTTCCCCTCTAAGTGTGACTCTGTATTTTTTCCCAGACTTAACCAATTTGAGGTCTGTAAAGCCTACACAGAATATAGTTTTTGAAAGATTTTACAAAGTAGATTCTGTTTGTCACTGTAGAAACAAGCAGCAAATAAACAGAGGTTCTGAAGCAGTTATTATTTCATAGCTGATTAGTTGTGAAATATTTGAAACTGAAGAACAAGCTCCAGTACAGCTACTGTCTCATTCCATTCATTAGCACAGTGATGCCAAAAAATTGGCATCTCAAGGCAATATTATCCTTCCAAGTGCATAGCTGCAGAACAAGAGCATGCAAATAATAATGGAAAAATAAGTTGGGTATAATTAACACAACATGGGCTGCAAATATCATTAACCAACTCTGTTTAATTTGTTAATTCCAACTTCCATCATGACAGGAACTTATTACAAAGACTGAAGTATTTTCACAAATACCTACTAGCAGGCCAGACAGAAAAAGGAAAGTTTGCCTCTGCTTCCAGTGCAGTTGCTTCGGGATGAATTCAATGGACAATCTGTTTTGTTCTCTTATTTACCCCTTCCATCTAAACCTAAAGTCCTATCCTGAAGGATTCCTTTGCCTCAACCAGGCAACCTTAGAGAGTTTCTAAGAAAAGCATATTTATATAAGGTGATTATATAGATAATCCCCTGAATGTCCATAAAATGTAGCACCATGCACAAACATTAGAGACTCTTCCAAATGACCAGGCATGGCTCTTTGGTACAGGGTAGTGCTGTGAAGAACTATCAAAACCAGTACAGACTCATTGTTGTGATGCTCATCACAACAATAGCACTGAAGGAAATAGCACGGACCTTAATTTGTCTCAGCCTAGCAATTCCCATTGAACATGAAGACACTCAAAAAACCAAAAAAGAATGATTTGTCCAGCTAAAAAAGCTATAGCTGTAAGAGAAAGAAGTCATTCTGTGTACACCAAATGGAATAAAGCATAAATTCCTACTGCTTTGTGTCTCATGGTTGGCAGTGATATGACTGGAGATCTTTTCCCACAGGCAGAAAAAATCTGCGACTCTCTCCCATCCTCATCTTCAATTCAATATAACAACCCTTTCACTCTCTAGGAAGACATCCACAGGCTGTGTCTTTCCTTTCTCAGCTGTCTATTTCTCTCAGTGTTTGAAAGCAGGTAGTTGTCTTCAAGAATCCCAAAATTCTGACAAATTTATTTAAGTCAATTGTCATTTAAAAGGCTCCAATCAGTTTGATTTTTTGCTTTTTTTGGTGGTGGGAAGGAGACAGACAGACATTCGCTTGAAGAAGATAATTGCATAAACTGCATCTTCTTAGGACTCTTAAGGCATAGCTCCATTTTCTAAAAAATGTGCTTTCTACTCTGAACATTCATGATAGATTTAATGTAATGAGCATGATGTCAGTACGTACAACTGAGTAATCAGCAAATCACATCTAAATATTAAGGCACATCTTGAATGCCTAGTTATTATGCTAATAAGTTCAAATGGATCAGTATAGGCAAGTCAGCATAAGCAGACTTGATAGGATGAGCTTTAGCTGAGTTGTTCAAAGATTATGGACCTGTAACACCAGAGGAAAGATCTTACAGACTGGTATTCAGACCAGAACCAAACCCAAACAGAAAATTGATGCTAATCAGAACTGAAGCAAGCAAAACCTGATAAAACTGAGTCAAATTCAGGTCAAGTTTAGTGTAGCAGACCCACCTAGATTGATACTGCAACATCAGTGCAGTCCTTTGATAATTCTTAGAAGTTTTATGTATTTGTTTGAAATGTATAAACAATAATAAATATCTGAGATGTTCAGTCATCTCAATGAAACAGAGAATTCATCTCCACCTACTTTTTTTCCTGCTTGTGCCCTAAGAAAAAACCAGAAAAAAAATTTACAGGAAGTCTTCAGTGAGAAATCTGAGTGCACTTTCCTCTGACAGCATGTTGAAAGATCCCTGAGACTTTTTAAATAAAATGAGAACTACCAAGCGATTGCTGGAGGAATTCTCTTATTTTCGGGGTACCTAGGGTTCTTAAGCATTCTGGATATAATAATGTGTTCAGGGACTCTCCTGAGTCTTATGGATCCTCAGTTGTTAGGCATTATCGAGTTGTGAGACACAACACTTAAATACCTTTGTGTATCTTGCAATTCTTTTATGAATTTACACCCATGAAAATAATGATAAACTAAGTGATTTTATTGACCAATTATTAACGCACATTGGTGGACTTGACTTATACTACAGTAGAATTTCTCTTCAGATGCCTGTAACATTATGAAACACAGAAGGCAAGGCTGACTTACAGCAATAGAAAAGCAACGCAATATTCTGTTAGGCTAAAATTAGAAACTGTGTGAAAAAACATTTTGTGTGGAACAAATATAGGATATTTTTGAACTTTCTGGCAAAATACAGATGTAACAAAAGCACTGATGCAAAAAATGTATTTGAACTGAACCTGACAATGAAGTGTCACTTTTATAGTCATAGAATCATAGAATAATTAGGGGTTGGAAGGGACCTCGAAAGATCATCTAGTCCAATCCCCCTGCCACAGCAGGATGCATATATTAAGATAATTTATATTAATTGCAAGGCACAAACCCCTAAAGGACCATTTGATATAAACACATGAAACACTTTCAAAATTATCCTAAGGGGAGCATAACAAAAAAGAAACGTCTTATACTGATTAATAAAGAACCCAGGACAATGGCAACCTGATGTGGGCAAGGCCTCTGAAAATCGTTGCAAAACAAATTAACAACTGCCTTAATTATCAAGTCACTTATCTTAGTTTCCTGAAAACAATTAGTGGATTCCAGACCCTCAGAAGGAAATTTAGCATTTACATCTAAGATTAGTTTATGTGGTGGTTACATCATGATACTTTTGCTTCACTCTGCTGTTCAACTTGTCACAAGCATTCTTACTTTCCCGCTGCACACCATGAATGGATCCCAGGCAGCATTTCAATTACTAGTGATGAGTAATAAGCTACAGATTATTTTCCCAGGTGATTTACCTCTTTTATGTGGTGATGAAGAACTTTAATTTTGTCATTGTCATTACCAAGATTTCAACAACAACAACAGCAGCGCAGTAAGAAACTTGCCTGCATAATCAATCTGATCTTTTAATATGCCTGGGTTGGCACATTTGACTCCAACATATAACCTTGAAATAAAAACAAAGCTGTATTATACAGGCTTTGACTATCACAATCTGATAAAAGCTGCAGCTCTGAGGGTTTTTCCATATTCCTGAAGGTAGAACTAAACATCACAAACTGTTTCTAAGAGAAACAAGTTTATTTAAGAAATGCTTTAATGGCTAGTAGAAGTAAATAAGATCTGTAAAGCTGTTTAGATGCAAGCCCTAGCATAAGCATTTAGGATTGAATCATGTGACCTCATGGATTCATTCCAGGGTACCAAGAAAGTTGGCTGATGTTATTATGAGATCTCTGTCACTTATCAATAGTATTGTGAATGTAGAGAGGTCCCAGTCAACTGGAATCTAAAAATGTTGTTCCAGATTCCAAGAAAGGCAAGAAAGAAAACTCTAGTCATTATCAGTCCATTGGTTTTACCTCAGCATCCAGTAAAATTACAGATATTATTCTGGGAGTTACTGAAAAGCATTTGAAGACAAATGCAGTCATCAGTCAAAGGCAACATGGCTTCATGAAGAGAAGGTCATAGCTTACTAACTTAGTGTACTTCCCTGACAAGGTTAGCTGCTTAGCAGATGGAAGGAGGGCAGTGAATGTGGGGATTTTTGACTTTACAAGGCTTTTCATACTTTTTCACAGTACTCTCCAGGACAAAATGACCAGCATAAAATTCAACACATTATGATGAGTGAACCGTTGGCTGAAGGGTCAGGATCAAAGAGTTTGTCACTAGTGGGATTACACAGGGTTTGATTTTTAGGGCCATTTAATTATCTTCACAGTTTTTAATTAATGATCTGGACACAGGATTTGAGAGTCTGCTATGTAAGTTTGCCAACAATGCTAAACGAGAAGGAGCTGTTGATTCTTTTAAGGGTAGAGTCCTTACAGGAGATCTTGATGGATTAGAAAACCGGGCTATCACCAACAATATTAAATTTAATGAGGGCATGTGTTGGGTTCTATATCTCAACAACATAATCCTGCATGTGTGTACAAGAGTAAGGAGCAAGAAGATGAAGTGAAGCTTTGCAGAAAGGGATATGGGGGCTTGGGTTGACGAAAGATTCAATATGAGTCAACATTGTGCACTGTCAGCAAAAGGGGCAACTGTCTCCTGGAGTGCAGCAAAGGGGTGGAAAGCAGTGGTTGTTGGTGAACAGAGCAGAAGGCAATATTTATGATGAGTGTCTGAGGATACTTAGCTCGTTCATCTTAGAACCAAGGAGACAAGGGTGATGCAATTATTGTCTATAGCTCTCTAGCAAAGGGAAGCCAAGAGGCAGGTTCTGATTATCTCTGGTGTTCATTGGTAGGATGTGAGAAAGTGTTATGGATTTGGTGAAATCATGTTTGCTCATGGTATTCCTACATCAAGCTCTCTTCCAGCATATAAGGAATTAACTCATCTCGGCTGCTGTGCGCACAACGGTGGGGCTGAGGCTGGTGGAGAGCGGAAGGGAAGTGGAGATGTGGCTCCTGCAGGGGACAGGTTGAGCAGGTGGAGTAGGCCATACAAATCTGGGGGTCCTAGTTTGGGGGCAAGTTTTTTCTTTTCCTGTCTTCTTGGTACCCCCCTCCCTGTTTGTGTGTCTTGTGAGTCAGGTTTGTGTTTCATTTTGGCCAGTAGCACAATGCAGACTGCCTGTCCCTCTGTGAGTCTTTGTCTCTTTTCTGCTTCACCCCCCAACACCCCTTCCTTTCCCCTTCCCCTTTATCTTCCTTATCTCTTATCTTCATCCTTCCCCGCAATTTGGGACCGTAGCGTAGGAAAATACTTGAATTGAATCTTTAAGGATTGCCTAGGAGATTCCCAGTCTTTCCTTCCTACTCCCCCCTCATCCACAGCTTTTAGCATTTGTTAGGAATTAGAGGTTATCAGATCTGGACCTCTCAGTTCCAGAATGACACGGAGGTGCTGGAGAGTGTTCAGCATAGAACAACAAGGATGATGAAGGGAGCAGAACACCTCCCTGATGAGGAAAGGCTGAGGGAGATGGGTCTCTTTAGCTTGGAGGAGACTGAGGGGTGACCTCATTAATGTCCATAAATATGTGAAAAGTCAGTGTCATGAGGATGGATCCAGGCCCTTCTCAATGTCTTCTAGTGATAGGACAAGGGGCAATGGGTGTAAGCTGGAACATAGGAGGTTCCATATAAATATGAGAAGGAACTTCTTCACAGTGAGGGTGACAGAGCACTGGAACAGGCTGCCCAGGGGGGTTGTGCAG
The DNA here is from genome assembly GCA_013400115.1 of Rhinopomastus cyanomelas. NCBI lineage: Eukaryota > Metazoa > Chordata > Aves > Bucerotiformes > Rhinopomastidae > Rhinopomastus > Rhinopomastus cyanomelas. The sequence continues at coordinate 303,726 of VXBP01005069.1, read as the reverse complement.
TCTCCTTCTGTGAAGATGTTTAAAACTCACCTGGATGTGTTCCTGTGTGACTTGGTCTAGGTGATCCTGCTGTGGCAGGGGGATTGGACTAGATGGTCCCTTCCAATCCCTGCTATTCTGTGATTTTGTGATGTCATTCATATTATTATAGAGCTCTTTCAGTCTCACTGTATCAGTAAGAACATAGTGGCTCAGTCTTGATGTGGCTTTGGAAATTAAGATGGGAATCTGATCTGCAATTAGATGCAAAGGAATCGGTCTATGTCTGGCACTAGACCTGGTATCTCTACAACACACAGTGATGTGCATACCATAGGCATGACAGTTCTAAAAAGTTGCTGCTACCAGGTCAAGGTACTTAATGAATACCACTGTTGTGCCTTGGTGTCCTATCCTCTGAGCATAAAGTTTAGCAAGATCAGTTCCCTCTTGGGTGTGTGTGTGGTGGACAGGTTGTCTTTCATGAGGAAATACAAGGCATAATGCATGTATAAAATCCTGTTGCTCTCTAGGACTGATGTGCATTTCAGAAAACACTGCTTTATTCTACCTACTTAGGAAAATATAATCTCAAGAAAGGGTCCTTAATATTAAGCATTCAATATTAGGCATTTAAGTATGACTAAGACATGAGAGGCCAGTCACTTTAAACTTTCTATATAATTATTGCAAAAAGACAAGCTCCTCCAGGGGACTATTCAGAGCAGGAATTTAACTTTGAGAGACAATTAAATTATATGCTGAAAGTCAGGAGGATTGAATAACCCTCAGCCTTGAATGGCAGATGCAATTACTTAACTGACCTAAACTATGGAGAATGTCCCTTAAACAGAGCACCACTCATTTAAGTCATGTGGTGGTAGGATAGGAAACAGAGTTGATGTCTTGCATTACTACATTATAAATACTTGAGTTCAGGTATCACTTTTAATGTAGTTACTACTAGGGAAGATTTTATTGCTTCCAGTTACTAATCTTGTGTACCTGAATTCCTATCTATACGATAAAAATAATAGTAATGTCTTCAAAAGATTTTTTTAAGTAAATTCAACATATAAATGTAGAAATGTTGACTTTTGAGAGAGCTATGGAGATTCTGAGACACTTATGTATTATGGCATAAGGGACAAATAATACTCTTCAAGACACAGAAAGCCTAAAGCTGCATCACTTTGTGAACTGCTCTCTCTCAAACTGGAGGTAATTTACCTTCCCTTATTCCTTTCCAATATTACTTCTTCATATTGATCTCTATTTTATGTATATATATACTATATATATGTGTGTGTACATGTCAAAACCCACTTATTTTCTCTCTGTGATGATGCATATTTTTCTTAGGTGCTGTTTGTTTTTCTATCTTACATTTGCATCTTATCTCACTTCATGTATTTTATATATATATATATATATATATGTATCTGCAAAACAACTCAACAGGCACTTATTTGTGGTTCCATTAATATGCCATTAATCCCCTTTCCAGGTCATTAACAAAGATGTTTACTACTATAGGACTTAACATTGATTCTTTTCTATATTATTATTTGCTTCCTTTCACTCAATACAGTGCTATTTACCACTAGTATCCATTAACAGACCTTCTAATCACTTCTTTAATCCACATTTTTAACATGGATTGCTCGTAATTAAATTTAGAGTGAGTCTGTTTTCTTTGTTGGCTTCTTCCTTACAGAATAATGAATGCTTGCCTAACAGGAAAGCCTAGTTCACCTACTGCATTTGCTCCATCTTAGAAGATTTTATTTTCTCTCTTGTCCTCCTATATTTATGCCTTATTGCCTCCTTCTCAGTTCTAGCCTCTGTATACTAGTGATCTCTCCATCATTTTTGATGTACTCCCTCCTTTAAAATTGGATGGAATCTGCCAAGGTGGATGTTTCCAAGCAGGGGATCTGCCAAGGCTGCAAATCCTCCACTCACCTGCTGAGCAGCAGATGCTGCCTCCAGAGGAGCTGCTTGGATATGACAGTGAGAGGACCTGATCCTCTTGACACTTGCACTTGTTTTGCTCTGATGCCTTGATATCTTTGCAAGAGCATCTGGGGCCAAGAGGGAGAAGGACCCAGGAGATGTAGTCCTCAGTTTGCTGAGATACACTGGGACAGTCTGAAAATCTTTCCTGATTACTCCTCTGCCGATCCTGCTGTGGCAGGGGGATTGGACTAGATGATCTTTCGAGGTCCCTTCCAATCCCTAATGATTCTGTGATTCTATGATTCATCTGCAGTTTTCATTGTTGGCTCTGTTTGCAAGGCAAGAGCTACTAAAACACAGTTCTCCCCTTCCCTCCCCTTAAAACAAGCCAAACAAACTTGACTACTGAGTTTATTTATTAGTCAACCATGTTCTAGAGAGATCTGTGTTTATGCAGTGACAGCAAAGATGTAAAGTGTGCAACTGTTCCAATAAGGCTTCTGCGGAAGCTTCTGAGCGTTGTTTGATGCCCTGGAGAGGTTTCTGGTGTTAACGTGACTCCAGCTCTATGAGTAATGCTTTCCTTCACAATATTGCCAAGTGTTAATTAAAAAAGAAGTGAGAGGTACTTCTTTGACCTGGTAGTAGATCAGCAGTAGAATTGTGTTTGCCAAGCCATTTTTGAATTCTAAAGGAAAAAAAAAAAAAGTTAGAGGCAGAAATCCTCTTGTGCATTAGAGGAACAGTGTAATTTTGTATGCTATGTATCGTGCTCTAAAAATGTTTAGAAAGAAAGAAATAGAGAAAAGGCTAGGTGTAACCCCTGTGCTGATTAATACATTTCACTGGATATTAATTTGTGGACATTAGCCCCTTTTAATTGACCTTTAGACATATGATTAGGCAGACAGTAAGCTCTGCTGACCAGCACATATATAATTAGCAAATAGCAAGGTGAGGTAGAACTGCTTTAATCCCATTTCATCCTGAGACTTTATCACCAGTTGGCCTAGTTCCCTTTATCCATCCAGAGATAACAACAGCTTTATTCGACAGTGAATTAAAGAACCAAGTAGCTTTGCATTGTAATATAGGTCAAACAAAACCAGCACATTTGGTGTTGGGTTGCTTGACAAGCAAAATGCTTGGGGATTGTTGGGTGTGTGGGGGAGAGCAGTTGCAAAGGCCTCAGGGAGATTTTCAGTCTGTAAAATGTGCAAAAGATTTGAAAGAATTAATCGGAGACAGGCAACTTATGGTGGTTCATTGCGCCATTGAGCAGGAGATCAGAGTTTAATTTCAAACCAGCTAGCAAGGGCTTGGAGCAACGTGAAGACAGAATGTTTGGCCAGTGAGAAGAGAGTTTCCTCTCATGATAATTTTAACTAACTCTGGAGAAAGAAACTGGAGAAAAAAGAAAGTGAGCCTTCTTTTGCCCCCTACTCTTTGCACAAAGATAGTAGCATTGCTAACACCCACGTGAAAAAAGAGTAATAACTTTTTATATCAGAGATCTTCTTCCCCTCCCTAGGTGATCTTTGAGACAGAAATAGCCTGTGGTCTCACCATCAAAGTGCATCTAAGCATTCGATTATTAGATACCTACGGGGTGTCTAATCTATCTACTGGTTTGCCCCACCAAATTATTCAGTAAGCAGCCCAGAATGGATTGAATAAGTTCCATGGTTTTCAAGATTCATAAAATCATCCCTCCCTGCGAGCTACAACTGTGCTAACTCACTTGATGCTGCACTGGGTTATTTCAGGACATAGTCCAACACATGAATCTAAAAATACCACAGTGCCTCATAAGGCACTGAGTAGGTTTTATTAGAATTTTGAGCCGTGTAATTTCTTTTAGATCAGGTGCATGCAGACATTATTCGTGAGTAGCAGATAAGATACAGTGCTGCAGCTTCTGCTAGTACAAGCTATTGAAGCCTGAATTTCACGAGTGACTGTACCCAGCAACGTGCCCCAGACGAGACTGCTGCAAGCAGCAGACCTTTCAAAATACAACAGGCTGTTTACTTGCTGATCTGTGTAAATGTGTCGTAAAAATAGGGAAGGGAGGACTGCAGGTAAAGTGTATATGAAGGTCTTTTTCTTCTAATTTCTTTGCTAGCATACTTAAAATTATATTTCTTTATAGAGTAGGAAAGGAGGGAAATGGAAGTAATAGCACATTGTCTTTGATCTGTTCCTGAGACAAACTCATTTGTGGGACTTGTACCAATTATTGTTAGAGAGAGCTTTCTCTTTCCCAGTGGGAAAGCACTCTTTGCCTTTCCTCACAGAACTTCCTGGAAATGTCCAGCTTGATAGATAAGGGTCTGACTGCTGACTCAGAGCTTCACTAGCAACACTGCATCTTGGGCATATGGCTCTGTGGAGATTAGTCCTTTACTGGCTGGCAGCCAGAAAACTGCTTTGTGGCCTTAGCTGAATGGGAAGCACTGAAGTCTTTGCTGTCCTGAATGCTGTCTGACACTCAGTGATTCACACGTGTATGCAGATAAAAAGCATAAATGTTGGCTTAAACTACCGGCTGTATTGGTGGCTCTGAAATAATGGGTGAGGGAAAGCTGGCTTTGTCTACATCCATGGACATTAAAGGAAGTGATATCAGTGTCCTGAGTGAGGCTGGAACAGCCACATACTCACACAAGTGCTATGCTGGCACAAGCACCATTGGACTGGAGACTACTGGGGCTCTGTCCCTAGCTCTGTTGAAGGATCTGTGTAATGAAGTAGACTCTGTTCAGATGCACCGTGCATCCTAAGGAGGAAGCTCACTTTTGTGCCAAAGACCTTTTAGACAAATTTCATGTTAAAAAAGAGGAATACTTAGAGATTCCCTCATGCATCTGAGCATGCTTCCAGTAGAGAACTCGGCTAAAACAGCTGACAGGAACAACAGAAACAAACAGGTTGTATCTCTAATTTGTAATTACACTACTAAGACAGCAAAATGTCAAAAAAGACCTATGAAATGCACTGCAGTTAGGAATAGAAAGCCATTTTTGGAATTCAGTTTGGAAACTCAGGTATTTTTATTGATTTTTCTAATTCTAGAAATGATGATGTTTCATTTGGCGAGACAGATGTGTTAGTGACCACCGATATATTAGTGTAATCATTGCATCCACATTGAACTAAAACCTCTTTGGGATATAAAAAAGATTTTTTAAATTAATGTGTCAGAAACATACATCTGCAATAGTGCAAATAAAACATTTGTTCTTTCAGATTTTACTTTTACTGGGTTTTTTGAGGATTGGGAGACGAATACTTGTGTGTATAAGGAGGTTAGTGCCTCTGGGAAGCTATTAATCACTATATCACTAGACTTCAGAATTAACTTCTTCAATCAGAGTAAGTAGGTAGATTTAGGCTGATGCTTTTGATATCACACACACATAATCCATGAGGTTTATGGAGCTTCTTATATTGCCCCATGCAAATGCAGTATAAATACCACTCAGCAAACGTTTAGAAAGATGACACATAAACCTGATAGCGATAGATGCTAATATTTTTCTCCAGTAGAGCAGCATATTTTCAGTTTGTATGAGAATATCATTTGTAGGTGCAGATAAATTTAGGATATTGAAATTCTCATGTGACTAAAGAGAATCAAATAAAATCATGTTGCAGTCAGTCTTCCCTTAGAAAGCTAAGAAACATGTCTGAAAACCTGAATTTCTCGGTTCTTTATTTTGGAATCTATCAGATAACATGAATGGAACATACACATCAAATAGAAGCAAAATTTGAAATATGACTTTAAGAAGAAATATAAGCATAAAGACATTAATTACTTAAATATATAGTAATAAAGAAAAGAAAGAAAAATTGATTATTTCAAGTATGTCTCCAATTTTTAAGTTAAAATCACTTCAGACAAATTTTTATCCTTTCTTTTGCTAACGAACAGGTACAATGATGAAAGTTCCTTGAATGATTCCAGGGGTAGAAAAAAAAGTATTTAACCTGTAGATCTTAATAATAGAACAAAATAGACATGGTGACTTGAAGGATGGGGTTCAACTGCCAGACTAATAGGCACAGAGCACAGCTGAAGACTGATCATTTGAGTTGCCTTAGAGCATCACACTGTCTTCCAGTTTCCTCTACTATATAGCCTATAAAAACTCATTCATTAATCTAATTCTTGATGTTCATTTACAAGATAACATAGCTTTTAAAACACACTAGTTTTGAAGATTACTTGCATGGGAAGCATTGTTTACTTCTGTTTATCTTCTTTATAAATAGGTGATTGGTAGGTGTGCAAATAGCCTCCTGGTTAAGAATAAGACGAGGATGCAACAGATATGCTGTTTTGAAGTCATCATTTTGTACTCTGTCTGTTCACAGTGGAGGTCTATAGCTTCATGCTCTCATCCACAGAGTGGTCAGCCACTCTGAATGAGTACGCAGCCCCAGTCCACTGTGATGTCCATGGTCTGCCTCCTGGTTCAGTCTCTTGCTCTTAAAAATGAAGCTTTGAATTGTCTCCAAAACAGGATTGGGTCTCATCAGTGCTATTTATACCTACATTTTCCCCCAAAATTTTTCACAGAGACCACACTTGTTGTGGTTTGGCCTCAAAACACCGTGAGTTTCTGCATAGTGTTTCAGATGACAAAAAACAAAGAGCTTGTTTTATGAAGAAATGCATGTTATTTTACTTCAGGCATGATGTGGAAAAGTGTTATGATACAATAGGATATAGTTACTTCATCAGGCATTCAGAACTGATACAGAGTGAAAGAAAATGGGAAAGATGCCATGTATTGAAGTGCATGTCTAAATGGAGATGCTAAGGAGGCTGACACGGCTAGTCATTTTGAACGCCTTCCTTCTGGTGGTCTTCTATGAAATATTAAGCTGGGCTACAGAAAAACTTAAGTATTTTCAAATAGTGTGAAAAAGAGTATTCTCAATATTTCTTTAGCCCATCTAATGCCCAAAATTTTCTCTGAAAGCTCTGGATTCAGAGTCTCAAAGAAAGAAAAACAGTTGTCAGTGTATGGTCCTGTTGAATTTGGAGCACACGGTCATTGACGAGTGGCTCTTCCTACCCGAGTTTAATTGCCTCAGAACTGGGAGTGACATTATTGCTCATATTACTTATATGTACATGAAAAGAAAAGAGGGAAAAAAGAAAGCAAAAGGTTAAAAAATAGTAAGCATAAACAAAGCAGTCTGATTTATACAAAAAAAGATAATCATTGACCTGAGTAGTCAATATTGCTCATTTTCATAAGGTAACGCTCTACCTTTTACCAATGTTTTGATTATAAAGTTCACTGATTCCAGCAGCCACTCTTGAAGCCACTGCTGCACTCTGAAATTTGTCATGTCATTTGAAGATGTTCGGTACAGATAATTAGCAGGTGACCTTTAAAGTGATCTCTAAAACTGTTCTAACTTATTTTAAAAGCAAAAAGTAATTCCGCGTCTGTAAGTCATCCATTCATCAAAAGCAATCATCTAAAGTAAATTTCAGTTCACCTTTAAGTATCAAAAGCTTTAAGCCTATTTACAGCTTGGATTTACTAATATTTAGAGAAAAAATTTAGTTTAGCAAATCCTGTCTGAAGTCACAAATCACATAATAAAATGTTTGTCTTCTAAATGTCATATTGAAGTGAGCTTCTTCAACACAGCAGCGTGTAGTACCGTGGTTGAACCCGATTTCCTCAGAATCCTTGGGAATCTGAGGAAATCCTTGGGGAAGTGTGCCTGGAAAGCAGTCTAGTGGAAAAGGACCTGAGGGTTCTAACTGACAGGCAGCTGAATAGGAGTCAGCAGTGTTCTCAGGTGGCCAAGAAGGCCAACGGTGTCCTGGACTGTATCAAAAGCTATGTGTCCAGCAGGAGTAGGGAGGTGATTGTCCCCTTGTGCATAGCACTGGTGAGGCTGCACCTTGAGTGCTGGGTCCAGTTTTGGGCACCTCAGTACAAGGGAGACGTTGAGATGCTGGAGCAAGTCTAGAGGAGGACAACAAAGCTGATGAAGGGCCTGGAGAATAAATCTTATGAGGATACAGTTGGGGCTGTTTAGTTTGAGGAAGAAGAGGTTCAGGGGAGACCTCATCCCTCTGTACAACTGTCTAAAAGGAAATTGTAGAGATGTTGGTGCTGGTCTTTTCTCACATTTTACATATTTTCCACCTCAGCAAATTGTACAGTTAGAACATAATTTCAAAAATGTCATTGCATCAGGTTGTTCCTCCTCTTTACCTCTCATATATATTGAAATGTTTACTGTGCAGATATGAGTACTCAAAGACATGGATTTGTTTTCACAAACCCTAAACAGCTTGATGGTTATATTTATTGTGCCTACTCTTCATTGTTAAACAACAAAAGTGAGTTTGAATGTTATGCTCAAGACATACTTCTTATAAGACAGTTTACCTATGTCCCAGGTTAAAACAGACATGACATGCATGTGTTTCCTGATAAAGCTATTGTTATGAATGTGGAATCTGCTGCCTGGTTCTTCTATCTTCTACTCTTTCAGTAGGACACCAAGTAACTTAGTAAGCTCCACTTTTATGGGGCCCCATGTGTAAGTCTTCTTTATTTCACCCAAGCAAACTCACAGACATGAGTCACTCCCTTTCCTTTCTTTGATCACAACATATACCATAGATAGAATTACCTATCACTATGAAATGTTATCATAATGTCTTACTGACCTCTTCAAAGGAGCCACTCAGAGAAAAGACTTCCTGTCCCTAACAGCAAATAATAATGTACTAGTTGAACACATACTGTTCCTAACCACTTACAAGGTCTCTAGTGAGATGTCTTGAACTGCTTCATTTAATTTACTTACTGGCCTTTACTACATACTTAGGAAAATGTATGAGTTACATTTAGAACTAATGTTTGGATGTTTAGTATTCACTAAATTATATCTATCAGTTCACTGTCTTAGCTGGGTGACTTGATGCAAAATAGGAAAAAAGTATTTCAACACAGCACTCTAAGCTAAAGCTAAATTAGATTCTAGTGTTCCATACTTGAACATTTCCTCCCACAGTGATGTCAGCTTTAATTTCCTTTCAAAGAACAAATATTTCTGGTTCATGAAGTGCCAAACACATTCTCAGTTCTAAACAAGTTCTAAAACCCCCAATGCCAATGTAAGCAGTAAGAATAATACTCATAAAAACAAATGAGAGGGATTTTAATAAAAACCTCCGCGTACATTTCAGCATCTAAGAGCCTTCCTAGGAATTAAATTTGAAAAACAAATTCTCTAGTCTCAGTTTTCAGAAGAGCTAATTATCAGCTAGCAGACCAATGTCTCACCACATGCAAAGTACTGGGAAAGCTAGAAAACAACATTTATGATCTAGATTAAATATCATAACTCATGTTAATGTGGTTCCATTCCGTGGAAGTAACAATTTACAATGCTCTTGTTGAGCTTTATAAATAACAGCTGCTTCTTTGGGGTTTGGTCTTTCTCAGCTCAACATAAAGAACAAAATTTATCACAATCATTCAGAATGGTATTTGTCTTTTCCACCATGCTGAATATTTTCAAACTAAGAGCTCAGGAACAATAGACCAAGCTCAAACAAAGGGCTGTTGTTACTGTGAATTTGTATTTTGTCACCTTATCAACAACCTGTGGCAAGAAAATTCATAATTCTGTTATGGATTTGATTTTTAAAAAGCTTTTGATTTTATTAAAATTTTCTGCTTGATGTTATTATTAGATGCACTTAATATTGAGAGGAAAATGGTGAATAGTTGCTTCCTATTTGTTCCTTCATTTCATAGTCTCAATCATACTTTTACTAAGTTGAAAAGCTCTAGTTGATTTGTTTTCCATTCACAAGAAAGATTCTCATGCATTTGAAAGAGGTTGGCTATTTTTAGTTCAGCAACTCGCTCATCAAAATGATTTCTGCCTGATTTCCTAACATTTTACATCTAATTTGCCAATGTTTTTTCTTCTTTCATTATTTTTTTAATACTTTCACAACCCATAATTTCTAAATGGTATCCTTCTTTTTAGCAGCATCTGCTAGTCTGCAGTTAAACTCAACTGATTATTTGTGTCCTTTTCTTCCTGTTTTGGTGTTCTAGTTTTTTCAGTTCTGGATATGCATGAACGCTGAACCACTGACATGTTAATTGTAAGCAGTCTAAGTTTCACTCTCTTACCCACTACTTTTAATGTCTTTGCAATTAGCATTCTCATTTTAACATCATTCTCCTTTCTTGAGGGTAAACCATCCTATGTGCTGTTTCATATGGCTTCTTCCATCCATCCAAGAGGATGAGTACCACACCTTATACTCACTGTGACAGAATGGCTCCTTAACATCTACAAGTATAACCATGCCTCTGCACTTCCTAGAATTAAATCAAGGATGAAATCTTTTTTATGCTTTTTGAGTGTTTTCTCCAAGTAAGGGTTATTTTCTGTTATTCAAAAACATAGTCTTCACATTATGCCTCTACATGACATTTACCTTGTTTACTTGGGTAAGTGACCAGCCTGAAGATCCAAATTACTATGGAAATAGGAACTAAAGGAAGATGTTTCCTTACAACTCAACTAATCCCTCCTGACATTTTGTGGTAATAATTGCTGTCTGAGTCAGATTGCCAGTGGTTTAGTTGTCTGACCAGGTCCTATTGTGGCATAAATTTGAATTAATTTAAACTGGATAGTACACTTTGAAAGTATTAACCTATTTAATTAGATTACCTTTTTTAAAATCTATAGTATGCTTTATATAAAAAAGAAATAGATGCAGATTCATGTCAACTGATCTACAAGACACATGAAACCTCCCTTGTAAGGGGCAATCCCAGCATGGATCACAGCATGCATAGTTACCTTGAACACCATCCATCTGAGGCCTGGCCAGGAAGAGCTGTCTTCTGGCACTTAAGGAGTCAGTCAAATGCCGACCTTCCCCAGCCAACGAATTTCCTATAGGAAGCAGTTCAAAGGCCACTACAAATAAAAGTAGTTCTGTGATGTCTCTACAACACCTACTATGACACATGTAGTAAACACATGAATAAACACATGCTCTAACAAGGGCGTTTGGTCCTTGTTTCTCTCTTAATAAATTGTAAAACAATATAATTAGATCATTAGAGGATCAAGCATACACTTTTGATATTCCACACAGTCACGTTGAGTACGTCTATAAACAGAGGTGCACACAGAAAAGCACACCTCATCCTGCCTTACAAGACTACAGAACCCAGAAGAGTTAACTGCTCAAAGCTGGTTGCATTATGGGGGACAGAAACAGGAATTTTTTTTGGTCAAAGGGAGAAACAGAAACTAAAGTTTCTGCTCAGAATATTTCTCTTTTCTTTTCTTTTTTTTTTAATTTTCCAGACATGTTTCTAGCATTCTTTTTCCTTTCTTTCTTCCCCACTTCTGCTACAGGATTTACTCTACACTACTGTGAAGGAAGAAAAGGAAAAGAGTAGCTCCACCAACACACATCTGATTGTGAATACTGGTGCAGCAAAAATGTTTTTAAACAATGAAGCCAAAGCAACCTGCTTTCTGAGTGCTCTTCCCTGTCCATAACCCAGCACTTAGAGTCATGCTGAAAAATCTGGACCCTTCTGGCTGATGGCAGTTTTCTGGCACAGCCATGGGTTTCTGTGGCTTCATTTGTGTGCCAGATTTAAGCTAATCTTGTACAATTTTCAGTGTTGTTCAGTGTGCCAGACTGAATCTGGAGTCACCCAAAGCTAAATCTTTGTCAGTGACTCAAGAGCATCAAGTAGTTCTCACTTAGATGAAGCTAGAACACGTAATCTCTAATTTATCTGTAATGTGTATAAGTATTTTGGGAGACCATTTTTATGTCTATTTGCATTTTCAAATGCAACAGTTCCATGGGTTTTTGCACAATTGCCTTCAGTATTTTTAACAGCATCTGTACATATTTCAATGGGACTTTTTACTGGTATAATTTGTTTTACTTCTCTTATTGTCTGTTTTTATGAGGGCCTGTATCACTCTTGGCTAGGCTAAAGCATACAAGTCACAGGGCACATTTGGTTTTCAGCCTCATTTTTTAAATTGTTTGTATAGTTTCTGTTCCTCGTTGACTAACTTTTAGTCATACTTCTGAAAAACAGCAGATGCCCAGTGTTGCAAAGGCTTCATTTCAAAGCAGAGGCACGCAGACTGAGTGTTGGAATGCTGGTGTGGCTGGTTGGTTTTCCAGCCAAAATTCTGACTATTTACTGACAGCTGAGGTGACTATGAGTCCACCCCACATGAAAGGGGTCTTCTCATGTTTCTTAGAGAAAAGAATTTCGCATGTGCGTGCATATGTCTTTAGTGATTCTCTTCTGAAAAGAACTTCAGCTGGGTCAGACGACAGCGTGCAGACTACACGCATGTATTATTTATGAGTCGTCCTTAGGATGGCCTTTAGGAAACACTTAGGCAAACACGTTCCAGGCCCTCAGGAGCTTACATGTCTAATGGCAGACCTGACAAAACCAGTGGGAGCTGCAAACAATAGATGGAGAAATGAGAAAACCGACAGACAGTTCTAAGATCAAAGGTAAATTAGGTAGTTTGTCACTTGTGTCCTTCCAAAATATTTCCTCACTGTGCTGAGCAATCCACTCCAAATCAGTGGAATTTCCTCACTTGGCAAAACCCCTTTGAACTACTTTCACAAACAACTTTTTTAGTCTCCAACTTGCACAATGTTCGAGTCCTCCAGTACATGCTTTCCCTCACTTTTGTATCAGTGAATTCAGATGTTTGAATTCTTCTTTCTATATTAGGGTGTGTCAAAAGACCAAATGACTTCAACTGAAGAGTAAGGACATAACTGCGCTTTGCTGCCATGCTGAAGGTTCTAAATGGCTGAACCTTCAAGGTTCTTGTTCCTACTAAAACTTATGATCATCATCTAACCTAGGTGGCTAGCAAATGTTTTAAACAATAGTTAACAAACATTTAAAATATGTGGACATAGGCTAGATACAGCAAAGTACAGAAATAATAAAGTACAGAGGTCTTAATATTGTTTTAATAGTAAATAGGGAATGTTTTATGGAAAAGTATGTTTAATATAAAATACATTGGTGAGACTTTAAGTGTCAGTGGCTAATCAGATGTCTTATAATATCAGTGAAACCCCTTAAGAACCTTGCCATAAAGATGCAGCACCTCTTAAACTCTACAGAGCATGTGAAAGACAAGGAGATTTTCCCTAAGTAGTTTATCCACAGCTGCGGGAATAGGATAGCCTGTAATTCAGCTACTCATTTCTATTCAAGACAACTAAATAAAAACATCCAAGAACTATTCATAGTACCTTCACTTTTGTTGCAACTTCAATATCTTTAAAATTTTGACCTTCTATAAGTAAGCCTTCTATAGACTCTCCGCAGAAAACATCATGCAATGCAGAGATGTGTCTGTTGTGTCTTTCTGAGCAATACTGTGGTAGAGAAAACGGCTATTGGTTTTGTGCTGACATATTATTGATCACATCTCTCTTCTGAATCACTTGACACTATGGATTTTTGCTTAGACAATTCAGGGATCAGCCTCAAGCCAGCCATGCCCTGTATATACTGACAGCATTCTCACATTTGAATTGATGCACATGCCAGTAATGTCCACAACAAGAAAAACAAAATTTAAAACCCCATTTTTGGAGCAGGCGGTTTAAGCAGAGAAAACTAGAGAAGGATGAAAAATGTTTACAAGTGTGCACATTTGTAGCTAGGCATTCAAGCAGAGGGCATGAAATAAATGAGTGTCCAGAATGCACACGGTACTTTAACACAGCTAACGCAAGATGTAGCCCAGGTGAAAAAGAAAGGAGTGGTACTAATAGATGTTTCTGTTTCACTTAAAAGGCTTTAATTTTCAACCTTTTTTTTAAGGACTGAAATAATTTCCATCAATGAGCTATAAAGCATTGAACAGGTGGGCTGTCAATAACCTCCTTCTAAGGCTCAGGTCAGAAAAAAAAGAGGAGCAATTCTAACTTATTCCTGTTCCACTGCAGCCCCTGGACTGCCAAACATCAAATAAGACAAGACACTGACTGCACCACAGGTTCTGCTAAGTCTGAGGTTCTTCGGATAAAAACATTGATACAGTCCGAGCGGGTGCATGAACGGGGAACTTCCTTCACATTCTCCTCATCTGTTCATTTGAGCAATAGCTGCTAAAATGTATTTCTGGTTGATGCAGTAGAAGAATACCATGTGTTCCACTGTTGTCTTGTACCAGTGGTGATGCTCCTGTTAAGAAGGCAAGTAAACAATCCTCAGTTGTTTACAACCTTGCCAAATTTCAGCCATTTGTGTTTATTCCTGTGATGGGAAGTTTTACCAAAAGCAATCGAGTTATTTCTCGCAGTAACCATCAAAAAATACAGGGATGCCAATTTGACTTGGACAGCAAAGCAGTATCATAGCTTAGCTGAGGAGAGACAGCTCTAAGATTCAGGCAGCAGGAAGTCAAGCATCATCTCTTTGTTGCTACCCTATCTGTTGTCTGCTAAGGAGTTATCAATACTTGTTTATTTTTAGAGACAGAGAAGAAATCAGGATGGGAGACAGTCACTTTGCACTTTTGACATCTGTGCCAGAATACATCCAGAAGCACCCAGCTCTCTGTCTTGAACATCTCAGTTCATGCAAACACGATAGCTTCTTGTTCATTAAACTCTTAGAACTGTCCTCATGAACATGAAGGCTTAAAATCAATGTGGAGGACACTGTCAGCAACTAGCCTGTAGGAAACTCTTGGTGCTATTTCTCTTTATTCAGTGTTCTGCCCTCCTCATCTAGACAATCACCATCAAAACATTTGACTCAAATGTAGAAATATCAGATATGATTAAAGGAAAGAGCAGGGTACAGGGAGGGGTGTTAGAGACTGAAAGGGTGGCTGAGTGGAATCAATTGCATAGAAAGTAGAGTTGTGGGAGCAGGAAGAGAAAAACAGAGGAGTTTCAGAGGATGCTATCAGAAGGGAAATGGGATCATTTACAGAAGCTGGGCTCAAAGGAGAAATGGAAAGGAAAAGGGTCAGGAGCAGAGGACAATAGGAACAAATAAATCCTGTTCCATAGCATCTGTAGCTAACACAGCTACATATGTCACCTAGTTAACACAGAAGGAGGGGTTTCACAGTAAAGTCCTCCAACTGGATGACAGTTTGGAGAGCAACAGAATAAAGTTCACCAGAACACTCATGTGGTTAAATGAGCATATTTGTTATGACTCAAAATCCAAAAAACACATTTTCTGCAAGGTTTTTCCCTTTTTAGCTTTCGGGGGCTTTTCCTTTTTTTCTTTTCATTTATTAACTATGGCAAACTCATTTGTATTTCAGGAAAGCAAACAGTATAACATCTTTTGCTCCTTTCAACCATGTCTCCTCTTTCCTTTGAACAGTTTTTTATTAACTGCTTACAACAAGATATCAAATGCTTGGAATTGGCTAAAACTATTAAACATATTTTAACACTAAAAGTTTTTGTAAACCTACGTTGTTGAATGTTCTTCAGAGACAAAATGGCACACTGCCTTTGAATTTGTTGAGCATTGAGAATTCTTTGGGGTCAAATTTTTCTCTCCCATGATGGTATGAAATTAGTAACAGGGTTCAAAAACAACTATATGGCATTGCGTGTACAAAATGACAAGCCTTAAGTAGGAATACTTGTGTAGGAGGTTCTTTTTAAAATGTGAATGTGCTAGTCTTGCCCCACCAAAACTACAGAGAACTAGATAATTCTTCGTTAAATTACGCAACGCACTTCCAAATTACAGACATTTGGGAATCAGTTCTCATAAACAAGTGTTAAGCAAATGCTGGTGACATCATCCTGCAAAAGGAAACAGGGAAAGTACTTCAAATCCATGGACTGTAAAAGAAACGTTTACCAGGAAGTGTTCTTTTATACTTTACTAAAAATGCAGGCTAAATAAATGTGGTGTTCAGGTGTATGGGCCTTTCAAATATAGTAAATTTTGAGTGGGTCCAAGAGTGTTTATGCTCTCTCATTTCCTTGGTCGTTGGTTCTGATTCCCAGGAGTAGCAGACTTTCAAAGGAGAACAGACTACCTATGTGTAACAGATTTTAGATAAGGCTGCAACTGTCTTCATTCTTTGCATTCTTTTTTGTTTGTGTTTCCTGCTAGTATGATTTGAATAAGCCAATTACACTGGAATCTGGTCCATCATCATGCAAATAAGTTTGTGTGTGCATGTCTCTGTCTTCTGTGGAATTGCATGAGGAGTAAATCTGGTCTGCCATTTGGCTGTGCAGGGAGTCTGCCCAGGATGCAGACAGGTCTGTGAAAGAAAGTGAGGAAAGCCTTTTAAAAGTAATGAAATTCTAAAAAGATAGGCTGGACATTTTTCTAGGTGCAGGCTAAAATTGGCTGGGTTGTTCATGCAGCTTACTTTTTCTAAAAAATAATACCTGGGAAGATACCACTTGGAGTTTGATGCTCATATCCCAAACGCCCGTTGTGTACAGCCTAAAACTGAACAAAAGTGCTGTTACAGTAAGTGTTTAATTGGACTGCTGAATTCCTTTACCAGTAAGAAGGTCATATGCACAATTAAACTTGAATCACACTAACCAGGAACTCAAGGGAAAAGTGATTTATTTTTTGAAGCTCATGGGACTCTTTGATGCTCTTTCAGTGATAGTGACCTTAAGACAGAATAATTTCTTCAGGTAACACTTCTTCAAGCGTTGGCGCTGATAGCAGTGTAGCTGCCTGGCCTCTGTGCATCACCTTGTTCCACTGCTTTGTCTGGGTACCACAGGAGGTCAAGCAGCTGAGATTTCCTCAGGAAACTGTGTGCCAAGCAGAGGAGAACCGTTGGTACTCTATTTGAAGGAGACATTCCTGAGACAACACCACTGCAGTGCTCTGTGCTCAGGGTGACGCTCCCAACTGCCAAATTCCAGTTAGTTTGTAAACAATGGAGATGTGGGCTAAAAGGAGAGGCTTGCCAAATTTGTGGAGGTAAGGGTTGCTGGAAACAAACAGGAATAAACAGAAGTGCCTTGGTGTGTGAACACCTACAGCAACAATTATCCACTCCCTCCCAAGTTTAGCAGGTTAAGTTCTCACATTATAATGCTCTTGGTTTTGGGGAAAAGCCAGGGGTCCGTTTCTGATCTAGAAAGGAAAGAAAAAAGACAAAACCATTTAATGCCTGAGATATTGCATCAAAAATGGCCAGATGTCAATTTATCTCATGACAGACTGCCAAATGCTACACAGCACAAACTTGATCTTGACTTCCTTTACTTTTAACGGCAAAATATACACCTGCCACTGCCCACGCAGGCAAGCAAGCTGTTGCAATGAACAGTTTTGGGAGTGAAACCATGGCCATGTTGGAGTAAGTATTTATTTCATTTTTTAAAATCTCTTGAAGGTGATCAACATTATATCAGTAAACTTTACAAATAATATATAGCAGGAAAATGGTTTTTACGATGAAGTTACTTCACAATCAGTCATTTTACCAAATGTAAATGGCTATAGTAATACATCCAAACTAAAAAGATTTGACTATAAAGTGAGTGACTATAAGGTTAATTTTATGGTATCATGATAAAACCAACTCTTCCCCCATACGCTGTAATATTAAGAAATTAGAGAGAAAAATAACTATAAATCTTCACCATTCAGTTGTAATCCTTTGCAAGCATAAGTATTATTTTATTTCTAAATGAAAGCAGATGCTTTTTAAGCCTCCTGCCTTGATGCAAGTCCTTTCCAAATGTCTTTTTGGTAGTTATGAGGCACCCTAGAAATTCTGTGATTACCAGACAAGCCAATTTCACACAGGAGGCTTTCCGACACCATAGTGACAGCAACAACACAAAACCTCAACATAACTAGATCATTGTTTCTTTTCTTCCTCAGTTTCATATTTGTGCTCCTTATGGGATGCCATTAAAAGAGAAACAAGACATTAGAGGCAAAATGGGATTTTTTTAAACATGAAGCCTAAAGACTTTTTTTGCCTAAATATCTTCTTTATATTTTCCTCCTGTCCAGAGCTTCCTTTTTTTCTAAATGATTGTTTTTCAGTGTCTTAAACATGTTTTGTGATAGCAACAGGTTAGTTTTCACAGGACATCCAAAGCCAGTGCCTGAATTGCTACACACAGAACCCAGGACTTCTGGTGTGAAATCACAGTGGTCACACACAAGTGCCTGCAAGGAGTCTGCCTGGCAAAATTGCTGTGTGTCCCAAAGATGACTGTGACAAACCACACTAGCCTTTCCATCAGCACTCTGCTTTCAGTTAAGTATCTTCTGTGGTAGGAACTGTGGCTCTGTGTGATCTCAGGATCCTAGGAAATAACGCTGTTCCCAATGCCAAAGAACAAGACATTGGATCTTGTACATACTTTTTTCCAAAGGTCCCATTGCCTTCTGCTGCAGAAAATACTTGCATTCAGATCAACAGGACTTCACACATGCCTAAAGGCAGGCATGTGCACAATGGCTTTCTGAGCTTGAGGCTATCCTTTACATTCTTATTCAATAAAAGAACCTTGTAATCTGATGTTAAATAGCTTTTACTCAGCCAACGCAACTATGCTTGACCGACAATCTCAGGGCCTGGCAAGCCTGATTATTGTGAAAAAACCTTCGTGTGTCAAGGCTGGTATGTCCACTGGTTCTGCTAAGAACTCTGATGGCCCCGCAGGCAAGAGCAGAAAATCAGTTGCAGATTAGAGCCAGGTTCACTTACGTGGCACACAAAACCTGTTCCTAATGTAAATGGCTGGGAAAAATGCACACAGCATGGCAGAACTGAATAGCAAAAATTCTTCTTCAGTGGCAATGGCTCCAGCATAATCTATCAATAATGCAAGGTATGCAACGCCCTCACTGGACTGCAAGTCAGCTCAATACCTATACATTCAGATGTATAAAATCCCATGCAGACATTCAATTTTTTCCCTTTCCTTTTCTGCTGAATGTGATCTTTTTGTTTTCAGTTTTTCAAATGGTGCTAATATTTTTTTTCCCCAATGGGCAACTCGTTATTCACTATGTTTATGAACAGAAGACATGCTTAATTAACGTTGGTGTCAAGAATAACTAATGTTCATTAGTACTTTGAGGGTCACAAAATAGAAACACATCAAGATAAGAAATATACAATTTTTTATGTAAATATTTTATAAGACAGTTTGTGCTCCCACCCTCCTTTTTTCCTCTCTGCTGCTGATAGTTTCAAAATCAATTTCAAGTGCTTTTTGCATCTGAATATATTGCCTCAGAACCATCATTTGCATAATTTATAACTTCCTACTGAAACTAAAAAATTATTTAAATCATGTAATTAAATAAAAAAAGAAACATTTAAAGTGGGTGGAGGCTGTCCTATATATCGCTGGAACAAATTTCCTACCCTGACATAAACTTCCAATACTTTGATCAATACCTCCTGCTGGCAGCACCACACAAACCCTTCAACATTCACTAGTCTCTACTTCTTGCCTCATGTCTACAGTAGAAGCACTTGCTCTATGCTGAATTCATTCTCCAGCTCACTTCCATATGAACTAGACTCTGTTTCACGACACTGCTTACAGCCCACATGCTCTTTGGGTCCCTGTCTCATTCTCTGAAAGAAACAGGTAACAGCAAGATTGGTAACAGCCCATTTCACTTGGACATAGTTGTTCCAGTGAAATTGTTGTTCTCCAGCTGTGAGAAGGGGAAATAGTCAGTAAAGGAGATGAGTACTGCACTGGTTGAAGGTAAATCTCTGCTTTCTGACAGGAGTATGAGGGCAAAGGATAACTGGAAGAAACAAGTTTCTGTTCAGAAGTGTTTCTTCTTGCTCATGTACAATAAAGTGCAGCTCTATGTGAAGATGGAAGAGAGCTACCACATGTAAGTTCCAATCAAGAGCAAGATGCCTCAACTCCTTGTGCTAAAAAACCCAACTGAACAAACCTCCCCGACCTTTATCCAAACCTCACTACACCCCATTAATTACTCGTTACAATCTCTTGGACATCTCCTTTTTCTTCCATTTCTCCTTGCTCCCCATAGGAATCACTCACCTGGGGACCTGCCCTCTGCAGCTGGTCTGCTGGACTTACATGGGAGACATAATAAGATAATGGAGCACCACAAACAGGTGCTTTCTCTGCAAGTTTGAATGGACCCTCAGCCAACTGCAATCAGATACCAGATTCATAACTGAAATAACATCTTACATAACAGCTGCACAGTCCATGGTGATGGACTGAAGTCTTAAGAGCAAGTGGTCATGTAACATGTTTCTCATCAAGAGTTTAGCACAGGGACTCCCTCCCTCAGTCAACCCTACGCTTTATTTGCAGTAAAGCCACAAACTGTCAAAACTTTTCCACTTCAGGTAACACAAACAGATCACATTTCTTAACTAAGGAAATGTTGCTGCCAGTTTTGTTTTCTCTCCCCCTTCTTTGACATGCAATGGTATCGGGAAGTTGGTTAATCCAGTAGGGTAGATACAAGCATTCCGGCCAAGGTATTCAGTCCTTCCTGCTCAATGGATTCATAGCATTTGATTTGACAAGTCAATAGGTTTCCACACTTCAAAGAATTTTTAAATTTTTTACCTTTTAAAAAAGGAGGAATAAAAAATGTTCTTGTGTATTCTGCATCTTTTTTTTTCTGTATTCACAATCTGTTTTCATGCCTTGATGCTAACAGCGTGAACAGAAATCAGCTCCACTGTTGCAGTATTAATGGGGAAACAGTCTGGCCTCCACCTAACCCTGAAGATGATTATCCTAAAACAATAGCGATGAACACTCAGGTAACTAGATCTAACATGGAAAGACTGCTGCTGCCATTCGTCAAAAAGGCCATTTGGATCATGAGGAGAGATGGCTACTGACATATTTCAGCAAGGGAGTCCATTCTGCTGAGAACATCTTTCCAAATGCCAAATTCTATCAACTTAAATAGCAAAGATCACTCTCTCTTTGGTTTGTTCACTGACATGGAGAGCAGACAAATAAATCATGTAGTCCTGCCCAAGTTGGAGTAAAGAGCTGGAAGGGATACCTAAGGAGAAAACGATGCTGTAGCAAGCATGTCAGTGTGGTCTTTGTTCTCCTGAAAGGTCTAGTACTAATTATGAGCTACATGATTGCTGTCAGTCAGGACCAACAGATCCCTTGCTTTCTGTTAAGATGTTAATCTGATTATTGATTTATAATCCTGGTGATTTGTTAAAGTCTGTGTACCTTAAAGAATCTGAGCATCCTGAGTGGACAGAAAGTGAAACAACCATTTGGAATAAAAGTTTTGCTTTATAGTGTTGAAATATGCTTACATTATCAAATATTGTGTGCTGGAATAAAAAGGAAGAAGTGTTTCCTGTTTCTTCTGATTTTGTAGGTGGTGTTTAAACAAGAGATCTTTTATCACAACAGAGATCACAACTGCTTTTCTGAAGATACCACCAATAGGCAAGATACAATGGCAGTGGAACTTCTAAGTACCAATCAGTTAAATGTGTAGGACAGGCTTCCTGTCTAAAGGCAATTTCTGCTGTTTAAAACTTGTAGTTGTCAAGATGGTGAGCAAGTGTGTTTGAATTCATCTGTGGAAAATACGTAAAAGGCATCTTTCCACGTGAAAAAAAGAAACAAAGGAAATGCATGCGGTGTTTTCCAGTGACTTGCTATTGCACCGAAGTTTAAGATGGCTCCCATGCCAACAGTCCTGATTGGTAAGAACTGTAGGTTTTCTCATATTCATCTATTTCACCAGCAAATATGTTGTTACTGCTTAGGGGAAAAAATGCAGTTGTGGAGAAAGGTGATTTCCAAACTAACTAGCAAGAGCCGTGTCCAAAACTTGTGCAGCAGCATCCCTCATCAGCTGCTTGAAGACAGCGGAAATCGCAAGAGCACAGCTTTCGCTCCTGAGCTGCCAGGGAGTCAGGGTCTCCTCTCTCTGCCAACTTGCCATACAAGTGGGAATAAAGTGGCTTTCTTAAAAAGCTCACTAACAAATTCAGAACTATAAGGCAAAGAACATCTTAAGATAATAGGCAGAAAATATAAATATCTGGAGGAAAAGGAAATTCATTGAGACATTCAGAAAAGCAAACATGACCTCAGTGAAACTAATTTCCATAGATTTCTGTTACAGTCCATAGAGGGCATGAAGTTATTCTGAGCAGAAGCTTGGGAATTGTTTCTGGAAGGACCTGTTTTTCTCTACATACTGTATAAGACACCTGCAGAAATTAGAAGAATTTTGAAGACTGAAGTTTGTCTCCTGCCATACTCTGTAAAATGAGGCCCCTCCTTAATGGAGGAGGCAGGCATTCACTTCCACATCCAAGGGATTAATTTCAGGGACTTTCTTGTTTCTACTGAACATTCTTTGTTCATGCTGAATTCATTGGAAGAGGCTGATAATAATGTACTTAGTTTCTCCGACAAGTCCAGTGCAGGGCCATGAAGATGAAAGGCTGAAGGAGCTTAGCAACAAAGACTGAGGGGTGACCTCATTAATGTTTATAACTATTTAGAGGGTGGGTGTCAGGAGAGTGGAGCCAGTGTCATCTAATGATAGGACAAGGGGTCTAAGCTGGAACATAGGAGGTACCACATAAATAGGAGAAAGGACTTCTTCACAGTGAGGATGACAGAGCACTGGAATGGGCTGCCCGGGGGGTTGTGGAGTCTCCTTCTCTGGAGATATTTAAAACTCACCTGGATATGTTCCTGTGCAACTGGATATGGGTGATCCTGCTGTGGCAGGTGGACTGGACTAGATTCTGTCCAATCCCCAATGTTCTGTGATTCTGTGTGTTTGAAGGCAGTTAGATACTAGGATACTAGGATTTCTAGGAGTTGGATACTAGGATAAAGGTTGGACTCGATGACCCTGGAGGTCCTTTCCAGCCATGATGATTCTGTGATTCAGTGAAGGCAGAAAAGAATTCCACTACTTGTCTAATGCCACCAGGCAATGGAGAGCTAACGCTGTACCTCATGTAAAAACTGTTAATTGAAAGCAGTTGCAAACTCACTGACATCTGGCACAACATGGTTTTTGCTCTGTGCACTTCTGAGTTTATGATCTCTATGAAAGACAATTAACAGTGTTTATTTTGTGTATTTCTAGTACTAATCTAAGTTTTCTTAGTGCTATGTGAAAAATGAAGAAATAGAAAAGATTATTTGCCTTTCCTTGTGTCATACATGATAATAACTAATTTGATCCTAGAACTAAAATCAAAGCATCCTAGTAGCAGGTCCCATGTCTAATCCTTTCCCACGTTCAGTTTTACCTTGATCTCTGAAATGCTTTCATTCTCTCCTCAGGGCATGAATACTTGGTATTATAAAATTTACATGTCTGTATTTTTGTAGGAGAAGCAAATCAAGGCAAAAATTCACACCAACAAGCCTCCATAGTGAAGACAGATAATCTCATGTTTCTGGCCATGCCCTGACTATAGGAAAATCAGGCTCACTGCAGCTGTGTGTAAATGGTCATAGAAACACGTCTTGGCCCAAAAGCCAGGCACACAGTTTTGTCTTAATAAAGCTAACTGTCTGTAATATTTGGAGCCAGTAACAGCAACTCTTACTGTAAGCATGGCCTTTTGGACTATATAACATTCAAACAAAACAAACAAACCCTCTCTGCGCTAATCATGAAACAAAAGAACAGGGTGGTGCCATGTTGGCAGCACCGCTGGATTGCACCAATCTCTGTAATTTTTGGCAAATAATGAATCAACTCAGTCCCTCTAAAGACCTCATGTGAGGTTAGAGATATGCTATTAGTGCAGAGCTGAAAAATACTGCTGTGGTGTTTACAGAAAGCACTCGCTCTGATTATTCTATTTGAAGTCAATTAGAAGACTCCTCTGATCTTACTGGCATGGGTTCTCACAGCAAACACTAGACAGTTGTTATCACTAACCCCAAAGAATGCAGCTACCCCGGGAGAATGCAAAGGCCTGTTTGAAGAACTAGCCACTATCTGTGTTGATGTTCATGGTTTGTATGACTGCTTTGCAAAGTCAGATCAAAATGATTAGCCATGACCATTATGCAGAAAAACTAAAGGTTGTCAAGCACCTGTCAGTTTTTCACAGTACAACCCGTGTACTTGCTTGACATTGTGGTCCCACATTGTGCTGTTTCCAGTATACATTCTGAATCATTATCAGTGTGCAGGACACCACAACTTTGAAGAAAGCAGCAACCCAACACAGAGAGATTTTGGTCAGTATGATCTTTTCTCGTTAATTTTGTTTGTCTGCTTTCATTCCTCTCACAAACTCAGTTCGAAGTGTTTTCTGCCCACTTTGGAAAGCACTTATCTCTAAAGGTTTCATTTATACTAGTATTTCACACCAAAATGGGTTTGCAGCGTGTACCTGCATCTCTCTAACACCTACCTAAACACAGAAAAATATAAACATATATTACACAAAGTCACCACATCTGCTATATGTGCTTGATAGACAGAAAAGGAAAGTCTCAAGATCTCACACAACAGGTGGCAAGAATTAAAATATATTTGCACGGGAAATCTGGAAGTCTCCTGAAGTAGAGGTGATGTCCTGTGTTTTCCCACTGCTACATGTTACATGATTTTTCTTAATGTTAGTCCTTTTCAAGGTGTTTCTCACAAAATCACACAGACTCACAGAACGTTAGGGATTGGAAGGGAACTCAAAATATCATCTAGTCCAATCCCCCCACCACAGCAGGATCACCTAGATCAAGCCACACAGAAACATATCCAGGTGGGTTTTATAACCTCTCCAGTGAAGGAGACCCCACATAAATGCTGGAGTCCGGTGCTGCTTCTCTGATCAAGTGAATGCCTCTAGCTACAGAGCTTCAACAGGAGGTGGTACATCTGCTCTCACCTCTAGCACTTTACAGCCTGCTCCAGATGAACCTTCTTGAACGAGTGGGTTGGACTAGACAATCTCCAGAGGCCCCTCCCAACCCCCTACCATTCTACAGTTATGATTCTAAACAAACAATGTGACGTTAGATCAGGTTTGTGCTGATTTCCTCATGATTCCCACAGACACTGATCTAAGCGCATCACTGTCCGTTCTGACTGCCCTCGTTACCTTCAATTGCAACAGGAGGAGTATTGGCAAAAAGCTGTTAGTGTTGTAAGATTGATACCACCCTAAATGCTGTGATGCAACAATAAGAAATGAAAATATTTTAATGAAAAATGCAAGAAAGGAGTAAATCAGAAGAGAGACAGAAGTTAATCTGAGGGCTCTAAGGGCATTTAAGTGCCCGCTGAAAGACACTGAATTTCAACATCTTCCTTTTATATTACTATGTTGTTTTGCTTTTCACAGCAGCAGCTCCACTGAATAATGTTCTTTCTGTTTCCAATTCTGCCTACTGCTCCTGAATTCAGGAGACACTTCCCAGTGAGCAGCTTCTCCCTTAAGTGTTGGAGTCCCAGCTTTTAGGCATTTTGTGAAATATTAAGGGCAAGATGAGAAGGAAAGAAAGACTTTTGCCATTTCTGAGGTAGATACTGAACTCTTACAGCTGCCAAGTTTGCCCCCTGTGCATTCTGATTTTGTGCCCATGTGAAAAACATGGGCTGATTTCAGTCTTAGTTTGATATTTCCCTTTCTAAGCCTGAGATTTATATTCATGATATTTTCTTTCACTCTGGCTTTTTAAGAACATGTTATGCTTCTGATGCAGAAAATCTCTTTCTTGAGTTACTCTGTTCTGAGAGCTCTAGTAGTGCGCTGTCATGTGCATCGTCAGATGTCTCTGAGCAGTAACACTCAGATACCAGCCTGCAGTTTGAATGTAAGTACAGAAGCAGTAAAGTTAGTAACAGATCCTGTCAAGTATAATACAGTACAGTTTAGCAGAGCAAACATGATCACACTGATTTTCACAAGTGGTCTTTGTCTCAGCTACACATGCACACACACGTGCAGGCGACTAGCATAAATTTACTGCTACGGATAAAGCATTTCTAAAATAGAATTTTATCTACTATGAAGTCAAATTCCCAACATCCAGTGTAATTACTGATAGGCAAATGAATTGTTTTATTGGTTCCCTCTTGAATATACCGAGATAAAGATTTCTAATTCCAGAATATGTTATGCATCTGCTTTCTAAAATGATTTCTCAGCTGGGGTTTCCAACATCATTGGTGATTTCTGGAAATTTCGGCCAGCCACGGACATTTTTAAACTGATGTAACGTTTTCTAATTTATCAGATATGAATCACTGTTTTAAAAGTCTTGATGAAGCCATGAAGAACATCTTTTAGCCTGTAGATTGCATAGTTTACGTGCTAAACATTGTCTGCAGACAGACACCGGTTCACCTGTCTCTGGAGAGCTGAATGAGCATTGAGATAAAGACTTATCTGGTTGGAGCATCAATTCACCAGGAAAGCAGTCTTCTTATTTTAACTGTTGGCTAAAAATATAAAACACTGATGATTTTAAGACTAATGATTGTTTGATTTCCTATGTATTTGTGTGTCTGATTGTCGTTACACTCACTGTATAATTAAGTTGAAATAGTCACAAATAAAAAGCAAATATTTACTTTCTACTTCTGTCGTATAGTCATAAAATCAACACGAATGAGGTAGTATTATGGGTACATCATACCAAACATATTTTCAGAAGTTTATAGCAACACAACAGAATAAAACTTCTCCTATCAAGAGCATATAATTTTTTAATAAATAAAAAAAAATACTAAACTCTACAAGAGTGTCTTGTGATTTCACAATGAAGTGTGTTCAGTGTTCCTGGCCAGAGTATGCATAACAAATAAATATTCTCCAAACTAGAATTGAAAATATTCCACTTCACAGTTTCACAGTATCACAGTATTATCAAGGTTGGAAGAGACCTCATAGATCATCAAGTCCAACCTGTCACCACTTACTACTCTTACCCTTCTTTTATTCCTTCTTTTCTTTCTAACAAATGAATATGCCCTTTGATTTTACATCTACAACAATTATTTCATTATCTGCTACTTCTTTTACAGTAATGTCATTTATTGTAGGACATAAGTGAGTATTTAAAAAAGTTCTGATTAAAAAATATTAATGCAATTATTCATTTTCAAAACTAAAATCTTAACTGTGAAACAAAGACTACTGCTGACTTCATGAATTTGAAAGTTCTGGGGAAATTTGGTCACACAATTAACAGTGTTTTAAATGCCTCTACTTCTAATTATTTCACTAAATGCTCTAGCAGAAAGAAAAAGGTTAAAAAAAAGCAATTAATGTGCAATTCCTAACTATTTGCAATTCTGTCCTTGCTGACAGAAGCCAAAAAAAATTCTTTCTGGTGGCTAATTTCAAAGGTTTTCAAAGTCATAATAGCATAGCTTCACAGATTTCTGCAGCTGCACTGCTGTTCCCAGATGTGCATAGAGCCTACGGATCAAAGCTATGAAACGTTTTGAATCTCTTCCTCTTTCACTAATTACACTCAGATTCACATCAGCCGGGACATACCTGTCAGTTTGGGAACAGCCTGCAGCCTGGTATGTTGCAGACTGATCATATCATACTTTCTGATGGTATGTTCTCCTTTCCAGTGGCCATCACATTACATAACTCTCAGATCCTGCTCCGATCTTTAGTTGGTGCTTTCCTTTTTTATTTTTCCAATAAAAACAGAGAACTTTGTCACAGAAGCCAAGACAGCCTGTGGGGACCCACACACCCTACTGAGATGCACGCTAACTCCATATTTACACTGACTTGTATCCAGCAAGACAAAACCAAGTTAACCAGTTGGTTCCACTGCTGATACTATTGGAACGAACCACATGGGAAAAACACATCAGGGAATGCAGAAGTAAGTCAATAGGAGAAGGTAGGAAAACTATTGCAAAAAATACAAACATTTGAAATGTGTTATAGATTATATAAAAGATAGTTAAATCTGAATTCAAAAGAAACTCATAATAGCATCCTAATTGCTTACATATTTTTAATACTCTACATTGTTGTGGATTCCACCGAGGAAGAAAAAGAATCTTAGTTTAACACCTCTGCTACTACATAAGTAATTTAAACCAACTACAAAGTAACCAGAGTTTGGTTTTGATTTTAAGTGATTATTTTAAATTCCTATCATGTTCCTTAGGACATCAATTATTATTTCTATAAAGATAAAGGATGGCATGACATCCTTATTAATAACGTAGAAAAAGGGTACAAAACAAGTGACTCATCAGTCTTCAAACTTTTCTTCTAAAGCACTGAATATTTGTGATACATTATTATATCTATTATGTGCTAACTATTAAACTTGTTAGAATATAAATGCACTACTAAACTACTGCCAAACTAGCACTAATTGCTGATTTTGTGCCTGTGATCTGTCAAGACTTGAGCTATTTCAGGATAGAAAAGCAAACATTTCTTTCCCAGTTCTACCTGCAATACTCTATAGTGGAAGTAGATCCTGTTCTACACAAAAGGTCTATTTGTATTGTGTTGATTCTTTCAGACACTGCACTGGAGAGTGTTGAAAACATTGAGTAATTAAGTCTTTAACAAGAACAGTGAAGACTGGAGAATCTTTGTTCTGAGTTTCCAATTTTTACAAAATCTTTATTTTGACTCTTTGAACACATTTCATTTTACTTTTGTTTAACACTGTCTTTTGGTTTTGACAAGATTTAAGCATATTGTTGCTCTTGTGCAGTCTGGTTTTTTAATAGAAACTTCTAGTTTCCTTGCAAGGAAAAACTACATCTTTTGTTTCAAGGAGGTTGAAATTGGAAATGATTTTATACCTTGTGCTTGCCCCTCGGTTGGTTCCTAATTGAGCTGCATGGAAATGATGATCCCTTATTCAGCTTGATTTTACAGTGCTAAAGTATTGCCACAGCAAACACAAGCAGGAATCCTCCTGTAGACAGTAACTGAGATTTGCACAGTCAGCAGAATGAGGTAGCTCTATGAATTGCAGTAAATTTGAAGTATGTCATGTAGCAAAACACTTCTTGACATTTTCAACATTTAAAACCATGTGTCTATTTTTCAATCTGCCCCACTGAGTTTAACTAAGGAGTGGGCAGGTGATTGAATTCCAAGTGAGACTAATAAGGCAAAGAGGCAGAGCTGTCAAGGACAACAGACAGGAGGAAGACTGCTTCAGACCAAATTTTAAAATAGATCTACAATGACCTAATTCTTCACATCTTCTTCAGTGATCCAAAGAACTTAAAGAAACCTTTCTGATCTCTCTTCACAGTCAGAAAATGAACAGGATAAAACTTCACCTTCTTAAACTCCAACAAATAAATCAGCAATTACCTTCTAAGATCAACTAGTAAAAGTGAAAAAAAATCTGAGATCCTCTTGAGAAAAATTATGAAATAATCAAAAAATCATAGAGTGCCACTTGTTTTTCCTTCTGGAAGTTATTTTACACAGCCTGAGGCCCTCAATAGCTGTTTAGTTTTTGGAGATGCTGCAGATGTTGCTGGGTGTTCACTGCTACAAACACAGCTCTCATCAAGCTGCACTACACCACTCTGGATCTTCTGTCTCCAGCAGTATATGAAAATCACATAAAATCAGCAAGTCTGGCTTCCACAATATAATAGGTAATGTTTTAGGTTGTCTCCATGTATGCTTTTAATTTTGTTGTAAGTAAATCTTAGAAAGGCATCATGTGCAAAAAGGCCAAGTAGTTTTTACTGTCTAAATATTGGCAAAAAGAGATGAAATGTTGTTAATTGTTAGAAAGGCAGAGTCACAGCATTACTGGTTGTTATGGTTCTAAGCAAAATGTTGTTCTGACAAATAGATGAGCATCTCTGTGCATCTCTGCAGGTGTATCTCTGCATTCAACGCATGGTAAAACAGGAAAAGATTTTTACATGTTTCCTATTCACTCAAAGAGCCACATGAAATAGCAATCGATAAACAAGAGCTCTCTTCAAGTCTGGTGTTTGCACAGCAGGTCACTGCATTTTAGTTGAGAACTCACAGCTGACATGCACTGCAATCAGTTCTCATAAGAGATTCTTGCAGGAAAAGCTCATCCATGTATGCAATTGTTTGTTATCAATGGACACGTACTCTAACTTATTTTGACTTGTGGGATTTGATTCAATGTTTTTGCATATGTTTGCTTTAAACTGGATAATCAAAGCTGGCCATGTATGAACTAAACTTTCTGCCCCCATAAAAATACGCATCACCCGTTCAACGGCACTCCTGCAAACGGAAGTACACGCCTTTGTCACTAGCGTGAGCCTTCTGCTTGACTTTCCTTTTCTCAGAATGACAGACTGAAATTTTCTTTGGGAGGCTCAGCAAGTAATGTGCCCTTCATTAGTCAGACTAGATAAAACAGCAAGGTGTTTCTCAGCAAGTTTTCCTCTTCAGCTAAGGAAACAAAGCGTATGTGATCTTGTTCACTGCGTGTGTCTCTCCCTGTGCAGGAGGAAGATAAAGTTGGTGATACAGTTTGATAGCTAAATATCTGAAGGGCAATGAATTTCTTCCAACTATGAAGACAAATGGGTAGTGAAGACTAGGCGTATCATAAGTTCCCATAAATAGCGATGCTTGAGGGAAAGGCTGAAGTTCAAGACTAACGCTATATAGGGTAAAATCTTCATGTACATCCTAATTGAGGTGTTTGTCCTAATTGTCAGAGCTAGTAATTAACAAGCCAGTTTTGTAGGAAACCAAGAATTACTGGGAGCTACTCTCGGTAACACTTGTACAAGAACAGTCTTATCTCTGGATTGCAAAACTGGTCCCTGGGAGAATGTTCAGCATCCCACTTGCAGCAGTGAAACAATCTTCTTTTGGCATCTCACAAGAAAGGCAGCTGCAGAAGACAAGACCTGGTCTCTACAAATACTGTGACAGATGCAAATTATTATACCCTCTTGGAGAAGTTTAAGCTATTTCTCTTCTAAAGATTTTCAGAAGGCATTGGGCAAGAATAGGGTAGCAGGCCTGAGCACAGTCTCTACAAAGGCAGTCTTCATTGTTAGGATGGAGTCAGCAGCCACACTGTCTAAGCTAGTCCTATAATCATGTCACGGGGTCTGTACAGCAGTGAGTAAACCTGTTGCAGGTGGGGAGAGAATTCATACCTGTCTGTGTGTCACTTTTTCTTTGCTTTGGATATGAGGAGCACAGCTGAAGCAAACTATCATCTTTGGACCAGGTTCAGGGGGCCTCTGGTGTGAAAGTGTCACAAGTCACAGTGCATGTAGCCTAGGAATTAAGCTTCCCAGAAGGCTAGCTAACAGAAAACATGGAGAGTGACAATCATGCTGGCTGTACTACTGACTCAGGCTTGCATTAGCAAGCCTCCTTATCTCAGTTTCCTTCTCTGTAAGGCAGGAATACAGGTAAAGGCTCTCATGTACCTCACAGGACTGTACTTAGAACTAATTAATTTCTGATATCAAAGTACACTGAATATTTAACAAATGGCAAATCTGCACCAAAGTCTTGCTTCTCCGGTCCGTGGACACGATCGCGTGGCGTCAGTTCCTGGCCGGGGCGGGGAGAGCCGCGTGGAGCCACTGCATCTCCTTCCCATGGCTATGGGGTCACGGCAGTGGGACCGGGATCCTCTTGGAGCCTCTGGAAGCCGCGGCATGTTGCGGCCAGCACTGGACGGGGAATGGCACCGCGAGGGGCCCTCCTCCTCCACCCTGCTATTTCAATTATCTGCAAAAATTCTCCAAGAGAAAAATCAAAGACCTTGCCCCCATTCTGCACCAATTGTAGCGAGTTGAAACTAAGAAACTGCTTTGCAGTGAGGTCTCGATGGCATCTTGGATGAATTTTCCAGACAACGGATAGCTTAGGGAAAATTGAAAAGGGTTTATTAACTCTATAACTGTATACAGGAAGGAAGAAAAGGTTTGGGTCTTGAGTCTTCTTTCATATTAGAGATCTGGGAAAAAAAAGCATGTCAATCAAGTAGAGACAAGTGCCACCACCCTCTCTATTATTCACACATCACCCCCATCTGCGATACAGAGAGACCCAAACTGCAGACTGGTGAATTCTTCAACTCTTCAGTGTAGCTTCTCCAGCTCAACGCTCTCGGGACAGCCTGATTCCTCAGTGCTTAAACTGCATCCCTCAATGCAGGAGACATGCATTCAAACAAAGAACCCAGACTCTGTCTTTCATACCCAGGGTTTAAAGATTCTCAAGTCCTTCTGCTTTCTTCAGTTAAGCATGAATGAGTTCTCCCCCAATACATAAGCACCCCCAGTCTTTCTCAGCGGCAGAAATTACAAACAGCCTCTCTTCCTGCTGATCAGTCTCCAAAATGGAGGCGAGCAGCCGCATAACCCCAGCCCGTGCGGGATCCCAGATGAAGACTTGGATGCGTGGCTGCGTCAGCAGAGCCACACCCCAACACAGTCTGCATTTACAGGAGCAGAGTGGACCCGGCAAGCACCCTCCCTCCTGTTTCCGACAGGGAAAACAGTGGAGGGAGATGCTGGAAGCTGAGGCCGAGCCGCGTTTCCCACCCCAGCCAAGGAACAGGGGGTGGGGTTGCTGGGCTGAATGCCCACACCCCGAGAGAGCGAACAAAGAGCCCAGCCAGCTTTTATAGACTGACCTAGCTATGCCATCCCGGGGCAGGTCCTGGGACAGCGACACCTCCCCCAAGACAGGTTCCTGGGGGGAGGGGTTCTCTGAGAGCAACACAACTTTTTTGTTCTTCATGAAAGCACAACTTCTGCACATCTGAATATTCTGGTAATTTTCAAAGTGCAGCACAAGGATTTTGTTGCTGTTTGTTTATTATTCTTTAACAAAGGTATTAAATTATTTTTTCCCTGAAAGACCATGCTTATTACAAAAAAAGTAGGTGGACTAGTGATAATTAGGACCTTGTATGTATAAAGCACTTTCCAGTAATCATTTTTCTGGTTCTTTCCAGACAAATTCTCTGCATTTTTCAATTTACAGATGAATTAACTGAATTTTTTCTGAAGACTAAATATATGAAGATAAATGAATATATCTTAAACACCTTGCAGAAATGTAAGACGATGAATCAAAAGAACCCATCCAGGAGTCCACACGACAGGCATTGTTCACTATGTCATTGACTAATAGCTGAAATCTGAGACCTTCAGGAGTGGTCTCTTTTGCCATGAAAACAAAATGATGAGGGGGTTTTCCTTGATGGGTTTTTGAGACAAAATATATGACTCATGGACATCATTAACAGTGGGACTAATTTGCATTTGGACAACAGTTTTACAAAACCTTGGGCTTCTACGACCCGGCTTAAGCAACTGCTGTCCTGTGTACCTTCCTCTGCAAGGGCTTCCTGCCAGCTGCCCACGCCACTTGCATGGGGTGAACACCCATTTTTGGTTTCATGTATTTCTTTAGACAATATGGTCCTGTCAGGTTGCAGTGAGTTGTGGCTTCTGCTTATACAGCTGTTTTTACTACTCAGGGTAGATGAATGTTTACTCCACCCATTTGTTTAATGAGACCTGTAATCAGCTTCAATTCCAATAGGTCATTAACACCTCTCCCACAGCAATGCGAAGCCAAAATTGGGCAGGTTTGTTATACCTGTTACAGCACGCAAATGCGATACTTGCTGCAGGTTTTATAATGTCTTTATTATAATTCATGCTCATCGCAACTACAATGAAACATCCTCCTTGCTACAGCAGCCAGAAAAATAAGTAGCTCACTTGCCTTTTTTCTATATGAATATCACAGAATCACAGAATATCAGGGATTGGAAGGGACCTCGAAAGATCATCTAGTCCAATCCTCCTGCCAGAGCAGGATCAACTGGACCAAGTCACAGGAACATATCCAGGCAGGTTTTAAACATCGCCAAAGAAGGAGATTCCACAACTCTCCTGGGCAGCCTGTTCCAGCGTTCCATCACCCTCGCTGTGAAGAACACCTTGAAGTGTTCATAGTTCTCCTAACCTCTGAATTTCATTTCATAAGTAAATCAAACAAAGGAAATGCTACTGTGAATGGTTTCAAGTTTTTTGTTCCTCACAAGAGAATGGTGTCAAGGGTTAATAACTCCCCCTGAGTCCTCTCTTCCCTGTATGTTTCAGCTCTGTCTTTTACTAGTAAGATTACACATTATCTGTACATATCTATTTTCTGAAAATGGAGAAGATCTATAAATAAGGAGTGAGAATGGACTCGCTTTCTCTGGTGGGTTAAAGACCACAATTAAAGATAAAGGAAAAGAAAACAAAGTAATTGGATAGAATTTGTCAGACAACGGATAGCTTAGGGAAAATGGAAAAGGTTTTATTAACTCCATATCTGTACACAGAAAAAGAAGAAAAGGTTAAGCAAGTTGGTGCACACAAACTAGAAACTGTGTCCCAAATGCCATCACATATTCTGAGAAAAAATACAATGGGAGACGACTATTGTATCGGTCCTCGGTTTTTTACGTTAGAGACCTGGGGAAAGAACATGTCAGTCAAGTAGAGACAGGTACCGCCACCCTCTCTATTACTGATGTGTCACCATTGTTGTCTGCTGACATCGGACTCTCAGCTGTCTACACTGAGGAACTCTTCAATTCTTCAGCACAGCTTTCTCCAGCAAAACACTGATCAAGCAGGACTGATCCCTCAGCACTTGAACTGCATCCCTCGATGCAGGAGATTCTTTCATGCAGGACCCAGCCTCTGTCTTCCATGGCCAAGATTTAAGGATTCTTGAGTCCTTCTGCCTTCCTCATCTAAGCACGAAGGAATTCTCAGATACCTCTCTTAAGGCTCCTTCTCTCCCTAATACTCAAGCATCCCCAGCTTTTCTCAGCACCAGAAATGACAAAAAATCTCTCTTCCTGCTGATCAAAAGTGTTTTCTAAGACGGCAGCAAGCTGCCCCGACCCGTCTTCCCTGGAAAGGGTGGGGGGTGGTGCCAGGAGGAAGACCCCAGCCAAAAGAGACGGGGCCACGATGATCAGCCCCTTTTATCTTGTGACCTAGCCCACAGCCCCCCAGGGCAGGTATCTGGGATGATTCTCTTAAAGCGAAATGTACCTTTTTCCTCATGAAAGAACAAATATATACATCTGAAAACTGTGGTAATTTTCAAACTGCAACACATTCTATGGCTTTTCATCCTGGTGTTTGTATCTATGCAATTGCAGGATCTGGAATTGCAGCTGAGAGCATTGCAACACACCAGGAAAATAAACTGAACATTAAGAAAAGGATATAAAGAAGTAAATATTAATATGACATAGATGTGTCGAGGTTTAAAAAGAAGAGTAACATTAAACATTTATGTGCAAAAGTTGTATATGTTTGTTTGCTTGGGGGAAGCAGAACAGTTATGCTGGTTCTCAGTCCAGTTATTGTTTAGCAATGGTCCACATGACAAAGTCTAGCATTGTTTGGTCCTTGCTTCAGATACCTTAGTGAGAAGGCCAAAACCAGAATGTACATGAAAATCATAGAATCATTAAGAACTGGAACGGACTGCGAAAGATCATCTAGTCCAATCCCCCTGCATGCCTCACTACCAAAAGTCCTCTCTCATCATTGCACTTCAACTAGTCTGCTAATTATGTACAGAACCCTCCTCTAGCTAGGTCTGTAACACCTAGAAGTTCCATTTCTATTGCTGTCATCCTAATACCTTTTCCACTCTACATTTATTTTAAAGCATGGATGAAAACTTCTGTCTGAAAGCATAAAGAGAAAAGTAGGTCAAGACATAGTGTTTCTTTAGTGCTATTGTGTAGCTGTGATTGAAATGTCCTTTTCAAAAATGCAACCTGTATCCTTTTGTTATGGGTCAGTTTAGAAAGAAAATGTAGTATCTGTTCAGGTTTATCCCATATCTGGGGCTAAACTATGGCAGTTAGTCTGTCACCTGATGACCCCTCCTCAACCAAAGGGAGACCCAAGGCCTGAAATGAAAACAAATTAAGTGAAACTCCAAATTAATACTGAATGGCAATATATAATCCCTCTGGTTCTTCAGAGTCCATAACATTTAGTGCATGGGGCATTCTTGGAAATCTAATGTGGACATAACTCTGGTGGAGTTCACAGATGTTCTGATTTGTGCATTAGAAAGTCCTGTATAGACTTTGAGGCAAGCATATAACCAATTTTGACATAAGAAACATGAAATTATTGCTGCAGTGGTATCGTGGATGGTTTTGTAATGTCCTCAAATAAAAAAAACAAGCAGCTAGATTGATAACTGGTGGGGCTGGCAACACTTTCACTATGTTTATGTCTGCAGATCCTAGCACAACAGTTTATAACTTTGGCTGAGGCTTGTAACCATTGTCACAGTCTAACTGTAATCAGTAAACATAATTAAAGACTGTATTAGTTGGGTCTGTCACCTGTACCTCTCTTTCTTTCCTTCTTCTAGGCCTAAGGCTGTTACCTGGAATGTTTTTAGTAATGAAAAAAATAATAATTTACCAATTATTTTGTTGATGCTGGAATTTCATAAGCAGAACATTGCTGACATGTTAGCGAATATACAGTGGAGGTTGGATACAGTTTGTTGTTCCCTCAGTCTTCCAGACATCATTTCAGAAAGAGAATCTGAGCCTTGAGTTTTGTACTTCAGCGGCCACAAAACTAAATAGAAGTTATGTGCCTCAAAAAGAAGATGCACTTTTAAAATTATGCAGATGCTCATTTCACTGTTTAAAATATCTTATTGGCAAAACTATACCAGTCTAACCAAGCAGAGTGGCAACAGCCCAAAAATGCTAATAAGCAAAAGCAGAAAATTTATTTAGGTTGGGTGTATATGGCTTGGGTTTACATGATGCTGCCAAGCTATTTTTATCACTATATACTAGGCTTTGGCCAAAAGTTAGAAACTAAATCTAAGCACATGTAAACTTCAAAGATCTCTTATATTTGAACTAAACCAAAACTGTGTTGACATTTCCATGCCTGAGTTCAGAAGCTATCAATTTTATGGCATTTTAAAACTTTTGCTTAAGTTTGTGTCAGTAAATAGCACAAGAAACAAAAGAATGAGCAGAACAGTAATCCAGAGTGAAGAACAAGGCTTTTGGAAGGCAGTCGAAATGTCTGTTGTATTTCCAGAGCAGAACAGCTGTAACTGTTAAGTTAGTTTGTACCATTATTAATGCATAATAGTTCTAATTTCAGAGGTTGATGATTTATATGTAGTGAGGATCTGTCTTTTATTTTAAAGCATCACTTAGAAATGCATTGGTGGTTAGCCAGGGAAGAGTTGTCTTGGTTTGTGACAGTGTGGTACAAAAAGTATCTACTCACACCCACTGGATTAAGTACTGGATTTGCCTGTTTGCTGTGTTATCACTCTATCTTCATCTTGGATTGAAAACATACAGGACTGGTCACAGTACAAATGAGAAAATAAGTGACAGGACAAAAGGGAATGACCTCAAATAGTACCAGGGGAGGTTTAGGTTGGAGATTAGGAAAAAAATTCTTAACTGAAGGGTTATTAAGCACTGCAAGAGACTACCCAGGGAAGTGGTAAAGTCACCCTTTCTGGAGGTATTTAAAAGATATGTAGATGTGGTCCTTGGGGGGTATGTATTAGTGATGACCTGGTAGTGCTGGGTTAATAGTTGGGCTTGGTTATCTTAGAAGTCTCTTCCAACTAAGCCAGTTCTGTGATTCTGTGAAAGTTTCCATTATCATGGTTCTCTGTGACTCTGAAGTCCCTGAACAAGGACTGGTCAAATGGTCAGGACCAGTCTTGTTTCCAGGCTGAACTGTGGGAGGAAAGCAGCTAAGCAATAAGACAGTGATACCTCAGTAGGGCTGGTCAGAGGCTGTGCCCTGACAGGACCGTATGAATTTTTTAACAGAGAGGGCCATTTTGTGAGAGACAGAAGAAAGGTAGGGTAGGAAATAGTTCTTTCTTAGAAGCACTTTGCAAATGCTCTATTAAAANTGACTTTTTTCTCAACAAACCACCCGCTCTGCTTTTTCATTGGCTCACCCAACACGGACATCCGGGGCAGGTCCAGGACCAGCGACACCTTCCCCCAGGACAAGTCCCCTGTGGGGGAGGGGTCCTCCAAAACAAAACAACTCCTTTTTCTTTTCTTCTTCATGAAAGCAGAACTGCTGTATGTTTGAAAACGCTAGCAATTTTCAAACCACAACATCATGGTTCTCTGTGACTCTGAAGTCCCTGAACAAGGACTGGTCAAATGGTCAGGACCAGTCTTGTTTCCAGGCTGAACTGTAGGAGGAAAGCAGCTAAGCAATAAGACAGTGATACCTCAGTAGGGCTGGTCAGAGGCTGTGCCCTGACAGGACCGTATGAATTTTTTAACAGAGAGGGCCATTTTGTGAGAGACAGAAGAAAGGTAGGGTAGGAAATAGTTCTTTCTTAGAAGCACTTTGCAAATGCTCTATTAAAAACAAGATGAACATGAAGGTAACAGCAGTTGGAACAGATGATCCCTTCCAACAGAAATACTCTATTCTATGAAATAACTGAAATCTGACCATAACCTACACACGTACGTTCATCTGACCTCTTTGGTAAACACACTGTTTAGTGAATGACTGAAGTGCAGCTGTGAGGCAGTTTCTGGACATGTTAGAGCCTTTACAGAATTTACAAAAGCTTGAAATAGAAAGCTACAAAATTTTTCTTCATATGTATGAATTAGATGGTCTCATGGGATGCTTAAGCTTTTACAATAGGCATAAATTATAAGTTAAGGTCCAGATTCCGTAAAAGAAGTCAGCAACTTATTCAGACAAGTTTTTGTCTCCTAAAAGCTCTTCATTACATTAATAGGTGCTGGAGTCACTAGAGCTATTCAGGTCTGTAAAAGTTTTATAATGAAACTACCAGCATGCTTCACAGTAGTATTTGCATCATGTTCATTGACTTTATATGTTGTTTCCCAGGGAAGTTTTGCCCTTTTGGAGTGCCCTGCTTTAATTGATGAGACATTTAAAGATTAAAGAGAACACCTCACATCAAATTAAGATAACAGAGTAAAACCGCCCTTGTAAGAATAACCTTTGTACTCCTTTTTGGGATGTTCCCAAGGATGCAGTGTTGGTGACAGGGGAGGATCTACACAGAGATTGCACTCATGTGGGAGAAACACAACATGCAGTGTTAAAAGTGCATCTCCAAATACTGCTCCACTGTCCCTATAAAGAGAGAGTGCAGCTAATTGAAATTGCAAATCTAACTAGCATAAACTCCTCTGCAGCTACTTGTCAGAATGGAGCAGAAGGGTTTGCAGTTTTTTTGTCTACTCTGAGGACAAATTTATAAGAACAATATTCATTCTGTCTAAGCAGTCTCTGGCACGAGAGTGTGCATAACAGTAACTGTGATACAGCCATTCACTACTGGCACTTCAGGCCACTGTAGTTTATTTCACTTGGAGTGCTGACACAACTGCCTGCAAACAAGCCTCTGAGAATAAGACAGCAGAAATGTCATTAAAGAATATTGACTTTCTCTCTTCTTTTTAATCTTTTTCCCTTTGGTGGGACTTCAGTGCATTTAAAAGTGCTAGTCACCTCTCAAAACCTGAGACTGGCAAAATATATTTTTATGCTTTCTTCCATGTATATCCCAACCAACATAAAATATTACAAAAGGTTAGACTGTGCAATAAATTTAGGGAAGAAAAAAAGGTTTGTTATATGCCCGGATGGTTGTACAGTTTTCATAAAGGTTTTTTTTAGTTTAAAGCAGGCAGTGTAGGGAGGGGCTGATTATTAGTATTATTAATAATTTAGTGACTTCAGCAGGATCAATATGGCTAATTTGTTATGTCTGAAGAGCTAAATCTTATTCTTTTATGAAGACTTCAAATATTGAACAATTTTACAGGAAAAATAGTAATTAAGGGGAACTGATTGATTCTGTTTTAGGGTTAAAAAATTAATAACCTAAGTTTAAATTCAGAGAGTTCTTTTACAACTGTAGCATTTGCAACTTGAAGAAATTGCTGCTTCCCTCTGTTACTACTGGAAGTGGCTTCTGTAAAATTGGACTTCACAACTAATATGAATCTAAGATTTGAAAAAAAAACAACTTTCTTGCTATATTAGCACCCCTCTGTGATACCTTGTTAGGAGCACAAAGTGGTCCTTGCTGTGAAGGTACATTTCTTAATACAGGCTAGACAATGTGAGAAGCTGGGTTCCAATTAAACATGAAGGAGTTTGGAAGAAAGAGGTCTTCTTCTCCCTTTCTGGAACTAATCAAGTGATGGAGCAAAGTCCATTCCAGAGTAATAGAGTGTGTCCTTTATAGAGGTTTCCATGTTGGCTCAGAGTCAGTAGGAATAGCCCTGAAGAGCAAACGCCACAGATAGATTTACAAGGACAGAAAGCAGCCACATCTTCTCCTTTAATGAAGGGTGAAGGACCAAGTACAATGGTGCTGCCACCAGTGTGCCATTCTATCCATGTGCTCCATCTACCACCTACAGCACAATCATATGCTCAGCTCACAAACTGAGCGTTGATGTGAACATGCTCTTGATGTGAACATTCCCCAAATGACAGACCCTTCAGTCAGCAGTCTTCTTCTCTGGTGGCAGTAATCAGTTACCAAGCAGGACTGGTTCCCTTTCCTTTCTTATTGATCTGCATTTTCATGATCCTTGCATTAGCATTTCATGCCTTCAGGTTATTTCTTGTGGGACAGAATTCCTGTCTCTCCACTGTTCTTGTGGACACATTGTCTACTATGTAATGATGGGAAAGCCAATCTCTGCAACGTGGATTAAAAGCAAAGACAGAAATAGGAGGGGGTTTTGCATAAGGAGAACAAAAAGAAATATAAAAAGCACAAGGAACAATTGGATCGCACTGAAGAGGAAATTCCCAAGGGAAATTAAAGGTGAAATTGATTCCTTGTGATGTTTACAGCTACTAAATAAAGAACAGAGTCTTATATTTTACTACAGCAAATACAAAAAGTATTATTATGCAAATGCCAATTCTTTCAAGGTCTCTTCTGATCCTTATGAATCTATGATTCTGCGATTCTAAACGGGGTTCCATTTCATATGAAGGGGGAAAAAAGCTGAAGGTTTTTTGCAAAAATATTTAATTAATCATTTTAAATAACTACACTATACAAGACAGAGGACTCATAACGTGGAACGCAGCTAGAAAAAGTGTTAGCATCCACCTGCAGCACTTGATGCATACAAATGTCATGCACTGATGAAATTAAAATACAGCTGTAAAATTGTAATCCTCAGTCACTGGTGAAGGACTGTGAAGCACAAAAGGTTTCAATGTTCTGTCACCCCCTGAACCCTGGAAGGAAAGTTGCACTAAGAGCAGTCCTTAATAACATGTTCAAGCCATTTCTCAATGTGTTTTTTTTATTTCAGGAAGTTAGTTGCTGGATTGTTTTTTTGCTATTGTTTAAGTTAAAAACTGACAAATCTGTAGGGACAATTTTCTAAATCTTTCTACACTATTTACTTTCAAATACATCACTAGCACAAACTTGTATGCACGTTCATGTCCTTAAAAATACTAAGGCCAGTTGTAGCTCAACATCTAGTTAATTTGGCTTGTAAAAGGTGAAGAATAAGACTCTGGAGACAGGAACAGTTCTAATCATTTTCATGCAAATCTAGCAAGTAAGTTATTGGAGAAACTGTAATAGTCACTGTAAAATCAGGCTGTTTTCATAGTACATGAAGAAATCTAGTTTCTAATTGCAGTGATGCTGGGTTTAATAGATTTCTTAAGTAAAAGAAGGGTCCTGCATTTCGGCCACAATTAACCCCCTGCAGCTATAGACTGGGGGATGAGTGGCTCAACAGCAGCCTGGCAGAGAGGGACCTGGCAGTACTGGTTGACAACTGGCTGAACCAGTTGTGTGCTCAGGTGACCCTGAAGGTCAATGGCATCCTGGCTTGTATCAGCAATACTGTGGCCAGCTGGACTAGGGATGCAATTCTCTACCTGTACTGGGCACTAGTGAGGTTTCACGTTGAGTACTGGGGGCCGTTCTGGGTCCTTCACTTCAAGAAAGATTGAGGGTTTGGAGCAGGTCCAGAGGAGAGCAATGAGGCTGGGGAAGGGACTGGAGGAAAAGTCTGATGAGGAGAGGCTGAGGGACCTGGGGCTGTTTAGCCTGGAGGAGACTCAGGGGGGACCTTAAAGCTCTCTATAACTATGTGAAGGAAAGTTGTAGACAGGTAGAGGTCGGGCTTTTCTCCCAGGCGACTAGTGATAGGACACTAGCAGGGCCCAAAACTGCCAGACGAGGTTTAGGTTGGATGTTAGAATCATAGAATCATAGACAGGGTGATCAGACACTGGAACAAATTGCCCAGGGAGGTTGTTGAGCCCTCATCCCTGGAGGTGTTTAAGAAAATGCTGAAAGTGGCACTTAGTGCCATGGTCTAGGTTGTGGTGATGTTAGGTCATGGACTGGGCTTGATCTCAGAGGTCTTTTCCAGCCTCAACAATTCTTCGAGTCTGTGAAAGGACTTTCATACCCAAGGATGCACTTTACTCATTTGTTCGCGGGTGTAAGAAGTACGAGAGTTCTGCTTTTTACGTACACTCTGAAACTACATCAAGTTATATAAGTGGTAACACTGCACAAGACAACAAGGAATATAGGTCTTCTTATGTGTACAGTGGAGAACAATGACTTTGAACTTAGGGTAAGGGCAAAGGTGAAGTCTTTCTTCAAATAAATAATAAACAGCATGTTTGTGGAGAGTCCTGCCCATCGTAATCTGCTAATGAACTATCAGAACTAGTAATTATACAGGAATTCTCCTTTTTTCAACAAGCCTTTATGGTTTTTATTTTATAGACACAGAATGTTCCTGTTTCACTTGCTGGTGACTTCATGTGTTTTGGGTTTCATGTTGCATTATTTTTCCTAAAAAATGTTAAATTATTAAATAGAAAGATTGCCAGGAAAAAATGTCAGCCTTTTAGTCAGGATTAAAATTCAGAGCTAATTTTACACAAACCACTTATGCTCCAGGACTACTCTTACGTTTCAGAGGGTTAATTTAATTCTGAAGTTGCAAAACTCTTCCGCAGTGTGTCTACTTTTTCTTCTGTATTCCATTACAAAATGCTTCATAATAACTTCAGACTTCAAAACATTTCACTAGAATTTTTCTGAGGTCTTGGAACACTGAGCAACAAATTAGGACTTCTTAACAGTACTCTATAGCAACTTATTTCTAATTAAGAAAACTAATTTGACCTTATACTTTAGGAAACACATCATGGAGATTTGTAAGGTTTTAGGAAAATTAATTGCAGTGAGTAAATCTACCAGAAGGAGCAAACTAATTATTCACAGAAGCTACCACTACCCCAAATACCT
The DNA here is from genome assembly GCA_013400115.1 of Rhinopomastus cyanomelas. Classification (NCBI taxonomy): domain Eukaryota; kingdom Metazoa; phylum Chordata; class Aves; order Bucerotiformes; family Rhinopomastidae; genus Rhinopomastus; species Rhinopomastus cyanomelas. The sequence goes on along the minus strand of VXBP01005069.1, from coordinate 260,361 downwards.
TGCTTTTCAAGCATATTAAAGTTAAAGACTGAAACAATCCTTCTGGTGAAAATATTTCTGGTAGAATCTCAAACTTTCTCTGTGTTGATGAGGTTGTAACAAAATCCGATTCGACATTTTTCCAATTGCTGTTGGTTGTCAGTAGAAAAATAACTCTAGGTTGTCACGAATCCATATTCAATCCAGAAAAGTTGACTTTTGTCTGTTGTATTAAAGATAGAACCACTGCAGATTGCAGTGGTGCTAGAAACTTTGTTTACCTGATCTAGACAACAGATATCATTCAGAAAATCAAGGTGAGTGTTATTTTTATACAGTGTATTGAAAATTATCTCAATTGAATTACAAAAACTGCTGAAAAAATGTTTTATGTCTCAGCACTCATAAAGAGACATGTTGTGAGTAAATCTTTTAGTCTTGGAAAACAAATAATTTTTTTTTTTTTTTTAAAACAAATTTTATACATTTAATTTTATACATTTAATTTTATGGAGCACTTTTCTCAGATAACAGAATTTTCCTCTCTAGCAGATTTAGTTTAATAGTAGGTTATTCAGAGGTAATTCAGGGCATAATCTTTGGCTTTCCACTGGAGACTGATAAACTGATTTTTTTCACTTAGCTCTTGGTGTGCGGAGAGTGTCTTCACACTAGAGGGGCTTGGATTGTGCTGTGTAAACATAGTCCTCTGATGAGTGGAACTCCAGCACAGAGCCCTTAGGGGGCACAGAAACACTCTGCATGCAACTCTAAAGGGGCAGGTCCTCAAAACTCGTAGAGGATTTCCTCTAAATGTTGCCCCTTCTTGTTGCACACATTGTCTGCTGACAAGGAAGGAAGCAAACTGCTTTGTCCAGAAACACTGGGCAGTCTTAGCCCATCCATTTCTCGTCCCATACATCCGGGTAGGAAGCAAGAAGCTGGTGCTAGTCCTGTACACGACAGATATTTTTGTTTTGCCTCATTGCAGTTTTATTGCCTTAGTAACTTGCAATCCATTGCATGTCCTGCAGCTGTCCCACACAGTAAGGTATGCACACATCCATGAGGCAAGACATTTTTTGCCTTACATTGATTGTTCCTAATAGAAATCTCTACTTGTAAAAGCACCACGCGTGAGGAGGATACGTAATTTCCCAAAGAAGGAAGTCTTTTTCTGTAGCAGCTCATTTCATCTAACTAACTGTTGCTGCAAAGTTGTGGAAAAGCAAGTATTTGTGGGTACCTTGACCAGAGGAAAAACACTTAGGCTACATTACTGAACTGTAGTAATGTGTTTTCTTGGCAGCAGGCAGGTTACCACCACATATAATGCACCCTCTTTAAAAGACTGGGGGCTGGAAAAACAAACAGTTCAGAAGTGTAAAGTACCAAGCCCCACACACTGAACCCATGTCAGAAACTGTGTTTCTGTTGTGGATTCATAAACTCGTTCTGCCTCATTTCACACATACTCAGACCTGCTAGCTCAGATACTCTATTTCAGATTAAGAAAGACTCTGGTTCATTTTTCAAAGCTCAGCTAAATCGTTACTCAAGTCCCTTGTTTCATTAGCAAAAGGATGGAAAGACAAGCAGCAAGGAAGTAATAAGACAGCCAGAGCAAAAACACAGGCATTATGAATATACATGACCCAACAACTTGTAGTTTATACCCTGCACTTCTACACAAGCAACGCTGTGAAAACTTCGTTGAGAATGAAACACACATTGCTCAGAGTTTAGAAAAAAACATGTTTAAGATTATCTGTGTAACTCTAATTCGTGTATTTACATTAGGAAATTATCTCTAATGACAAGGTTTTATGTTCTTGTTGTTAAGGGCCCTTTTTTGTGCAAATGGTAGAAGATGGTTTTTTATTTGAAAATTGTTTAAAATTGTGCTTTAAGTTAATCAACTGTAATTATCAGTGAAAAAGGCCTGGTGTCTCAGCTTTTATCTCCTTCTAAGAATCCCTGTCCTATACACAGGCAGCATATTAGAATGATTAGATGTTCAAAGGTTGGAGTATCCCTGGTGCTTTAAGGTGCTTACTTGGGACATTTATCTAATTTTCATGAGAAGCTGATGTTTTCCTGTTTTTCAGGTTGAGGTTCCAGTAAGTTCAACTGTAGTTCTGAGACTAGAGAATCTCTCACAGATCCTTATGTTTTATGCTGGACAGGTAAGATGTGAGGACTCAGAGATGACCTCAGAAAAGTCCAGTTTGCATGACTTGCTTAACATCACACACATGGGAAGAGGGAGGGAAGAAATTAAATTCCTTAGAAACTTATTCAAAGATCTCAAGAAGGAAATGCTTCCTTTTCTTTTTCCATGGCTCATGTTAGTTAGCAATCAACCTCTTAATAATAATAAAGCCTGATTCACTCTTTGACTATGACTTCCATGCACTGAATGCACAAGGATTCTTGTGGAAACAAACGAACACACCTCTAAAGACTGTTATAATGCACACGCAATAAGAGGCTAAATTAATACTGACCTAATAACTCTACTCTGAGCTGCTGTAACTTCTACACACTTTAGCTTTGTGTTCATTTTCTTTCTTGTATGTAGGTGTGTATTGTAAACCTTTGTATGCACATGTGTGATTTCCTTTCAGCTGCAACCCAAAAGTGGAGAGATACTCCACCTCAGGGCATCACAGCTTCTACTCGTGTGTCCTGCGCAGGCATCAGGGTCTTGAGCTAAAGGAGTTACTAAATTATAGCAGTTGTAGGTTTTTATGTCCATGCACAAGACGTAACTGTAAATGTTTCCAACATCAAATGTCACTATTAATAGACAGAAAAAAGGAATTTTTAACAGGAAAATTTGAAATTAAAAAATAATCAGAGGGCCTTCCTGAACTGTAGCAAGAGCTCCTGTTTACCCCCAACTTGAGTGATTTTCTGTGATACTCTCCAATCATCTTATTTCTGTTTCACTCTGCTGGGGCCCTGTTCCATCTTACTTTCCTTACTTGGCCCTAGTCCCAGCAGGGCTGGTTTGCTATGTCTCTGAACCTTCTCCAACTCATAAAACAACAGAAAAACCCCACTTCTGTTTTACTGTTCCTACCACCTCCTTTTCACAGAGTAAGTTCCCACAATACTTGGACTGTTCCACTCTTCCTGAGCATTCCAAATGATCCTACTTCCAGCCTGCTGCATTATGTTCCAGTTTTACTCAGAAAACTATCTAATCTCAGAGGTCATTCTTTTCCAGCAAGCCAGATGCCATTTCTTCCACTGCTTCCTTGATTCATGCTATTTTTATTGTCAGACCAAATATACGTTTGCTCTTTACGAGCTCATGGACGCAATCACTCACATACCAGACTCCAGTCTCATTCTCCACAGAAAACTTCAAGCATCTTTGTTTCCCTCAAGCACAGTCTCACATAATTTTCTGTTTTTTATCTGTGAATCCTATTTCTTCTGTCCTGATCCCATCATTATTTCTATTTATTCATTAATACAGTCTTGTTCCTCTCTCATTCTCCCGCCTTACATTGCTATTTATACTTTTTGGGGAAAACCCTGAGAGATGGCCAAGGGCAGATTATTCAGACTACAGGATGGGCAGGTTCACTGTCTGTGATTGTGATGGTAGGCTGGGCATTCCTGCTAGGATATTCATGTAGGTATGACTGTATACAGGGTTTTTGGAGAATTAGTCAAAACAGGCCCACAGATGACAGATGCAGCAGGTGAATGTACCGGCCACACAAGAATGTGCTTTTGAGGTAGAGTCTGGTGTGAGGTTAGCAGTCTTGCTAAAGAGTAAAAAAGGTAAAAAAAAAGAGAGCAAAAGAAGAAAGATTTATGGATTGTATTTCTGTGCCATATGATAGGTAGGGCACGTAAAAGTGCAGAGCAGGGTACGAGTACACTGTAACACATGAGTACCTTGACCTCTAAGAGAAATCATATTAAAAAAACTTGCAAGGTATTACTGGTCTCAGAAGCCCTTTGTGATGGCGTGTCAATATGTGAGCTGGCAATTGTGTGTTAGAGTGCAAGCGTGTCAGAGCTCTAAACATTGAACTTAATCCACAGCCATTCTCTGAAGGAAAATAGTGCTGGAGTCACTGGATTTGCCTGTACCAAGAACACTGACATTACAACAGTTTCAAAAAGACCAAACTAGTCAATGCTAAACAAACAGGTCCAAGCTCAGATAAAAGCAACTATTGTGTTCAATGGAACTTTTGAGTTGCCATGTTTGAACTGTTAACTCCAGACGGTCTTAAAACCCAGACAAATCTTTGCAGTCTTTCCTGAGGGTGGCAAAAGACACATCCCTAGCATGAAGATTATTTTCCTTTTCCTTCAGATAACTTTCACTTTTCTTTCAAAGGAAGGACTTCCCTTGTTTAATATGAACAAAGCAACAGGTTTTTCTCAAGCTTCATTTTCAGACATATCCAAATCATTTTCTTAAGTTAAAACATATAGAAAAATAATGTACTTCTGCCTAAGAAATTAAACCAGCTTTTGAAATGTCAACTCAATATTCAAAATGCCACAAAATTACAAGTTGGCAAATGCAGCGTCTCATAATGGGAACCTTAATAAGAGACACTGTTACACTTCCACCTCTTGCACTGAAACCCATTTAGAGGGCTCCTTCCTAGAAGGTGTTCTGCCTGTTTTGAAATTGTTTCTGCCCTTGTTTTCTAGTTTTTATCACCACTGAAGATAAAAAAAAATTCCTACAACAAAACCCAGCAAGTAAACAGTAAGTAACTCACTGCTTAAATTCAGATTAAAATAAAGCGTTGCCCCTTTTCACTTTAGTGACATGTAGTCTGAAGAAATATTCAATGGCAACAACTACCTGTCTTCATTGCTGCACAAGGGAATGCTCTTTAGAGAGAAAATTAGTCTTGACAATCTCTTTTGAACCTACCACATGATTCTTTGATTCTATCACCCCAACAAATTTGATGGCAGCAAGAATCTACAGTATTGGTAAAATCACAGTTTTATTTTTTTTTTAAATGGATTTAAAGAAAATTCTAAATGATTCTGAAATCTCTTTCAATGATTTGCTTTCTGAGACCTTCTCCACAATGGTACTTACTGAATGGTCTAGCTCTGACCCTTTCATAGACTCATACACAAGTTTCCCTATTGTGCTTTACCCCACTCACAACTTCTATTCCAGTAAAACCACAAGGGTAAATCTCCTGTAAAACTTCACAACACTGTCTTGCCAGCATGATATTTCCATTAGCTTGCTCCTGTTCAAACCTTGACGTGGCCTGGGATATGGGACTTGGTCAAGCTCTAACAGCTGGACGTAAAACAGCTCACCAGAGAATGGAAAATCACACTGTAAGGAAGATCTGATTAATGCTGAGAAGCTACAGGTGGTAGAGCTCTCACAAGCCAATAAACTTGGAAGGACTCTTACACTCTATCTGTATAAAACCTCTTTTATCACCTTTAGTTGGAGAGTAAATACTTTGCTTTGGAAAACTGAAATCAAAGTGAGATAGAAAGTAGACTAATGTCATTTGGAAATTAGGATGCATTTAAATGCTAGACTTTTTGTCTGCCTAATCTAAATACCTGCTTTCCCTCTCGAAATGCATGTGAGTGTATACACATGAACATATGTATACACACACAGATGCGCATGTGCATGTACTGTTTTGCTTATGTAAATGCTGATTTGCACATTTGCATAGTCAATTATTTCCAGTGAAAAGTGTTTGAATTCCTTCCCTCAGTTGTAGCTATTTGCATGTGGTCTGAAATCTCACAATATGTAATCTAGTTATCCATAAAACACTCCTTCAAGGTTGGGGCTGCTCCTGTGGCTGGAGAACTAAAGCGCATAAAGCCACGTTCTAAGTGATTTACAAGAGTAATATCTCAGTTGGAATAGGAACTGAAATAAGGGATTCAAATGCTTCCTGTCTTTTGGAATTTAAATAGAGGCATAATGAAATGTATCTTTAAGCTTAATTATGAGTATATTTAGGATCAAAATGGGTTCTCTAAATAACAAATCTTTTAAATCAAAGTGATTCTTAAACCTTCCTTTTTTAAAAGACTTAATTCATGACAACTGTGTAGACACTTCTGCAAAAGCCTCAGAAAAGTATATGAATTTTTAAATAATATTCTTGCTCTTTTGAAGACAGAATTTGGATAGATTTTTTTTCCAGCTGCACCTCCATATTCTGAAGCTCCTCACAAATTCTCCTCTTCATTGCTTACATGCAAGTTCACTACTCGAAAACACAGCCTATCTGCACCTCTGCATCTCTGTGCAAATCCATACCAATTACACTGTTCAAATTGCATTTCACTGACACTGAGAACATCAGATTAAAAAAATTAAGCCCAGATTTTGCGTAAAAGGGCAGCAGCCACAATAAAAAGCAAGAATAGAGGGAAAATGAAGATGAGATTAAAAATAAAGGGGTTTTAAAATAACTTCCCAGATGTACTTTTGATTTATATGTTTTTTCCTGTAATGACTGTAGGCTGCAACCACCTTCCGTCAGAGGTTATAATGGACAACATTAAAGGCTTAGTTCTGGAGAGCAGTGTGTTTTGCATTACTAACAGCCACCTGTGGGCATCCTTCCACTCTGCCATGAGACACCGAGGTCCAAACTGCTGTATATGAGAACATTTCCAGTAGTGTTTCAGTGGCTGCCTGAAAGCTCTTTACCCAGATTTCAGTCTTTTCACATTGCTTTTTCACTATAGGGGAAGTGAAGTACAGAGGATCAAAGATAAAAACACCATTCTTAGAGACTGGGACTTAGATGCCCCCAGAGAGGGACCATCCTGAAAATTAAACAGTCTTTTGCTAACAGATGGTCTTTCTTGTGATAGATGAAACATATGGATAGAGGAGGATAAAGAAGTTCAAAAAGCTGCTGCCTCTGTTGAATTATTTCTGATGTACATAGAATATTTCACTTAACATTGCTCTCAAAACTGTTAAAACACTTGTGGAAATAAAGACCACAAAAATGTCTCTGCACTTATTTACCCACACTTTAAACATGCTACAAAAATATGCTCTTTTATGTTCTGCATATTTTTAGCTCTCCTTTCCCATTATAAGATCTTTACACCATTTATTGGATACTTTCTTATTACTGTATTCCAAATGAGTCAGCTCAAGAAGTCCTATTCTTTCATTCTACATAGGTCAAACTGGTTAGTCTCAGCCAACTGCTCAACTGAAAGGCCCGCAGTGAGGTTATCCATTTTATGTGAAGTTATGCAGATGTGGCTGCTATCACCTGTCTTGCTCAGTGTGTACATTAGGTTGCCTGACTAATTAGAATGAAAATCTGTGCAGCACTGACATAGCACACAAATCAATGTTTCTTTCTCAGCAAACCAGCAAACCCAGATGGCACAATGTCTTTGTCTTTACAGTGTCTGGGTGAGACTGAAACTTGGCACTCAGTTCAGACAAAAGAGAGAATATCAAGGGAGACTGGTGGGGGAGGAAATGAGGTGCAAAACCAATTCCTGCCATTCCTTTTTACTATAACCATAACTATAGCTTGTCCATATTGAAGAAGATCATAGTACAGAGCTATGTCATGTAATTAATTATCCTTTGGTCTTTCAACATCATCTTGGGTCAAAACCAGTCCCTATGAAGCAAAGGGTTTTGCAAGATAGAAAACCCACTAAACTAACAATAATACATTAATTTCATAAGTGCTCAGTATGCAGCTAAACACACTGTTTCACAGCATCACAGTATCACAGTATTACCAAGGTTGGAAGAGACCTCATAGATCATCAAGTCCAACCTGCACATACTTGTGCTGCAACTACATGAAAGACACATATACAGATGGGCTTTGAACACCTCCAGAGGAGACTCCACAACCCCCCTGGGCAACCCGTTTCAGTGCTGTGTCATCCTCACCGTGAAGTTCCTTCTCATATATATGTGGAAGCTCCTATGTTCCAGCTTAGACCCAGTGCGCCTTGTCCTATCATTAGATTCCTGGCTCCACCCTCCTGACACCCACCCTTCACATATTTATCAACATTAATGAGGTTAAGTCTCCTCTTCTCCAAACTAAAGAGACCCAGCTCCCTCAGCCTTTCCTCATAAGGGAGCTGCTCTACTCCTTTCATCATCTTTGCGGGTTGTCCTTCATGTACAGGTTGTCAAGGTCCCTCCCAATCCCTAATGTTCTGTAATTTTGTGATTCTGTGATTCTTTCATGCATCTGCATGGGCAGCTGTTGATTTCAAATGTATCACTCACAATTGTGATGTCCAGGTATCAAGCAAGTAAGCCTGGTTTGAAGAGCATGTTAGGGGCTATTCACATCTCATCAAACCTTAAGAGATGAGGTGAAAGACGGACAGCATGCTAATCTGCAGACAACATAGCTCAGTATGAATTTCACTGTGCAAGGCTTTATCTGTGTAAGAAAATCCTCCTGATTCTGAACTGAAAATAGCCCATCTAGACGTATCCTTCCTTATATGAAATAATTTTGGAGAAACATATTTGGAGAAAAGGTGACCTAAGAAAAGTGAACTAATTCTTCTGGCCAATCTGAAGTGACTAGAATCAGAGAAACTCCCGTTATCATGTCAATGTGTTTAAAGTACTAATCTTCTTTTCCAGCAGCACTTATTCAGACTTTTCACTGTTGTAATGCCACCAAATGGCTTTTATCCTGCTATTTTGAGAATGTTGTAAGCAGATGTGTTCCTGTCCACACATCTTGCAGTGTTTGCAAGCATCCTGAGTAAGCCTGTGCTATAGCCCATATCACCCTCAAGCCCATGGATCAGTTTTCCTATGTATCTTGAAGAAATAACCCAGGAAAAGCAGTCCGAAACTAGACATTCCTGAAAAAATCAGATTGCTTTACTGACATACTTTCTCCCACACAAATCATGAGCTGATTTTGAATTTCACCAATTCACATTCAGTGTCATCAGTCATCAGACAAAATCTGTGCAGTTGGTATTTATGGAGAACAGCAGTAAAAATACAAAAAACGTGTTGATCCTATCATTCTGCACTTGAAATAGCTAAAAGAACCACATGGAATAACACAAGATGGAGGGGCAGACTTTAAACAGATCAGTATAAAATACTTCTTTTTATAACTTCATACTCATCTTCCTTTTCTTTTTTTTTTTACACTACTTTTCACATTAATTCTCTCTCTCCTAGACCATTAATATATAACACAAATAGACAAACATGTACATCAGCAGTATTTCTTTTGTGCTTTCTACGACTTTCAGCTAAATGTATGTTTATTATGTAGAAGCACTAGAGCACGATCATTTCTCTTGGAAAAAGTGACATTCAGCAAAGAAGAAAAAGGCATGGATAATGAGGTGCTTGTATGTGCTCTGCACACAGGCATGCACCAGTAGCATTTCTGGTAGCCCTGCGTGGAAGTTAATGTTGGGGCACACTAGCCTGAGGCACAGAGGACCACCAATTTCTCTAATTGACTACAAAGGCCAACTCCTCCAGCCTCTCACGGGTGTTCATGAGGACATGCATCTGGCGCAATGTTAATCGTATTTGTTCTGACACACAGCAGTACAACATCTATTTCCCTTGGTAGATTACTTTCTGTTACCCTACATAAAAATGGATGACATGTTCAAAATGCTAATGAGAGATATATCAATTTTTATAAGAGCTTGGACAGCTTCCAAATATTTTGAAATGTACTCAACAGATTGTGAAATACACCCAGTGTATTATTATAAATGCAATATGTTAACTTACTTTGTTGTTGCCTGCCTTGTAATCTACACTAGCAGGGGCTAAACATGAGCAGATGAACAGAAGTCCCTAAAATATGGGTTTGCTTTTACTTACTTGCTTAATTGCTGGTTTTTCTTCAGATGTTTGTGACAATTGAACAAAATATACTTTCTTTATAGTAGCCACATCAGTTTGCACCACAAAAAATCCATCCCGTTGGATTTTGAGCCAGAAAATTAAATTATGATTGGATTACAGAAATAAAGCTCCACATAAATTGGAGTGTGGCAAAACATTTTCTTTCCTAATACACTGTGATGAAATGCTCTAAAATTATGCCTCTACCTATTTATTGTAGACATTTGCTTATAGGTCCAATTTAAGACTGATCTTGTTTTATCACAAGCTTTATGATGATCAAATCACCAATATTCTCAACTATGTAAAATGAGACCCACAAACATGATCTGTATAAAACAGATTCACCTTCCAAGATGTAGATTGTGGATTCGAGCTGTGAGATACTATTTCTTGAACAAACAGCACAATTGGAGGGTTCATCTTGAGTCATTCAAATCTGACTGAAGTTTAAAAAAGCAGAAAATGAAACAAAGGAAAGTGACAAGGAAAGGAGGAAGGGAGGGAGGGAGGAAGACCAAACAGCTTAATGTCCAAAAGGTGGAACAAGTTAATTGAATAAATCCAATGCTGCTGTTAAAGAATAAGGAATGAAGTGTCAGCTTGCTCTGAAGTACTGGACATGTAGCCGTACGAAGACGAGAGCCGAAACTCATGAAAATCAATGAAAAAATTATTTCTGCTTTCTGACATCCAAACCTGCATTCTCAACGTTTCACTTTTTTCCTTAAACAAAGAACATGGAATCATCTATCTAGTAGGCAGAGAGCACTGCAAACAGATCAAAACATTACGGTTTGCATCGCTTTGCGGGTGATCTGTAGGACATACTAATTTTGAAACATGATCAAAAATGTGATCAGATATTGCTTGTTGTAACGTTCATACTAGTGAGAAGAGAAACACTCTGCACCAAACTCAGACCGAAGAGCCGCATCATCGTATTTTCTGAGTGTGATGCTACGAGCAAAGTACAATAATTCACTAAAAATAGGTTCCTGGTAGAAAGAGCTACTGGCATGATTTGCAAGGCAGTGATTATGCTTGGAAAGTCTGCACCTTCTTGAATAAGCTTTAATTATTGTATGCAAGACTGGGAAGTGTTTTATATTCTTTATTCATTGTAATAAGCAACAACAGCAATGTTGAAAGCAACACAAACTGCAGAGCACAATGCAGGAGAGACAACACTACTTTTAACCTAACAAATGAAAAAAACAGTGGCAAAAGCTCAAAATGCTTAGCCAAGGTAATAATTTTGAACAGCATCAATAAAATAATAATTGTTCCCAGAAAAGTATGCAGTAGATGAAAGAATTTAGTTCCTGAAAGTGTCCTGTCCTTGAGAGGATGTAATTATCAGTTAAATTAGTTTCTTATTATATCCACAGAGGACTGACAATATTTCCAATTGTTGTAAATGAAAACTACTTAATTTAATTCCTTTGATTTTACGTATGCGTTCCAAAAAGGATTAGCAATAGGAAAAGATATTCTGTTTTATTGCTAATGGCTCAGTTGTGTATTTTAGGACGTTGATATATAAATGCTTTGAAAAGAAATACTATAAATGGCTTACATAGAGAGGTTAGTAAGTAATAAAGAGTGTCTTGAGAATTAAAGGTATACAAGATTACTAAAGTCTGTAAAACATGATGCTGGGGACACCTACAAATCTCACAGACATGCCTTTGGAGTGTGTGAAGTTTCTTGTATATTGATTGCTAATGTCATGTGAATTGGTCTAGTTTAGATAATTTGATTTTGAATCCAGACACTAGTGGTCTCCTTCATTCCCAGAAACAAAAATAGAACATGTCCTTATTTGAGAAAGGTTGATAAAAAAAAATGTTGATTTACAGAAGGTAAAGACAGAGCTTGCTATAAAGAACTTTTTATGTGCTCACACGCAGAGTAATTCAGCAAGGAAGAAGCTGAGATTCTAGTTCACTGAGAAGTCCTATGAAACAGATTTTGCCAATCCATCCAATAATTTCCAGATTTCAGGGAAATATTCATAGCCAGACATAGAAGCAATTTAAAAATTTAATCCAGAAGAGCAAATTCTATGAAAGGTGAAGCAGACTGAGTGAAGTCAAATAGAAAGCTCTTGAAGAAGTGTTTATAATGTGCTTTATAATGAACTATTTGGATGCTGATAGTCGTTTTGGTGTTATTGCAATGTTAGTCAGTAAAATTAATAATGAATTATTAGCTAATACAACAATACAAAACTAATGGGGTTTAGTAATGGGATTATAAGTGATTTTATGTGTTAATTTTCCCTAATACAGAGCTGGTACTTATTGTTCAATTAATTTTATTAATCAGTAAGGTTCAGGGGGGCGGGGGAAGTTGACAAGTTAAGTCAGACATGGAAATTATTATAAAATCTTTACAGCAAATATCACTTTAGCAGTGCATTGTACAGTTGTGGCACTAATGTTTAAACTCTTGACAGGAAGCTCTTGACCCTCATGCTAATTTCCCCAAATTTACTGATAACTTGTCCTTAAACTCTGTACCTGTTGAGTATGAATCTTTGCCTTATTACAACTGCGAGACAGGCAAGTTGCTGCAGAAAACAAATGAGTCTAGTTCTGGAACTCAGACCATTCAGTGTCCTGCTTATTACCTGTAGTAGGACTTCTTCCAGTTCAGAGCACTATTGGCACATGGATGAAGCATGAGAAATGGTTATCACGAGGCCTGGATGGACATTTTTTGCAGTAGAGACCTCATTTAGTGAATTATTTTTCTCTGTATTGAATAAATCATTTGAAATAACTTGTTTCATATGCAAATGTAATTAATTACATACTGGTCATCAAGTAATGTATTTGAAGAGTAGTAAAAGCATTAATTGGACAATTTTCTAAGAATAACTACTGCAAATACTTAAGCAGTTTTGGCTCTGGTCCTGCCGAAACTGCTCTCTCCTGATGGCACCTACTTTTAAGTGATCTTCTACTGAAATGCATGAGACTCTGAGATTATATCCATAAAACTGTGCTAAAATAAGACTGCCTAGCCAAGGCATTTGTGCATGAAATGGTCCATTTTCATACTACCAGACATGCTTAGGCTCCATGATGAGAAAGCAACATGGAAACTACCATAGTCCTGGGCTATGCCTCTTTATGTAGCATGGTGAAGAAAAATTGAGATAAGGAAGACACATCATATGTATATGATGTACATCTATGTATAGATTATGTGTGGGTCTATTGAAGACTGAACATACTTTAAGGAGTATTTTTATTATATTAATGAGACCCATATATAAGATTTTTAAGCCATTGTTTGAAATATGTGCTGAAAAAGACAAGTAAACATACCAAAACTGTGTCTTCAGTACTCTGAGTGTGGTGAAGCCATTCTAATCTCATGCAATTTAGAACACTCCCTATTGTGTCCCTTGTCAAGACCTCCAAGGAAAAGGAAACCATGGCATAATGCCTGTAAACTCGTGGATGAATATGTGACATGATGGCAAATGAGCCAGTGGAAAAGAGCATAAGGATTCTGTGCTTCTTGAATGGGCTTTACTCATGCTTTTGTGCCTGGGGGTCCCTCCTGGACAACACCAGATAAATAAATAGAACATGAAGTTTAAGCAAAAGCTGAAGCTAGAAGGCTGGACAGAAGAGGGAGTTTATTTGCCCCCCTTTTTTCTTTTGTTTTCCTCAGTTTCAAAGATCTGGCATTACGCACAGGGAATATATGATCATTAGACCTACGTGTGGTAGCTAACTAGGTTTTAGTGAAAATAGTTCAAGTGTAGGATACCCACAAATAATATATTTGGGGTGATGGAATCATAGAGTCATAGAATCATTACGGATTGGAAGGGACCTCGAAAGATCATCTAGTCCAATCCATCTGCAACAGCAGGATCACCTAAACCATAAATATGTCAGAAATACTGTTTGAAGAAAATCTACAAACCAGAACATTCATTTAGTGATCTTGACACACTCTTCAAAGGAGGTTAATATTATCTCAATTTTACAAACAATGAATTTTAGCCTCAAATATGTGAGTCCACTGGGTCATCTTATGCTGCTAGCAACCACTTTAACATCAGAGCTAAGGTTTAAATTTAAGATTCTTAACCCATTACTGTATCTGAAATATTACTAATATTTTTCAAAGGATGTGCAGCGAGTGTATTTTGGAGAGCAAAGTTTAAATCCTTTCTTTGCTTGACATTTTTCATGAGAGAAATTAAAATCTTATTTTGTAGAGTGGGCTCTCTTCTCTTCAAGTTGCTCTACTCTCCACAAAAACTGAATTCTGTTGGAAGATCTTCCAATTGCTTTTTGCTTGCTGAAATTTGTGTGCCCATTGGAAGAGTTTAGAGAAAGTTTGTGTCAAAACATTTTTTACACAGTTGATTACCATATATTTTGGACAGAAACCTCTGGTTCATTGTCTGCTCCATATGATAAGAGTCTGAATCTCTTATCTGCTAGGTTCATACCAACTCTAATCCCTCTGCCTTTCAGGTGGGGAAGTGGCCTTATACTCTAAAGCAGGAGTCCTCAAACACCGGCCCGTGGGCCAGATATGGCCCCCCAGGGTCTGCAATGCGGCCCACCAGTATTTACAGAGACTCTAAAGAGACTGTGGACAAGATCAAAGAATAATTATTTCAGTGATCTTGTTTTAAGTGGAAAGGACTATTGGTTTCTCCTGCTAAAATCAGAACATGTCAAATGCCACAAAGTTCAAAAATTATTTCAGAATGCAGGGGAAGTATCTGCATTCTGCAAATCACATAGGGAAAAACTTCGCACATCATCAGAGCTCTGTTCCTAGTGAAAAAACTATGAAACATTCTACTGATATAGTGAAAAACTGCCTACACAATTCTTCTAAATCTTCTAGATTTGTCTATATTTGCAAGTAGAAAATAGAGATATCTGGTATCCTGAACTGTGGTAAAAGCCGCAGAAGAAAACAGATGAGAAGAAATTCTGTGAGCATTTTTCGTGGGGTTTCACTGCTTCATAGTTTTAAAATTATTTACTTTGTTCTTATATATTTAGATCAAGCCACTAAAATTACCACCACACTAAGACAATTCTTGAGAAGGAAGCAAGTAAGGTTATCTCAAACTTCTCAACTGACCTGCAGAAGTCTTTGCTGCTGCTCCACGATGTCTTTGTTGGCGTGACTCGGTGGGAGACATGACTGATCATTGAATTAGCATTTCTTGTTCTTGCTGCTGCACTAGACATATGGTCCCAGATGTTCCATGAATAAAATAATTGTAGTGTCCCTGAGAGCATCAATTTTTATTTGTCACTTCTTTTCCTGAATCTGCTAGTGCTCATCCCAACTATTTTAAAGCTGGTCTGTCCACCTATTTGTCTGAGTGGTTTCTATACTGTAGGAGACCCCAAGAACAGAGAATAAAGCCCTGCCATTTCATGGCCATGCAGATGAAGAGACAATATTCCTGATCACATTTGCAGTCAAGAGACTATCAGCTGTTTACATTTGAATAGTGGACAAAGTCTGACAATTGTTAAGCACTTGATTGCATTAGTTACTGCCTCATCCATTCTGGGATTTAGACCCCTGTGTCTGAAGAATGCAGCTCAAGCCAAATGACAGATGTGTAAACTATCCTCAATGTCCTCTTCACTGTTTTACTCAATACTTTCCCTTTCATAATAGGCAAAGTGAAAATGAATGTAGTGCAAGCAGAGCTACAAGAACCTGAAGACTGGTGCTGTCATAAATTAACCATTGCTCCAAATAAAGCATTCTCATCAGAACAGATTCATATTGTGCCAGTAACCAACATGATTTTGTCCATGAGAAACTTTTCTCAAATTTCAGCATCTGACTTGAGGTGATTTTCATAGAGGACTGTAATGATATTGCACAGACATTCTCAATATGGTGCCAGAATCACAGAATCATTAGAATCAGCTTCTAGATGGCAAGTTGTTTTCTCTGATCCAAAGAGTTTGCGAGAATTGTAAGCAATGTAAGACAGAAATATTTAGGAAATCACATTACTGAACAATAAAAAGGTCTAAGTGGGACAGAACTCAGAATCCAACATGTATGAGATGCTAATAATAATGAAATTTTATTCTAAAATCTAAACCTATGAAGGAAAGAAAATATAACTTGACACCTCAATGAAAATATTGAATGGAATTTGCTTTAACAGATTTTTTGAAGAAATTTTGATGTGACCATTTACATGAGGAAGACCTGTTAGCAGTGGTGTA
Source organism: Rhinopomastus cyanomelas (assembly GCA_013400115.1). Classification (NCBI taxonomy): domain Eukaryota; kingdom Metazoa; phylum Chordata; class Aves; order Bucerotiformes; family Rhinopomastidae; genus Rhinopomastus; species Rhinopomastus cyanomelas. The sequence goes on along the minus strand of VXBP01005069.1, from coordinate 244,242 downwards.
AAGATCTTCAAAGCAGAAAAACAGTAAGTGCCTACATGACCAGCCGATAAAGATAAGCTTCACTGTCATACTTGAGGAGGTGTGGGAACTGTTGGAGATTTCCACTTACAGAACTGTTTATCCTCAACTTCAGTTTGCTAATTTAAATGTCACAGTTGAAGGTTTATCTCTAGCTGTGTGAAAAGTGCAGGCACATACTACAGGCAGGCCTTTTGCTTAATCTTCAGCTTGTTTCTGTGTAATGATTAACCTGGGTAGAACGTCAAATAGTTATTGATCATTCCATTACCTAAGCAGCTGATAGAGCTGAGGTCAAGTTTATGGAAAAGTAATGAAGTCTTTTCCTGGTTTTAAGCTTTAGAATCTGTGCTTTAAATACTCGAACTCAAATCTACAAAGCATGTGTGAACTTCTTTGAAAGTGCAAACAGTGTCCCTGAAGTCAAGGATAGTATTTGCTTACTTCAAATCAAACATATGTTTAAGAGTTGTGATAGATGAAGGTCATGTACGTGGTAGCACAATCAAGCTTCAATGAAAGGTTAATCCTCATATTACTGTATAATTTGTACACTAGGAGGAATTTTACCGTCACAAGACAATATTGGTCAAGTACTGGAAGAGGCTGTCCAGGGAGATGGTAGAGTCACCATTCCTGGAGGTGCTAAAAAAATACGTATATCAGCACTTGCAAAGATGATTTAGTGGGTGTGGTGGAGTTGGACTTGTTGTTGGACTACTGGTCTTGGCGATCTCTGTGATTCCCTAATATTAATTTGATTTTTTTTTAATAGTTCTTGTCTCTATCTTTTCAGTTTTGATCAGATATATATTTTAGCGAGGCACATGATGATGGAGGATCAAAAAGTATATGGGCAACATAGACAAAAGAAAAAGCCAACATATTAGAAAAACCTAAGACCTTTCTGTGTCCTGAAGTGAGTTTTGCTGACAAAACAGTGTGAGGATATTGCCATTGTGGCAGTAGCATCTTCTGTTCCCAAATATGCTCCAGGGAACTCCTAGTCTCCTTTATGTTTAGTGAATAAAACTAGAGTTTATTTATTTACAGAATTTTCCATTTTCTATGCAAACACAGAGAAAAAAAAGTCCTAGTAGGTGAAATGTATCTAAACCTTCCTTACAACATTACAAAAGAAGAAGCATCATAAACCAGACATCCAAGAATGTAAAAGACCACTTCCTTTCAGCTTGTTAGAACAGAAGAAATACTGACTTGCTCGCATTTAACTCTACATGTATCACAGGCATGTACAGCTATACAGCACAGTTTCATTCAGAACATCCCATAACCTTTCTGCAGTGATTATTTGTTTAATATCAGGTAATAGAGAAGGCAATAAAGCAATCCTCAGTGAGCACTATTTGGTATAGTGGTCTATTTGAGGACCACCAAGTGGTATATTTGAGCCAATATAATTCGGGCTCTATGTTTGCTCAAATAACCAATGGGTCGTTCCATTGCTGAAGAGGAGAGCAAGAATATGTTCAGATTTCAGAGATGATAAGCTTTTCTCTGAGAGCAAGGTTGCTAACATACTACCCTTGTTCAGGGCAGGTTGTGAAATAACAATCCAGTTGAAATGTAATATATTATAATAACTCTCTACTGTAATCACTGTATTCAAAACACCTTCCAAGCTAATGTCCTTAAAGTTGGTGTGCTGTAATCATGTGTTACACAGGAATGGGTACAGCTGTATCTATTAAGGTTCTCAGTAAAGATGAAAGAGTGGAATACTGGGTTCACTGTCTAATCGTAACGATGACCTTCTACGCTACAGAAACCACATCTACAACACATGAAAATGTAGTGTGGAATACCCAGATTTCACTTTAATGCCTCTTCTTGCCAAGTGAACTCAGGAACTTCTGATAAAGCATTTGATGTACCAATACCAACGCAGAAATCCAGCATTTTGGCCCATTGCTACAATTCTCCTATTTTTTACTTCACTATAAAAATGAGAGAATTGACTTTGTTTGCTGTTCGCATTCCTAATTTTTCTATTTTCAGTGATGGAGACTTCTGTGTTAACACACTGCAAATTTATTTCACTTTTCCTTCAAGCTTGATATGGTAAGAACTATTGTCTAAATACATTTTTCTCACTAAAGATGAATTATGAAAACAAAAAAAGAAAAAAAATACTGTTTTCTGCATTGGTGAGGTTTTGTATCTTTTTTTTTTTTCTGTTAACTGCTCAGAAGTCTTAAAATTATTAAATTAAATATTAGGAAAAAATCTATAGAAAATTCAGAAGGTTCATTTATACTGAAAGCCTGTAGTTACTTTCTCCTTTCTACTGCCTGCTAGTTGCTTGTACCAATTACATCTTGTCTTTCAGGCAGCAAAATCTTTGTAGCAGGGCCTGTGTTGCACTGTGCTTTATGGGGCTTAGCGCAATGCAACACCTACTTGATTTAACCTCCAGCTGCTCCTGTAATATAAGTTGATTATGGTAATGTCCAGGTGTAAGAAACAGTTAGCTAAGGACTTTTTATTTTACACTCAGCTTTGGGACAGGCATGCAATTATTCTGTTCAGCACAACTCAGCAATTTATTTATGTGGCATTTATTTTATGCTTTGAGTAGGGTAACGATACATAAACTCTTAGGGATTTTTGCAAGGATAAAAAGCACATGTGTGCCAGATAGTCTGGCTGCCAATCAAGTACATTTCATGAGTATGTTCCAGATACAGGGTGATAAGAACACGTAGTGGTGTCGCCACCTTGACAGCCTCAGCTTCAATATTCACCTGACTACATGTTAATAAAGCATGGGACCTTTAAAGTTAGCTGAGCTGCACCATCCTGGCACTGCAGAACTCAGCTTCTGGAAATCTATCCACTTATAGGAAACTGATTTAGGTTTGCCCTGTCTTTATAGCTCTGCACACTAAGAACAGAGTCTTGTTTCGTTTTGAGATGTTTTGAAATGGTTACTTATTTCTGTTATGATCACTATATCATGTCTTTTCCAATGAACCAAGTTCCACAGTTGTGTAGGATAATTCATATGCCCAAAGTACTGAAATGTTTCACAGAATGAAGAGAATAATTGTGAATTTACTTTTTTTTCCCTTTGTCTTCTTTTTTCCTCTACAGAAGTAAAATGTAAAATATTACATTATTCTTTCAGCTATCAGACCTCAAAAGGTTCTAAGTTTTCTTGTAGGAGTCATTTCTAGGTGTATGTCTCACCTGAAGTGTCATTGGACCCAAAAGAACTACAACTTTTGGCTTGTGCCATACATTTACCATGAATTTACAAAAGATGTTCCATGGAAGTCCTAGCAATCAAGTGAAGTCCCTGGTAACTGGGAAAAGGGAAAAATTGCATCCATTTTTAAAAAAGGTAAACATGAGTACCTTGGGAACTGTCATCCTGTCATCCTCACAGATGGACTCTTCAATGGATAAGGGATTGGTGGATAACCATGTCCAGAGAGTACTGGTCAATGGTTCAATGTTCAGCTGTGAAGTGGTGTCCCTCAAGGGTTCATAGGCAGACCAATGCTATTTAAAATCTTCATCAGTGACACAGAAAGTAGGATCAAGTACACCCTCAGCAAGTATGCAGATGACACTGAGCTGAGCTCTGCAGTTGACATGGAGAATGAAGTTTGGATTGTGTGGGGCTCTGGCCAACCTGGCCTATTTGAAGATGTCCTGGTCATTGCAGGGGTTTGGACTATATGATCTTTTAAATTCTTTTCCTGTTCAAAGCATTCTATGATCATATGAATTTATGATTCTGTGAAAAGTTTTAAAGAGAGTAGTAAGATTTTCAACTTCAAGGGTTCAGTTAAGAATTAACTCCATGTACAAGAGTGATGTCACTAACTGCATCCTGATCAACTCATAGGAATTATGATTGGATTACTCTAGCATAGTGATGTAATGCAAGTCTATCCTAATGGACATGATGATTGTCATGAGTGCTCAAGAATTTTGTATGCATACATAAATTACTTTGGAATTGAAACAGTGAGGTTTACTTTTCTCTGTCTGGTCACACCAACAGAAGCAGCAATTTATTCTTTACAGTCATTAACAGAATACCCAAATCAAAACAAGGCAAAGGTACTACCATCAATATTAGCTTCCTGGTTTTGGAAAGTATGCACGGGTCTGTTCATTCAAGTCTGAACAAAGTCAAAGTATGATGTTTGGCTTAAGGAAAACAGAAAAAACATATGGCTCAATTAGCTGAATATATATGCAAAGGCAATAATGCTTGAAGCAACAAATAATCCTGGTTATTTGTCTACTAGAGGCAAAGAGGCCATGTGGAACATCTTGATCATTCTTTTCTCAAAGTAAAGCCAAATTGCTTCCTGGCCTTAGTAATACTCAAAGAGGCAGAGAAAAGGCACAAAGATCTGCCTCCATTTACAGATGCCAATGTTGTACTCCCAGCTGTGACTACTATTGTCTGTCATGATTTTATATGACTGTTTGAACAGAAGGAATAGGAAAAGTTGGACAAGTTTTGTCTCTGTCTCATTCTTTCATGCAACACTTACTTCCAAATTGCCTGATCAGAGTGATGGACTGGATGGATAGTACTCCTTCCTGGTTTGCCGATGGCATTAAATCAAGGGGAACTGCCAATATACTCAAGTGTGTGTCTGTTTTTCAGAGAGGCCTAGTCCCACTAGAGGAAGGGGCTCAGACCAGCCCTGTGGAATTCAAGGACAAATGGAGATCCCGCCACCTGTTTTTGCAAGGAAGTTCCCCTTGCAATGGTATAGCCTGGGACAGAGGACAGGTCTGCAGAAGAGTCCCTGGAGGTTCTAACAGACATAAAGCTGAACATGAGACAGCAGAGTGCCCATGCAGCCAAGGCATCCAAGGCATCCCAGACTTTTGTGGTATGGCCTATCAGTTAGGGAAGTTATCATCATTCTTTATTCAGCACTCATTGGGTTGTGTCTAGAGTAGTGATTATCTTACCAGCTTGGGCCTTCTAGTCATGAAGACACCAATAAATTGGACTGAGTTCAACACAGAGCCATCAAGTTGATTGGCAGAAGCAGCATCTGCCTTGTCAAGAGGTGCTGAGAGAGCTGGGCTTGTCCATTCTGGAGTAGAGAAAGCAGAAACCCTCCAGCACCTACATCAAAAAGATGGACTCAAGTGACAACGGGCATTAGCTGAAGAAAACAGAGGTATAACCAGGTATAAGAAGTTATTTCATGATGAGAACATAACTATAGACAATCTGTCTGCTCATTGATTTTCAAGACAAGTGTGACTATAGCCCTGAGTAATCTGTCTGGCCTTGCAGCTCACTCTGCTGTGAGCAAGAGTGGGAACTAGAGACTTCCTGAGGTCCCCTCCAACCTGTGCTGTTCTATGAACAGCTTACACCAGTGAGAATTACCTGGCTGATAACAGTTCTTACAAAGAAAGAATCCATGGACTCGGGAAACAACTGGAGTGTAACGTTTATTTGGTAGTGGTTTGGGTTTTTTCTATGAATCATACATTTGAATTTAATTTCTAGGGAAACCAGAAGTCCTGTGATCATTGTAAATTGCACATCTGTCCACAACATAAACACATGCTTAAACTTTGAACCACAACAGAACTTTCAGCATATTCACTGAATGCATACACTTGGTCTATAGGTACAGGGAATATAAGTAATTCCTTAAGAGCAGAATTATTTTGGCTTTGAAGAAAAACTTTTATTCCCTTCCCTATTTTTCTCCCAGCAGAACCAAGAGAGGTGACAGGTGTAAACAAAACAAGAGACTGTTTTGTCAGCAAATTGTACCAGACCAAAAAAGATTTTAATATCATAACACTACATTTTTCTGGAATCATCCTTGAAATCAACCTTGAAAAATCCTCTAGTACAATCCCCCTGCCAGAGCAGGATCATCTACACCAAGTCACACAGGAACATATCCAGGCAAGTTTTAAACCTCTCCAGAGAGAAAAATTCCACAACTTCCTTAGACTGTCTGCCTTCCAGTAGGGGCTTGTACTTATTATTCAGTGGCAACTGGGGAGGTGAGGCAGGCAAGGGGGGTGCTCACCTTCTGCCACGGCCCTGCACTTGGTACCACTCACCTCTTCTACTTGGGCTTCTGTCCTCCATCTGAGAAGTACAGGATACAGAAGCCCCCTGATTCTGGCTCTTATTTGACTGTTGTCCAGACTGCAGAGCCTGTCTCCACCAGTCCACCTCTATTTCAGCCTGTCTAATTCTCTCCAGCTCCGCTTGCAGCTTTTCAACCTCATCTGCTGCCACATTAACATAATATTTTTTCCTTGCCCCCAGCAGCTAGAGAAGGCTGTGCTGTTGAAGACCAGCATGGTGTTGGCGTGACTTCCGGTTTCGCTGCCTTTCAAGGCTCCCAGGTTTGCCTGCACCACATTGCTTTCCAGCTTTTCCTGCGAGAGATTCTGACTCTCAGCAGCTCCCCTTTGGCTCCCCTGAGATTTCCTGTTCAGGGAATCCTCTGATCACCTGGAATAGTCATTAATGGATATCTTGTATAATACTGGTCTCAATACCAACCCTTGGGGGACTTTACTAGATACAGGCCTCCAGCTAGACTCTGTCCAACTGACCACTACTCTGGCTACTATCCTGCAGGCAGGTTCTCATCCACCTTAATACTCCATTGTCCAGACCACAGTTCCTCAGTTTGGCTGCAAGGATGTTGTGGGAGACTGTGTCAAACATGAAATCAAGATAGACCACAGCATCTGCCTTGCCATCACCTACCCACCTGGTTATGCCCTCGTAAAAGGCTACCAGGTTGGTCAAGCATGACTCCTCTTTAACCTAGTAAACTAAGTTGTGCTATTTGGATGCAGTATAAGCACACAAGTTTAAAGCATTTATTATTTAAGTTTGATTACATGGGGAATTTAACATCTTCTGCTCAACGAATTGACTGGCTTACAGAATTGGAAGGCAGACTTACAATAAGTGAAGACATCATTTATTAATGATGACTCAGTTTCTCACTGTAACATCCAAAGCAAATTTCTGGAAAGATGAAAGGGAACACTAGTTTTTTGCAAATACAGCAGCACTCAATTACAAAGAGAAGCTGACTTGCTTACGTAGAGGAGGCAATCAGACACGTACAGCCTCAAATGCCACCAGCGTTGGGTTGTGCATCATTCATAGGATAATTAAATGATGCTTGTAAGTAGATGAAGCAATACATAATCCTTTAGCAGAGACAATGTAAATGACCTAACGATATTGGTGTGGACATGAAGGTAAGTCAGAACGCATTTAAAGACAGCATGCCACAGGATGGTATTATTAGCAGATGTCTATGAGTTTTACTAGACTTCTTTCTAGAAGCAACTCAAGCTAAAAATAATAGATCTGAGTCTGATGCAGATATTTCATCAATGTATCATCTGTATTACACAAACGGTCAGATTATTTGGTTAGGATGCACCTTCTGGCCTGAAAATCTGTAACTTTTCAAATGCATTATAATGAATGCAATGACTTGCTTGACATGAATATCATAGTACAAAGCCAGGCTACATGTGAGGATGCAGACAGTTGATGACCATAATGGTGTGTTACCTTCCCAGATTCTGGGTCTGGTGATCACTGTGCTGTGAAGCAATAACAGTTGAGAGTTTGTGAGCTGTCAAGCGTTTCTAATCCACTCAAGTTCTTATCATTTGAACTCGTAGATGTGGTAGGCACCCACAATTTGTAATGAAGTCAGTAGGAAGTATAGATACCTAGCAGTTATGAAGAACATGCTCATAGAAGCTGGTAAGTATCTATTTCCAGAGATAAAATTGAACTACAATGCCACAACAAAATTAAGAATTCTATTCAGAGAATATCTGGTTTAAGATATATATAAAATTCAATGGATTTCTTTTATTTAGTGTTGCTCAGTATCTTATATGCAGAATTAGTGATTTTTGAGACATTTATGGCTAAGCAATTAACTAACACACTGTAGAACGAATGCAGAGGTTAGCCACACATTTGTTCTCATTTGTTCTTGCAGTGACATCATGCAGTGGATTAAACAGACAAGCTTACATCCCATTGCAGGTTGTCCACAGATAAGTTGATCAGATATGCTTTTTCTTATGCTCAGACAGGCAAATCATCTGTTAGATCTTAGTTACTGAAGTAAACTGTACTAAGAGCTATTCAGATGAGACTAATATAGGCAAGCCTGATGTTCCTTCCCTAGGTCTTGTTTTAGAAAATATCTGATATCTAGAGGAATATTTAAGCAGATTAATTAAATTAAGCTCATGTTTAACTGTATCTGAATTGGAGCATCCTTTTTCTAAGAAGATGTTTTCAGTGGATAAATTAGGATCATCATTGTTATTTGATGCTCATATTTTAAAAAGGCACTTGGAAACAGAGTTTCTCTTCTTTTTTCAGTTTCACCAGACCATCAAAAACTGTTGTATTTCTCAAGATTTATCAGAAGTAAACACGTTTCAATGAACAATAAACTTGTTTTTTTGTAGCAGTTTACAGTGTTTTCATTGCACTGAAACCTCAATAATCCCTAATGTGTTTTACTGCCTGCCTGTAATTTCTATTATTCCTTGCAGTTAGCAACTGCACTTCCTTTTTCATATCACCATGTTCTTCAAATTGACCTGTAGACTGAAGTTTTCCCAGTTGTAGCACAGAGTAATACTTGTCTGATGCCTCCCAGGCAGTTGATGCTGACATGGGGGCAGAAGGAATGACTCAAAGAAGGAAAAGGTCACAAATGAGCAAACATTTAAGTAGCTGCTTAAAGTTAATTCCCATTTTAAGTGGCTTATTCAGAAGCTACCAGCTTAAGTGTATGATTCAAGATAAGCTTTTTCATAAGTGTGCTAAGCAGAAGGAGTGCTTTGAGGACTTGGAACTTCACAGAACCACAGAACCACATTTGTCCATAGCCCACATATGCATAGCTTCATGTGTTTTTGCAATAGGCACTTACACAGTAAATGAGATCAGCTGAACTGTAAGTAAGTAGTCTATATTGTAATGCCAGATCTGCAAAGAAAGAGCCATAAATAATCACAAAAGGGTATTATGTTCCTGAAAGGCATCTGAATTTTATTATCTGCTTCTTGAACTCTCCAATTTAAAAACTATCTCAGTTTCACATATTAAAGTAATTCTCCAGGTAAAGGGAGGACAAGTATTATTCCTAAAGGAAATAAGCGTTAAATTGCAAAGCGATATATAACTATGATGTCGCTGGTACGTTGACATTTCAGGAGCTGAAAGACAGTTCTGCAAGGCTACAATTTAACAATGACTAAAATGTTGTTTTTTAGTTCATAGCCGTAATGCAAAACAAGGGATAGTTCTATCCTTTAGACTCAGTTCTCATAAGAAATTCATGTGGTGTTGCTCAAATGAAGTCAAAGGATTTAATCTTCATTTACACAACGTAATGAAGGAAGAATTAAATCCTGCAGTGTAACAAATAGCTCTGGAAGTTTAAATTTACTGTTTTGTTTTTATGTTTTAATGTTGAAGTGTATTATCCCCTCATTCTCTTTCCTCTTCATCTCAGAGTTTATGTGATCATGACAGAAACCACCTCCTTCCAGGATTCCATCACAGTAAATATCATAGCAGGAGTCCAAGGAGTTTTGAAAGCACAAAGAATATGAACGAGTTTATAAATATTATGGACTTGCAATAAGATTAAATGGGCACCCCATTGTTTCAGAGGCTGCTAATATCGTGCTACAGTCTTGATCAGAAAGGCATGAGAAACACTTATTGATTTTTCCTGCAGGACTGTAATTACTGCTAGTCTGCTTTTTGCATCCTGCGGGATGCTGCAGTAATGATTTTGTTGCACACAGCCTACTCTTTTCTAATGACTTGTTCATTTGAGATTTAAATGTTCTCTGCTATGTTCTTTCTTTTTTAGTGTGTGATCTTAAAAATATGCAACCTAAAGCAAACAGAATATGTGTTTTAAAGCTTAGCTCTAAATAAACTTTGAGATATCTGCCAGATCAACCTTTATTTTTTTCATTTTCCCAACCTTACTAGGTGCAAGCAATCACATATTTTCTTGCTGAAGAAATAAGTTGACACCTGTGCACACTGGATACAACCTTGTATTTATTTTAGACTGGATAGCTGGAAGTACTTTTACATGGGCTGCTGATCATGATTTAGTCTGTGAACCTGTGTCTCCCTTAACAAGTTCCACACTGAATTTTGTCACATTTACTATCTCAAGGACATAGTATCAGTTTTGTTCATGGAAAATAATATCCTGCTCTGTGAGCTGTCCCCTTCATAGCTGTAGAATTGATATTGAATTCAGTATTACTGAAAAAAAGTGAAGGTAACAGAAGCTGAATGTATTCATGAAGACCCTGTATGTCAAATGATCACAATTCAGTAAACTTAAAAATAACACAGGGCCTCTCCTTTTTTTTTGTAATTATTAATGTATCTGGGTTATAAATACCAAACAATACCATAACCGTTACAAAACACTGACTGATAAGGACTTCCACTGTTTCTCAGCAAGTCACTGCACAGGATCCCCCTTAGCACATCTATAACAGGAAAAGTTACAATTCCATAATACAACTAATTCTTCATATAACACACAAGACAATATAAGGAGTAGGTTTAACTTGGCTGTTTGGCTTGAACACTCGAGTTAAGATCATGAAGAGTAATGTTCACCTTGACTAGCAATAATGTAGAAAGGTAAGACTACAGTTTGTACTTTCTATGCTGAGAGTGGACTTTTCATTCCCGTCCCATCTTACATACACCAAGCAAAAGAAATAAAGTCAGATAATAAAGAAGAATCCTTGAGGCCTTAATTTCAGTCAGGAGTATGTATGGCATTTCTTACAGGGTTTGTGTAGCTTGAATAGCTACTCCAAATGCTGTTTTAGAATGCTATGCTCAGCCCTCTGGTCCAGTTTATCTTTGGTGGAGCTGTCCATCTTCGTACAAGAAGATTCCTGTAAGCCAAAAGTGTAAAATTATACCATATAAATACTCCCCTACATCATTTAATCCCCTTACGTGATTCATAAATTATAATCTAAACATATAGAGATAGAATAGAAATCTGATCCATTCATCACAGTCCTGGTCTCTGCTTTTCCAGTTTTGTCTAGTCTGTTCTAGCCCATTCTATTCTAATTATGCTTATTATCGTTAGTAGATACGTATTATTGTTATATATTGTGCATACCTCCTAACATATACATTTGGTTTAGCTGCAGCCTTTGTGGAAACATCTACAGAATTAGGTTTCAGATCTCTAATTTCATCACTACTTCCACTGATAGGTTACAGAAGAATGAGTAAGCAGAAAAACATTGACTTCAAAATGAAAAACAGATTATTCTGTTCATTATCACCTAGAATTGTAGAATGGTGGAGGCTGGAAGGGAGATCATCTAGTCCAACCCCTCCAGCAAGAATTACTTTTTCTAGAGCAGATCACACAGGAACATGTCCAGGTGGAGTTTGAATATCAGTAGAATAAAGACACCACAACATTTCTGGGCAGCCTGTTCCAGTGCTCTGATACCCTCACCAAAAAAAGTTTTCCCTTATGTTCAAATTGAATCTCCTATATTCCAATTTACCAATTTGTTCTATCACTGGGCACCACTGAGAAGAGCCTGGCCTTGTCATTCTGACACCACCCTTCAGATATTTATAACAGGTTTCCAACCTGTACTGACACATGGAGCTGTTCTCCAGATACAGCACTCTACACTTGCCCGTGTTGAACCTCATCAAGTCTTTCTCTGCCCAGCTCTTCAGCCTATTCAGATCATGCTGGACAGCAGCACAGCCCTCTGGTATGTCAGCTGCTCCTCACAGCTTTGTATTATCAGCAAACTTGCTGAGGATACAGTCTGTCCCCTTGACACTTGATGACTGCGCCGGATTGGACCCAGTCATACAGATAGCTATATCTACAGGAAAGGTTTGCAAACATTCTCCTCAAACAAGGTTTCCTCTTTGGAGGATAAGGGAGAGAGGCATGGGTAGGGGAAAATGTATTACATGTATGTGATGAGCTTTTAAACAGCATGTGTTAAGAGTGGCTGAGAAAGTAGAGGACAACATCCAATTGCAGAATGAAGTTAAGAACAGCAGAGTGGCATGAATACTTGACAATAACCAAAGAACAGCGGAGGGAAGGGAATGAAGCATCAATGAAAATAATTTTAAGGCAAATGAATACCCCATTACCAAGGATGCTTACAGTTTTAATCTCTCAAAATGCCATTCTCTAGAGAAATCCTCCAGTAATACCAACCAGGCAGTTCTTAGCAGAACAATTTGGATTATAACATGCTTGGATTATAACATGTCAAGGCTTGAAATTTTCCTGAGCTTTCTTTGTTTAAGTAGTTGTGGAAAGGATGTGTGGTGGAGACATCTCTTTTTATTTCTGAAACACAAGATATTAAACACAAGATCTTGTAGGTTTTGGCTGAGATGTGCAAAGGGGACGTGTATAAAAGTGTAACAGTGACATTCTGTTGAATGTTCAAGTAGTGCAAGTGTCTCTCATGCCAGTGTGATCAGAGCAATAGACTAGGCTAGGAAAATGCAAAACGTTATGCCAGGTTATCATCTGGCTAGAGAGACAGGTTTGAAATACATGTTGAGGACCAAATGACCAAGAAAAAACGCTTCTTAAGCACAGACCACAACTGATTTGCCTAGGATTTCTGAAGAATGCCAAGCATTTGCTTGAATGCTGTGAACAACTGAAGTGCTTTTATATGCTCTTTGTAAATGTACTCCCCTGAAAAGTGAGCCCTGACAACACAACAGGTGATAGATACATCAAGCAATTAATTATTCGTGTCTTTTGGCAATAGGACTGAAGATGGTGAGAAAATAGACCTACAGTATGCATCAATGTATGTTGTCTCCCAAATACACACTCTTACAAATATGCTCAGATATAGTAATTAAGAAACAACACAAAAAGAGCCCTTACTCAAACCTAATTATTGTAGGTAAATACCATGCTGAACTCACACAGCTTTTGAAACTTTGCCATTGTTTCTCTTTTCTGTGTCACCGTCTGGAAAGCATGTCCTGGATATTCAATTACTCTGGTGTTTTTTTAAATAAAAGGATTAACTAGAAGGGGTGCAAAAGGAAATAAATTATTTTAAAAGGAAATAAACTTTAAAACCTCTTCAACCCAAATTTAATTTCTGCAATTCCCATTCTGCCTTTGGAAAATCACCAGAGAGTTTCTTAAAGAAGTGCAATGAAGATGCAGATGAAATAGTATGGTTTATTCATTTACAGATTACCTTACATAAATTTGTATTTTCAACGTTCTATGGTTCAGGAAGGGAAAAGCAATATGGCTGGATTTTCTGCAAACACAGTGTGTCCAGAATTTCATTTATATTTTATAGATAAATCTCAAAACTAGGACAGTGGCCACATTCAACTTCAAGGAAATGTGGATTTTGTGCCTATGTGACCTTCTTCAGCTCCAGAGTCACAATCTGTGATCTAACAACAATAACAATCTCTGGAAAACAGAAAATTGTTGATGCTAGCTTATTGAAAATTTCATGTGCCCTTGGGCTTTGCCCCAGGGTGAGTCGCAATCACTAGCAATCTCTTCCTTCTCTTCCTGCCTTCTTGGTCAAAGCCATGTTTCACTGTTGCATTTATCAGTGTGTACGTCTGATTGACAGACCACGGATCTATATTTTTAATGAGAATCAAAATTTATTCTGCTATAGAGCTGAACTGTGAACTCTTGTTACTAACTTCAATCCTGCAAATACTTTTACGTGCGAACAGTCTTCATGCACGAGTGGTCTCATGGAACTGGAAAGGGACTACTCAGATGGAAGAAGATGAGCACATGCAGAAGTGTTTGTAGAACTCAGCTGATGTGAACTACAGCTTTTAAGGGCAAGTATCCATTGGTACACCTTCCACACATTGAAACGTGGAGCATGTCCTTTACATTGTAAAAATATATTGTAAAAATATTAACTCAGAAAACTACTTACTCAAATCACATATCATACTGCAGTGGAACTTTATTCTGCATTATGTCACCTTGTTCTCCTGGAACTACTTGGAAAATATTAACTGGCATACCAATTATTATTATGAGACATCCCAATCCTGTCTTGAGCAGACATGAAGACACATCTTGTGGATTTTGTGCAAACTAAAATCTATATAAGTTCTGACGATGTAATGCTACAGTTGTTGAGGAACCTTTCTGAGAGACACTGCTCAGGACTGGTGCTGTGTGACTGCAGTTGCACAGCTTTTAAATAAGGGCTAGTCTGAATCCAGCTGCCTTGAAGACTAAGCACAAACACGTTGCAGATATAGACCTTAAAGCTACTATGAGACAGCTCTAGGCATTCTGCCAATGCTTTATATCAGAGACAGGTACAACAAACCGCCGTGACTTCCTTTATTCTTCCTGACCTGCTGTTTCTCCTCCCCAGTCATACTTAATTCACTGATACTCTATGCAGGAGTGAAGAAGCAATGATTCAAGGGAATTCCGTGTCACCAGGAAACTTCCTTTCACTCAGTTCTGCTCTGAGCTGGGTACTCTACACCAAAAGCTAGTCTGAAGTTTGATGCATACTTCAGAGGCTTGCTGAGTTTGTAGAGAAGTGGGTGTTGGTCTCTTCTAACACGTAACAAGTGATAGGACAAGAGTAAATGTCCTCAAGTTGTGCTAGAGGAAGTTAGTTAGTCATTAGGAAAAAAACCTCTTCACTGAAAGTATCATTGAGCACTGGAATAGGCTGTCGGGGAAGGTGGTCAGATTGCCATCCCTGAATGTGTTTAAAAATTGTGTGGGTATGGAGCTTAGGGTAGGGACATGGTTTAGTGATGGGATTAGTACAGTTAGTTTTGGACTCAATGATCTAAAAAGTCTTTTCCAACTTAAATGACTCTATGATTTTATGCAGAAAGGTGAACTAAACTGTTCATATTATTCTTCTGCTTAATTAGAAAGGAGATTATTGTAGTCACACATCATCAAATTCATAGAATACAAGTATTGCATCCTGTTTCTGCTCCCACTCAACCAAAACAAATTAAACTCAGCTAGTAATAAGCACCTACACGCTAAAAGCAAACGTCTGAGCTACTCACAGAAGTTCCATTTGAACCACCAGGACCCAAACATGCCTCTGTAAGGTGCAATTCATTTAACCTTATAATATGTAACAGTGACAAATGCAGTGATTCTTCACTGTCAATATGATTAGGCTGACTAATCTTTTTTTAATACAGACAACTATCAAAGACTTGAATTATGGCAGATGTACACGTTAGGCTTTAATTACACACAGATCCTTAAGATCAGAATGACCTATCATGATGTTGAAGCCTTCCTTCTTCCACAGCACAGGAGGGATCAGAAACAGAATATCAGATTGAATCCAAGAAGTTTGTTAATATGAGATAATATCACAACAACATTGTTTTCTGGAGGCTTTCTTATTGACGTACCTATAGATGCTTTCTATTTTGCAGGCTAATGCAAATAATTACAAATATTCTGATTGTTTTTAATGCTGAATAGAAGAAAAGGAAGAAGGATTTTATCTAAAAACATCAATTTCACTGGCTATTCACGTTAGTCTTTGAATTTCACACACACAAGTTCCCCAAGAAGTTCAGCACTGAAAGACAACCAGTTTTCCAACTCTATCTTCTGCACTAGCCAGAGGAGATTAGCAAAGACAGAGCAGTCCTCTAGCAGAGGACACGTACAATTCCCTTAGAAGAAATATTCCTGATCTGGTTTTATTCATTCACCTTGCAGGATATCATTCCCGCAGTTCCTATAGAAACTGTATGAAAAGGAGGTAAAGGCTTCCATACTTGATCTTTCTGGATGACACCCTCTCAGCTAAGATGCTTGCATGGTGCCAGTCCCTCAACAACGTGACCAAAGTCAGAACGAGATCACAGTAAAGCAGCAAAGCCTGACATTGGTTACCTACAGGATGGAAAGTACTTTAGTCTGTGCCAAAGATATGAAGTTGACACACAGAGAAGGCTCTCAGCAAAATAGTGATGAAGTGAAAGAAATCTTGGGCTGGAATCTGTGATTCAGCCTTCTCTATATATCTTTATCTGCCTGCATTCCATAAATAATTTCAGTTGCTCTCTTTTACTAAACACAAACCACTTAGTAGTTCCTGTTGATGACTTCTTCAAAATATTAAGCAAAAATATTTGGAAAGTATTTAGTTTTCTGAATTCTGCATCTGTTTTCAGAAACACAGATGGACAATTCTAAGTAGCAGTTTCGATCTGTAGACATGGGTATGTGCAAAGGTAATGCAAGATCCTTCAAATACATTTGGAAGTCCAATTTTGTCACAGGTAGCAGTGTCCATGCTTGTTCCATCAGCAGCATATATTGCCAAAGACTGTGCTGGTCAGCACAAACCCTTGTCATGTGGATGCATTTCTCCACAGACCTCTGGTGTGATCACCAGCTTTTTCAAGCAGGATCAGGTGATGCCCAGAAACAGGGACTTTGGTGTCTTGTTTTAAAGACAGTCTCAGTTTGTCACATGTCCCCATTGTTATCTTACAGATGTACTCTCAGGACATACTTGCTTTTTCACTAAAGCAGAAATTTGACCTCTACTTGATAGTCCTCAGCAGGACCTTATTCACCCGTGAGGTGTATATATATCTACAGGTGTATAAAGTCCCAGGTGGGTAAAATATCAGACTTGCCAACTGCAAATTACTATTCTAGGACGCTGATGTCTCCATGTAGCATAAGAGCAGAGATTAATCTTATTTTAATTAGTATAAGGCAATGTGAGAAATTAGTTCACATGTCAGTGTTTTCTAAAAAACACACTTTGGTTTTAGTTTTAATGCTAAATTTTGAGCTACCGGTTTATCCGTCTTTGCACTTTGTTATTAATTTCATGGTTGATTCCACGTAACAAATGCTTATCTCCTTTTAACCGTTCCAGACTGGATCCTTGACAAGATGAGGCGTTTCAGCAGCAACCTTGACTCTCTTGTGAAACAAGGTTTCTCTCGGCATGACGCAAATCTTGGCCTCTCCATCAGCACTTGTAAAAGAGTTGACTCATACTCCTGACTCTTCCCATACTTGTTCTTCATAAGACCACAAGTTTCATTCTCCCAAGTAAAGGTCAAGGTAAAAGGAAGCAAAATAAACCCCTAATGCTCCAGTAAGAAGACATCTGGCAAAGAGCAGTGTGCAGCCTCTGGCTTCCCTAAATAGTTGAACTACTATGTTTTCATTCAGTTTATTTGAAGTAATTTTACTTCAGTTCACCTGTGATTTTTCTGACTGCTTGCTCTGTGGAACTGTTGCTGGCACTCTTATTTCAACAATTGTGCCATAGAGAACCTATAATTCTTGTTGAAAATATTTCTGCTACCTGCCTTCATGCAAGTCTATAGCACAGTCTGGAGTCCATTCAGGTTGCCCACATGGTGTAAATGCCTTTGTCACTTAGCAGCCTTCCACATAAAGAACAAAAAAGTAGTGTCAGGAAGCTATATCCCTTTCCAAGGGGACCTGGGGGAAGTCACCTGCCTGCAAGGTAATTCCTTCTCTCATTAGCATTCATTTTCACTGTTCAGGCAAGCAGAATCCCCTCATGTAACCTCAGGTTGATTTCAGTATTTTATATTCAGGGCGGAGCACTACCATGGTTATTTTCTGTAAACTGCTGGAGAGTGGGATTGTGAAATAGAGGGTGAGAGAGCTCAGCTGTGTAATTCTGGCACAATGAGAAGTTTCAAGGGATCAGGATCCTTGTTATGATTTAGGATGAGTCACTTTGGAAACTCTCTTGATTTATATAGAAATGTCCCCTCCGCTCCCCATTGCTACTCAGGTTCTATTCACTTAGCACTGCCCTTTGCCATTCAGGGTCTTACCTACAAATGAAGGACAGCTCAAGGAGCAGTGTCCTGCCTGTAACCTCTTTTTCTTGAGAACAGGAAATATTAATTTCTCCTCATTTCCATTATATTGAAAATGGTATAATTAATGAACTGCTTTCACAAAGATCTGGCTCTCGTTTTGAAGTCTAAAATAATCCAGGATAACCTCAAAGTTCTGCTACTGCACACGCACCGCGCTGTGCTGCTCACTTACCCAGGGAAAAATGTTGCACAATGTTTCTGTGTTTTGACTTTTTATTTCATTCAGTGAAAAATCACATAAATTATCCCTACTCACAGTTTTGCACAGCTACACACCACCCCAGTAGCTTACTCTGGGTTGTGAGTACTGCCAAAACAACTGAAAATTTGACCTGTGGAGTGGTTGCCTGCAGTAGAAAGCAGGGAGAAGGTGTGAAAACTCAAGAAGAAATGCACATTTCCCAGAGCAAATCCAGAGAAAAGCACAGGAAGGGATTCTAGAACAACAGCTAGAATGTTCAGATCGTTACCATTTGTGAGAAGTCAAATAACTGCTCTACAAAGGAAACCATGGGACATACATTATTGAGAGTAATGCAAATATTCAAACAGCCATTTGATCTAGTAGCTCTTTGAGGGAAGAAAAAAACCAGAAACAGCACTGGGACAGAGTGTGCCGTCCCAATACACACCTGTGAGTAGTTGATCATTAGTTAGAGCAACTTCAGTGCTATTATTTGTGGCACCAGTGCAGCCAGGCACTTAAAGCTCTGTGTAACTTTAATACTAGGAGATGTGAATGTCCTCAGCACTGTGAATTACACAATCTTAATTTCAAGTATATTATTAAGCAGTATTTTGTATTGCTGGTACTTTACAGTATTTTACTTGCCAGTTGCAGTCATTTTCTGTGTAGAGTGTTTTTGTAAAACAATCTTTCATTTAAAAGGAAATTCTGTCAAAAGGTGTTTTGACCCAAAAATCATTGTAATTAAGATAACTTATTGTCAGTTTTCCCTAAGAGAGAAAATGTTTCAGTTTAGTCAGCACCTTCATTTTTTGCTGAGAACCACATCCTAGTCCAGAGTGCCTATAGCTCAGTGGCCACAGTGCCCACTTCAGCTGACTGTATTCTCAGTATTTAAAATCAGATCTCCCACCTCTCAACTTGTTGAGCTGAATGATTTGTTCATATTATTGCACTTGTACTTACTGTTTGTGTAGAGCTTGCTGTTGATCAACACAAACATCCTATTATCACACATCACTGTCACACTGTCGCCTTCAGAGGCAATTTAAATAAATAAATGTATGTAGCCATGGAGGGGATTGCATTGTGCACCCAGTCTGGTTAGAGAAAAATTAAACTCACTCTGGAAGAAAACCAATAATGATTCAATCAATTTACAGTACTTCATTTCAGCTTGAAGTGTAGAAAATAGCTGGATTTCATTTAAAGGACCAAAACAACTGTCCCCCACCCAAACACATTCAACTTAAATATATAAAGTGTTTTCTAGTTCCTGAAATAAGAAAATTTCAAAATGGTTAAAACTTCCTGGGTTTTATATTCTTAGAATTCTATGAATCATAGAATTGCTTAGGTTGGAAAATATATTTTAGATCGTTGAGTCCAAACATAACTGCACGAATCCCAGTACTAAACCATGTCCCTAAGCTCCATACCTACACAACTTTTCTGGGATGGCCATTCATTCCCCTCCCTGGGCAGCCTGTTCCAAGGCCTGATGGCTCTTTCAATAAAAAAGTTTTTCCTAATGTCTAATCTAAACTTCCTCTGGTGCAATTTAAAGCCTTTTCCTCTTGTCCTATGGCTTGTTGTTAGTGAAGATATCATCGCCCACTTCTTTAGAATCTTCTTTCAGGTAGTTATAGACAGCAATAAGGTCTCCCTTCAGTCTCCTTTTCTTCAGACTAAATAGCCCCAGCTCCCTCAACCACTCTTCATATAGCTTGTTCTCCAGTTGCTTCATCTGCCTGTTGCCTTTCATTTGACCTCCTTCACCTCAATATCTTTCTAGTATTGAAGTGTCCAAAACTGAACACAGTACTCAAGTAGAGGCCTCACCAGTGTCAAGTCCAGAGGGATGTTCTCTTCTCTCCTCCAATTAATTTTTTTAAAGCATGTACATTCCTACAAGATACAGTTATTGGAAACAACTGTGTTTGTGCCGTTCACTGTGCATTTTCTGTACTTTGACTGAGAAGTGAAAACTGGTTTGAAAAGTTTTTTAAGTTCCACTTTATGGTGAAGTAAACTTTCTATGTACAAAATCACGTAAAATCACTTTCATTTTCAGAAAACCCAACAGTTTTTGTTAGACTGCATGTCTAGGTCCTGCAGGTTGCAGAAGTTGCTGGTGTTGGTAACTAACCTCTTGGCAACCCTAGAAAGATCTTTCTTCCATATAGAGATTTGAAACAGAAAATAATCTTGTTTACTTTCCACATGGGTCTCTGGACTCTAACTCTCTGTAAGATATATTGAAACAAAGAAGAGGAACATGAACTTTATTCAAGCAATCTGATGTAGGAGTAACTATGATGAAAAGAACATGAAAACTAAAAGAAAAAAGAAAGAACAATAAGTAATTCAGACTGCTTACTTTACAGGGCTGCCAGTTTTTGTCATCTTAAGCAGTGACTGAAGAGAAGGTGCCATGGTGTCTATTAGAGCTGGTCACTGTAGACAGTCTATTTAATTAGCCATTGCAATGTTTGTATACCTCCTGCTTTCATTCTGTTCCATGTTCCAGATTTCTTAGAGAGATATTTCTCATTATTTAGCACAGCACAAGATAGCTCTGGTCCTTTGCAGTGATCCAATAAAAGGTTATCATGGAAGGGCCAGGCCACAAAGGCAATTGAGCACAAAGTGGGCATTAAGACTTTTACTGCAACTTGAACAAGTCACCATGGAAAACAAAATTGTCTTGTTGCAAGTAGAACACTTTTGCAGTTTTGGAATCTCATAGGAAAAAAGTCCAAATTTAGAAGGTGTCCTTTTGATACTGAGAAAAAGAGAGAGCAAAAAAAAAGTGAAGCACTCCTACTGGTCTTGTGAAGAGGAAGTTCAGGTTGGAAAAGAAGCAGTCACAGTATTCCTCATCACCAAAAGAAAGAAAAATTAAACTTGCACCTTACCAGAAAAAAAGAGGAAAAACCATGTTTTGTTTAAAAATAAACAAATGATGATTTGCTTAAAAATTCCTGCTATATATTTTTATGTTTCAGCAATTTTCTCTCATGCAGCACAATTCATAAACTTTTTGTCACATTTCACTTGTGGAGTTGGATTTCCTTCTTCCTTACTTGTCTTACATGCACACACATCAGTATACCTAAGTGTGTAGTGAAATGTAATCGACCAGCATTTCTTTCACCAAGAAGTAGATTAAGTGAGATAATATCAAAATTAGTAGATGCTGAGCTAGATCTAACTTGTTGTCATTAACAGGACATTCAAAAATGCTGAGCATTTCTAAAATAACTACAATCCATTTCTAGTTAGAAGAAATTCTGCTCAGCAGTTCTTTAACTGCAATAGTCGTGTGCCTGGCTTTTAACGCTTTCATAACCCTGTGCAGGGCAGCCTCGTGTGCCACTTTACATTGGAAGCTGAGCAGACACAGCCCTTTGCAGCCTTCTGCGTGTAAATCGTACACGTTTGCACATCTGAAAGCCTTTGATGGGCAAATCAGTTCACAGGCCAGTTGTTTCATGTCAGTGTAGCTAGTGCTGCATAAAAAACTGCAGTATGTAAGTTAGACAAAAGGTTGCCCAATACACAGAGCTTTAATCCATTGAAATGTTAACCTGACAGAAAGCATCTAAAGAGGGCATCCCCTGTAAAGAGTGAGTGATATTCCACACTGAGGTGTTAAATGCAGGCCTCCAAGAAAGCTAAATTACTAAATGACCAAGGGGCTTGCAGAGAGTCCAAGGAGTTGCCTTTCAGGCCCACGGGGTCTGGATGATCTAATTATGACAAATCAGGGCAAATTATGACAAAACAGATAGGTGCTATCTGTGTTTTCCACTCAAAAGGGGCCAAGATTTTCAGGTGAGTGATAACGTTTACATCTTCCCACTAAGAGTTCACACATTCTGTGTCAACATCCATTTATTCTGACCTGCGGAATTCTGTGAAATGAGAGGAGAATAATTAAAGCATTAATTGCCAAATCACTTTATCACTTAAAGCCTCAGCAGAGGTCAGGTCTGCCAGTGTGCCTTGGAAGTCTAACAGCATGTGGGGCTGTATCACAGGAGTATAGCCAATAGATGAAGAAGAATCATTATCTCACTGTACTGGGCACTTCTTAGTCCACATCTGGATCCTTGCATCCAGTTCTAGACTTCTGGGACAAGAATTATGACGATAAACTGGAGCTCGTTCATGACAGATGGGGCTGTAGGACTTGGCCTGCGAGAGGAAGCTGAGGGAACTGGACTTATCCAATGTGAGGCAGGACTGGCTTCAGTGGGACTAACCAGCATTTCCCAGTGCCCATAGGCATCAAGAAGATGATGCCAGACCCTGCACAATAAGGCATGGGTGAGGGCCAGTGGGCACAGATTAAACCAAGAGATGTTCCAGTTCCATATAAGAAAAGGATTTCCATTGTGAGGATAATTAAACATTGAAACAAGTTGCACAGAAAGGCCAAGGAAGTGGCATTTACTGAGGACGATCAAGTCCTTAGCAGACTGACCTTTATTCATTGCTGACCCTGGCTGAATTGAAAGACCTCCAAGGTCCCTCCCAGCTTGGGTGACTGTCGTTTAGCAGTCTAAATCAGAGCACAGAGTGAACTAAGTAAGAGTGACAGTTCATGCTGCAAATGAGAGCTCGATGGACAGAAACAGTCAGATCAAAAAATATGTTACTGCTGTGTCCTGTACTTTTATAGTCCTTTGTTTATTGTCATTTGTATTCTTTCTGAACCAATGACCACAGCAAATATTCCAGTGATACTGCTAAGAATTAAAGGTCAGTTATTCTCTTCAAGGGGGAGGTTTTGTGAGTTGAAAGGAAGGGATTGTTCACAGTAGGAGTATGACATTGTTCCAAAATATTAATTTGCCAGGATAACTTGGATTTAAAGCTGTTTAAGAAATCTCATGCAGCCATAGGGTAATGTATAATGAATGCATTTGGTTTTGTTATAAATGGATTAACAAAGACAGGATTAAAATGTGCAGACAGGAAAAGATGGAAAAGGTACAGTCGTCTGTTATTTTACCTTTCAGGCAGCAGTTTTGGCAATACTCAATACAGCTTTAAATTAATATCTAGTATTACACTCACTTTCCTTCATCTGTGTCACTATAAGTTGTACTTAGTCTATAGTTTGTTTTTCCCTGGAGTATTTCTCACTAGCTCATTCCTTCATGGTTCCCAGTTCCCAGGTCAATTTAACCTCTATATCCTCTAGTCTTCAAACTGCTGAATTCCTCCCCCTCCTATACTCATAGGACAAAATTTTTGAGGATTTGTTATTTTGTTCCAGAAAGAATAGTCAGTGACTATGAATATGATGGGTAGCTTGACTCGAGGGCTTCAGTGGCAAGGAAACTAGGTGAGAAACAACAGAAAAGTCCACCTGGTCTGGAAAAGGTGAGAAAACTCATCAGTTTAACACATAGGTGGGATCCAGGCAAATGTGGGGTAAATTTAACATGCTTATAGTGCAGTTTTAGAACAAGCTGTTTCACATCTGTTTTGTTATGTTTTTGAACCTAGCTAGATGGAGCCATAATGGTTATTTGGTACCAAATGCAAAGACTGTTTTAATTACAGTCCAGATCCTCTGGCCAGATGATGAAGCAACTAACATAGTATTAAATGGCGACTAGGGCATATGTACACATCAGAACAAAGGAGCAATAAGCACTGCCTCTTTATGTGACATGGCCAAAGAAGACAAAAATAGAACGGGCAGCACCATGGCATGAATACCTACATGAGATACAAACGTGAGCACGCAACCACGAAACTCCATGTATTTCCTAATATGCTAAAATTCTGCACCTTCAGCCTGATCACAAATCTGTGGCAACACCTTTCAGCCCCTGTTGTTATCTTCTTATCCCAGCTGCATTCAAAAAAGTACTGTCAGGCTTTGGCTTGGGTATGGCAACCATACCCAGTTTCAGTTTCAATAGAGAAATGGAGTACTGAGTTTGCATAGTAGAAACTATCCTCACCTGCTGAGACTGGAATAGAGGAACACTAGCAAGCAGAACTGGAGGAGGGATGCTCTTGCGCAACACTCAGAGCAGAGGAGGTGGGAACCACACTGAGCCTTTTGCAGCTTTAAATCTTCAGAGTACTATAAATATACAGTATATGGTGTATGCTACAACTCATTTATGACTAAGCCATCTGGTAGACAAACCAACAGCTTCTGCACATACTGAATTCAAAGAAAAGTAAGAGAGGTCATGTCTTCTTTAGGTTTTTTTTAATATATACATAATTAAAACACATGTTTTAAAAAGTATTTAATTATGAAAGAAAAGCCACCCATAAGTCATTTTAAAGAGAGAAAAGAATATTTTGTGAATGTTACTGAGAAAGAAAGACCAGCTCATGCTTTTTCATATCAGGGATACAGAGAATGTTCACTTGCAACAGGTATTTTTGCTATTCTAATACGAGATCTGTGCAGAAAGAATTTTAAAGCCTGACAAGTTTTGCTGCTGGTTTTATTTATTTTTACTTATTGCTTGCAGTGAGTTTTATTGCCAGGTGAGCTCTTCTGTCAGGATCTCTCAGTCCCATTTAGCAGGCTTCTACATGTTCCAGAACTTGAAAGACGCACCCAACATATCATCAGTGTTCCCATCACTGGTCACGTTGACACTGGCTTCCTCCCAAATCAAACATGAGTGTCTTTTCTTCCTTTTTTTTTGAGTTTCTGTAAAAATGTTTAGTCAGTAGTGTAAAAATAAAAACTGCCCCCCCCCAAAAAAAAAATACTGAAACAAATAAACCTCCAAATCTTGAGTTTAAAATGGTATGGAACATGTAGTATTACCACTGAAGCAGTTAAAGTGCCCAAAGGAATAAAATTCTAAAAGCAGTGAGTAGGAGCCTCCTCAGGAACGGTGCAGGGTGGTTTTCAGGATAACAGCTAAAACCAAATAAAGACATGTAGTTCAGATCACTGATACTGATTAAATGTATTTGGGTTAGTCAGCAGTGTCTTCTTATTGGCCCAAATTCAGCCAAAGAGTACACATGACTAATTAGGAATACAAACATGGAAACAGGATTTGTGCTTTAGAACAGCCATAAGGGTGCTTACAGCATCTTACTAAATAAGGGCTTAGAGACTTAGCAGCTCCATTCGTGTAGGGTTTAACACTCAGTTTGCTGGCAGCGTCATCCCATCGATCTTGTGACTATTTTTTCTCCTTTCCTCTTGTATTCCACATGGCAGAGTTTCCACTCCCCCCTATATGGGGGGAATTTGAAGGGAGAAGCCAGTCACTGTATATTTGATTCAATTCTGTGCTCATATTTGATGCATATAGAAATAGACTGTCTCTCTGTTTATGTAATGCAGTTGTG
Organism: Rhinopomastus cyanomelas; assembly: GCA_013400115.1. NCBI lineage: Eukaryota > Metazoa > Chordata > Aves > Bucerotiformes > Rhinopomastidae > Rhinopomastus > Rhinopomastus cyanomelas. The sequence continues at coordinate 218,680 of VXBP01005069.1, read as the reverse complement.
TCTCACGGAGTCTGGTGTCCCAGTAAAACAAAGTGTTGTGAATGCCTATGTTTTTTTATGAGGGCCTCTGTACAAGATTTGAGAGCTAGACACCAGGAGAAGAATGTTGCACAGCAATCAACCTCTGAGAAAAAAATCCTCTGCCTTAAAATGGCATCATATGGTTGTTTATTGTTTCCAAACAATTCCCAGATGAAATGTGCAAACAGAGATGGTTTTTCTAGCTGCCAACTCTGCAAACACAATGTGGGAGAGTCAAGTGAGTTATACAACTAATTAAAAACAAATTAATTTAAACAAAACCCTTAGACACTCGTTATCCAGGCAGCTGCATTATCTTTCCAGTTTTACCTTTATCCTCTCCCCTCAGCTGCATTGGTTACACCCACCTCTTATTTCTTGTCTGAAAATAAACAGTTCTTATGGGAAAGGAAGGGTATCTTTGCGTGTGCTGACACATTACCTGTCTTGGCCTAGAACAGGAACAATTGTGATGAAAAGGAAAAAAAATCAGTGGAAGCAGGCAAATGTAAACAAAGTATGTAAGTAAATGCTATTTTTTTATACATTATTCAAGGCAAATAATGTGAATCTTCTCAGCAGACAAATCCTTTCCTAGCACTCGTACTCAGTCAAAGTTTCTCTCTGTACAAAAATCTCAGCTTTTGGGATGACATAAGTCTGCGACTCAAACGAGTGAGTGAAGATGCTTCATTCAGCCAAGCAATCGGCTGCTGAAATCAGACACCTTCGAAACTGGGTGAGGTTTTTTTAAGGGGGCATTGGGAAACTTCAATATTGCTTCAGAACTTTGAAGATTAGTTTTACTGCAATGCAAGCCAGAGGGCTTACAAGTGAGCATTAAAAACAGTGTTTAATGTGAAGAATAAACCTTGCAGACGCTGCACATAATTTCTACTTTGGGATTATTATTTAATGATATGATGGAGTGAAAGACTTGTATTTATATGATATTCTCTCTTAGAATGGATGCTCAAGGCAGAATCCTGGCTTGCAATGCAAGGTTTGCCAAGTAGGGAAAAGAACACAAGAAACCTCTTCCTTTTCCTAGTGCACCTGTAGAGGTCTGGGGCAGGGTGGCGTTACATGTGCTGGGAGACTTGAGGAATGAAGGGATGTCCCACAGTCCTTACATGAAATTAAAGATGTGGTTTACCAAGCTAGTTTGACTAAAAGGCCCCCTCCCTCCCTCCACATGCCCGTGGATGTCTGCCTAAGGCCATGTCTACACCACACAGTGGAGTGCCATGGTGGAAACCTCAAGCTGAGCAACCTCAACTACATGCACATCAAACCATGCAGGTCTTTCGGGCCTGGAGACACTACAGGTACAAAACTTTATGCTGTAATGAGGGCATCAAGTATTGTCAGAGGAGCTTCTCCAAAGACACGACTAACGCCCCGTTTCTGCCATCACTAAGACAAACCCTTGATAAACTTACAACTGAAATAAGGGGCTGGGGAACATGAAGAGAGAATGCCTGATTTGTCTGCACACAAACTTGCAAATTCAAGAAAAGACTCAGTGGCCACTTCCAGAGCCAAGCTTGCCTTCACGCAGAAACACTCAGAAGTCTTTGCAAGACATTACTTAAAACTTTTAGGCCACTTTGGAAGGTATGGAGATATAGTTGTGCCTGAGTCACTACCAGTGCTATCACATTTAAAGATGCCGAAACCTAAGGCATCCCCAAAACTCCATCAAAACAGGCACCCAGGGCTGTTTTAGGCACGTCAAAGTGTCTTGCTGTGCCTCAGCTTGCAGGCTGCAGTGTATCTGTGTGAGACTGGCTAAAGTTCTGTTAGCTGTTAAGGAGATCTGGAGCCCAATAGAGCAGCACGTTACACTGGGGCTTATACTGGTTACGTGGAATGGCCTGGATGTGTTCCTGTGTGACTTGGTCTAGGTGATCCTGCTGTGGCAGGGGGGATTGGACTAGATGATCTTTCCAGGTCCCTTCTAATCCCTAGTGATTCTATGATTCTATGACTGAATCTTTTGCTAGCTGGTGTACAAATTCTAGAAAAGGGAGAGACAAGGATGAAAATGACATAGGTCATCTTACTGAAAGGGGTAAGTTTCAAAACTGTACGAGAAAATAATTCTTGAGGTACCTGTATCTCTCCCTAGATAAAGAAGGGAGCCCATATGTACAAAAATTTTAGATACCTGAAGTGAGTGCAAAATAATCTTGCAAGACTGATATGTAAAACCCAACTTTTCTTGATAAACAAGAACAGGAACCTCAGCATTTCACATTATTTCTTTCTTGTTTTCCTTTTTGTTGTCTTTATTGAATATGAAGATTTTTAAAAGTTATTTAAAGGTAATGACAATTACCAGTTTTATCATGTCATAGAATCATAGATCTATGATTCTATGATGATTCTATGATGATTCTATGATTCTATGATTCTATCTCAGTAACAGCAGACAGGCATTTTTTCATTACAAAACTAATCCTTACAAGATAATTATCTATTAGAAGGAAAAAACCTATAAGAAAAAGAAAGGAAAATTATTTAAAGTCTACCTTGACCATTATTCTGAGCACCTCAGTGAAAAACGGGTCTCTCAGTGAAGAACAAACACAATTACTTGACAGAAAGAGCAGCCTGAACTTCAGTCTTGTAAATCAAGCCAGGAAGATTATTTATTAACCCTATTTGGTTGGCACATTTTCCTTTCAGAGTTCAAAGCTTCCTTAGCACTCAAGGCACTCAAGAAAAATGGGCTTGTCTGTGAGAAGTAAACTGAAAATTAGTCTAAAAGTGATGCTTGAGCAACAACAAAATGTCCACATGGGAAGTTTGAACTTATGGTGTGTTTGCCCAGATTTTATTTGACAATTCCTGTGCTCATGAGTAGTAGAAAAATATCAAAGACAAAAAACAGATGTAGCAGTATTCCCCGGGTGGCTCAGAGGGGAGACAAGCGCTAACCACAAGCATTGTCCCTGGCACCAGTGATCAATGTCTAGCTAACACAGCTCACTAAACTAAATCACGTCTGAGAACTGGGCCAGGCTACTCGGCAAAAAATATCGTTCCCCTTTTAAATCTACTTTTTTGTGGAAATATAAACATTGTAATGGACCAAGCATAGGCACAGACTGAGAGATTATTACTCAAGTCACCCAATCTGAGCACAAAAGGGAGTATAACTGGTCAGTGGTGTTTCTCTGAATATTAATAGACCACCACAGTGGTTTGTACATGTTATACACTTTAATAAGCTCAAATAGTAATAATTCTGTGATGCTGTTTGCATAAAGGGGAAAAAAAGAGAAGTCCAGTAAAATAAATCTTATCCAGGAGTAGAGAAAGCAACAGCTGGAATTGTCATCAGGGCCTATGACTACTTCATGGAGCTCCCCTCTGAACACATAACCTTCACATGGAAAAAGGAAGAATCAAATACAGCCGAAAATTATCTGCACTCATGGAATTGAAGGTCCTGATTTCAGCTATCAGTTAATCTTTAGGATCTGCATACCAAATAACATCACCCCAAGATCAGCCTCATGGAATGATATTCAAATACGGCCCATGGGAATATACTTGATACTGTTTGTGATCGGTACGAAATGCAGTATTGGTTCCTTCCCTTACTTTTAACCCACACACTCCATTTACTATGCAATTGTCCTGCTTTACAACATGTCTATTATGCACTAGGTAGAAAAAATAATTTAGAAGTAAAGAAGCAGGAACAAAGGACGTGTCTACACATGCTGTGTCGGCTGACATTAAGTACTCCCTGGTGTAACTGAAACCCTAATCTGATTAACTTCTTTGGTGTCTAGAATTTTGAAAATGACAAGCTCCACAATGACTTTTACTCATGTAAATCACAGCTGTTCCTTTGGATATTTTCACCTGTATCAAATACCATAGACTTCCAAAGCCAAACTGTTGTTGTCTTCTCCCACTAGTAATTACTCCAGGAAACCACGAGTAGAGTTTTACAACTTTCATTTGTTAGTATGAAAATTAAATGTGATAAACAAATCTGCAAGCCTTTGCTGAACTAACTTATGACAGTTCTGACCACATTTACGTTTTTTATTATCTGATGGAACTTAGTCTAATCCAAAGTCTCTTGAAGGCCCCAAGTCAGAGTTAAAAATGTTAACGAAAACATTTCCCCTGACTATGAGTAAGAATCTAGTTCTACATACTGCTTTCGCTGCTCTTTCAGAAAGCTGAGAGTGGTTCTTTTCCTTTAAGCCTTTTAACAAAGCTCTGTTTTTTAATTATCGTAGAAGAAACAGATTTTCCTTCCTATGGCTCAATTGTATGCAACTTGATTTATTTTGGGGGTTTCTAAGCTTCAGAGATAGCAACAGTTTTCCTCAATACTTCAAAAACAGCCATTGCACAAACATCAATTGTATGCAATACCTAATTTATAAAATTTATCCTTTCTAATCTCATTAAAATATGTTATAGAGACGTTTTCTCAGAACGTAACTGCCTGCGATCTGGGTGTGGTAGATTGTGCCTCATATGTTTGGTTTTCTAATATATAGCAGAATAAAACCTGGAGTAAAAGACAATGTTCATCAAACTATGATTCATAAGATGCTTTCATAATATGAAAGAGTATAAGTTATATTATACATAGGCTTTACAACTTTAGGTGTAGACATACATGTCTGCATTGAACCAAGTCTTGAAAACCAGAGTGGAGCTGGATGTAGAATGGCACCTCCCATCAGGATAAACACCATGGCAAAGCAAGTCTTCTAGGAGGGAGCAAAGGGCAGAAGCTATATGGAGCACAGGGAATAGTTATTTGGAAATCATGGTGTGGAAATGGATTGAAGCACTCCTAAGCGAATGTGTCTACTGAAGACCTACTGTGTTCTGCCTTTATTTGAATGCAAAGCTTTTGCAGAATACTGAGGTGATAGACAGAGATGCACTCTGCCAATGTGTTCAGCACGTGGCCTTTCAACCCTGGCTGATTTGTCATCAGTCCTCTGCTCATGAACTTCCTATGCTACTGCAGTCCAAACAAATTGGGCTCACAAACATCTCACCACACTTGCCTTGACCAATGACCAATGGCCAATGCCAACTCTCTTTAGCTGGTACATAAGAAACCGAGCACGCCTGAAGGGATGGTTTCTAGCATGTCCTTGCAGTTTCTAGCTGCCTGTGCTCCTCAGGCTTCCTGCCCTGGTTGTTGTAACCAAGCTGTGTTGTTTAATGTTAACCCATCCACCATAATAAACCCTTTTCAAAAGTATTTACATGTCTGGTTCATACGAGATTCTGCAGCAGTATCATCACTGAATCAGGCACTGTGTAGGGAAAAACGTTCCCCATTTTATTCTCTTTGAGACTCATTACTCAATACATTCTGATTATGAGGAATTATAATTCAACTCATGAAATTCTTGGTGAATGGGAGGCCAGTGACATCTCTGAGAAAAGGAGGACAAGTACAATAGAGTTTGGAAGATATGTTTGTGCTCTCACAGCTGATTAAATTCATCTTTGGCCACTTATTTATAGCAGAAAGAATCTGACAGCCCATCCGTAGTGAAAACCAGCGAACATTCTGAGCTTTCTCTTTATACCAATTTTCATTTTTTCCCATTTTCATCTGTACCAAATTCACCATTTCTCAGGCTGTATCTGAATGAAATTAACTATAGAGTGAAGGACATTTTTGTTATTTATCTATGCTACCACTATTCAACCAGCTTAGTGCTGTGATTTCTAATGTGCCTAATTTACTTAGCTATGCTGGCAGAAATTTAGCATGCAAACAGGGCTTTGCTTTCATTTATTTCTTCTTTTGTTTTGCTTCATTTAGCTCAAATTTTCTCTTAATTTACCTAAACCAAACTAAAATAAGCCTTATGTACTCTGAAAAAAAAAGAGAAAAGGTGCTTCTACTGGTTTAATTAAGCTATTTCAAACACAAATGCTAAATTAAACAAGGGTATGTCTTTGTAGAGTACACAGCAGAACATCCAAGAAAATAATGGCAATAGGGATAACTTTGTAAAATGTGCCATGAACATGACACTGAACGGCTGCAGTGTTGAGCTTTTAAGAAACACAGAGACTGAATTTTACAGGAGATTGTTTGTTCTCATTATAAACTAAGCACATGAAAGAAATCTAAAAATTGCAGCAGCGAAATGAGTCAGGTCTGGAGAGATGCTGACCTTAGATGTCAGGACTGCAGGCCATACAGCCAACGAGCTGCTCACAGCAGAGCAGAGGAAGAGGACATGCCAGGGGGAAGGGCTGACACTTGACGAACAGAATGTTCCTCTTCTCGTGTACATATTAGCAGTACCTTTTTGAACTAGTTTTGGCTGGGTTTACAAAGATATACCTTAGCTCCCATACCATTCACTATTTTAAATACTTTTATCCACTCAGTGTTTGCTTCTTCAGTGCTGGGCATGCTGCCTGTGTCACAGGCTGTTTCTGTAAGTTTGCATGGCTTTTAGTCAAAAGAGGGCTTTGATACTTCTTGGGGTCGTTAACACAATCCAAGCGAAGCACGTCATTAAATATTTCTGTGACTGTTCCTTGCCATATTTGATCAATTTGATTTTTTAAGGAGATCTTTGATCCTTGGTTTATAGCTTTAGTAAGATTACTCCAACATGTTCCTGGAAGATAACAGCTTTTGGACCTCTTGTGAAAGACAACTGTGGAAAAAACAGTATTGAACCCAGAGAGCTTCGACTGTGACTGTGGACCAGAAGAGAATGTGAACAACTGGTTGACTATGTGTATGGACAGAATTAGAGAAAAGTTACATATCTTAAGGGATTTCTTTCCATAGTACATATCATTGCACTACGGAAAAGTGAAGCTCCATAGATATTGTAGAGCTTCCAAACAATTCTTGCCTCTCTTTTTTCAAGAACAGTTGTCCAGACCTCTGTCAGAGACCACTCCTTTCAATTCTGTTCAGTGAAAACACAGAGCTTTACAGGAGTGTCAGAGATTTCAGAAATTCCTATGAACATCAGGGATCATATTTCCACAGTAAATTTTCCTGCCTTTGTAAGTAACAAAATTTATTAAGACCAAATATATCCACTTTTGTGTTGCAAAATAAAGTACCTCTGTGGTTATTTCTTTACTCTCAGGGTGAGGTGGAATCTTTCCATGGGTTGATGATGGAGCACTGGAACAGGCTGCCCAGGGTGGTTGTGGAGTCTCCTTCATTGGAGAGGTTTAAGACCCACCTTAATGTGTTCCTGTGTGACTTGGTCTAGGTGATCCTGCTGTGGCAGGGGGATTGGACTGGATGATCTTTCAAGGTCCCTTCCAACCCCTAACAATTCTGTGATTCTATGACATGCTTTTGCCCTTACAGCAACTCAGTTGCTTGCCCTTCAACTACCTTGAACTGCACAGTTATTAGCTTGTTTTATCATTAGCAACTCAGCGGTTTAGGCATTTTGGGCTGCTCTGAGATAAATATATTGGGAAATTATTATGGGTTTTGAAATAATTTTACAGAAACAGGACATTACTTGTCATAACCTCAGTCACCAGGTACGTTCAGTAACTCTCGGCATTCAGGACTCAGTGAAATTGTATTTCCAAAGGCAAGAAATCTGCTCTGTATTCCCACATCACTAGGCATATATATAGCATGCAAAATACCTGTCCCATAATTTATTTGTGACCTTCAGATATGTTTATATACCAGCATATATTCATTGTTGAGCACAGAATTGCTCAAATTCTGTTGGACTTCTTTGACCTGCAAACCACGAACATAATGACTGTGTACACACCTGATAAGGACACAGTTAGACCATTTGTTTTACTATATATCAGTATAAAAGTGTTCTCGGCATATACAGAGCAAAGCCACGTCTACAAAAATCTTACAAACAGAACTTTTGTCAGTGCCCAGCTGCTAGCACTGCAGGGTTTGTAGGGCACAGGTGCTTTTCTGCTTCCTCTCCTTCCCTGTCCCAGTCCTGCCCAGTCCTTGGCTCGGGTAGTACCAAGGCGTACAGTAAGTCATAGGTCAGTACATGAATGTTCCCTAAAATTACATTGTGACTCTCAGACCTATTAGGAAATGTAAGGAAGGGGATTTAACTTCTCTCAGTTTCCTTTCTTCTACCTCTGAAGTCCTGAAGTACTTTTTCAATAGCCATAGCTTGTTTTGCCAGTTCAGAGGATCTCTGCTGTTCTTTTATTGTTAGAAACGTGGAACTGTGTGATTAAAGCAGTCCTTTTAGAGTTGAAGCACATGGCTCTTTGATATGTGCAGAGAATCAATGTCCATTCTGTTGAACTGCATTAAAGGCTAAAAATTAAAGGCTAAAACAAAAGAAAATAGCAATAAAAATCAGCACCTGTTACAGGCACTCACAAACCAGTTATATATACCGGTCCAGCTATCCATGGCCCAGGAGGTGAGGAAAGGTGTTCATACCATGGTGCACATCTGGATCAAATACTTGCTCATGCAAATGTTGGGGTTTTGGTTCTTGAAAACCACTACCTCATTCATTTGGTTTACATATAGCTTTCAATTTCTTTTTATTTTACTATAGGAATGTAGCACTGAAAGAAATCTCTCCAGTCACTGAATCCAATCCTCTGCTTTTGGAAATTATTTCATATGATTCTATGATTCTATGATTCGGGTCATAAGTTAATGTTTATAATATGTGAAGGGTGGGTATCAGGAGGATGGAGCCAGGTTCTTCTGTGTCATCTAGTGATAGACAAGGGGCAATGGGTGTGACATAGGAGGTTCCACATAAATATGAGAAGGACCTTCTTCCCAGTGAGGGTGATGGAGCACTGGAACAGGCTGCCCAGGGTGGTTGTGGAGTCTCCTTCTCTGGAGACATTTAAAAACCGCCTGGATGTGTTCCTGTGCAACTTGGCCTAGGTCATCCTGCTGTGGCAGGGGGATTGGACTAGATGATCTCTTGAGGTCCTTTCCAATCCTTAATGATTCTGTGATTCTGTGATATGCTGATAAAATATTGACCATATGGGGGGGGGGGAAGCTTGTTTGGTTTTGATTTATTTGCTTGAGGTTTTTTCCTCTCTCTAAAGTTTATCTTACTTGTATTTCAGGAGGTTCATAGTCTTCCTACGTCAAGGTTAGTCCAGACACACTAAACGACTGACTGTGTATTTCCTACTTTGGGGTAGACACCAAAACATGAATATGTATAAAAAGAGACGCTTACAGCTCACTGGTGCCTTACATAATTCCTCTCTCAAACATAAATAATTATCTGCCTGAAGTTTTCAAAGGCAGGTATGGTTGCTTTTCAATCTCAGTTCTAAGTAGACTGAGGGATAGTTTCTTCTTTAGGCTGTGCTTCTGACTCCTAGTTCTGTACAGTATAATCTCATAGAAATTGCATTTTGGACCTTGCAGTGACTACTGTTTCACCATCTCCTAGCTTTATAATATACTTTCACTGACTAATATTGTGTTCCCGACATGTATTTCCTTTCTCAGCTGTAAATGTTTATTATTAATTTTGTATTATGCATGCACCAATTTGCACCATTATAATTTGTTGTGATTTGCAAGGTCTAATAAATATATTAGAAATTCATAACATTCTTTCATTGGCTAGAAAAACAATGAGCAACTGAATGAAAATTAATGCATTTTTAGATGTACCAGCACTTACAAAAGCACTGTTATTTTAGACCAGTTATATGACTTTTAAAAGGCAGAAACTCCTAGCACTGACTGTATTCAGTTATATTTATAGCCATAGCACTTACACTTCTCCACAGCCACACTTAGTGTGGTAGATATAAGAATGCAGGTGGCACTGGCATCACATCAAGGGCAGAAAGGTGCTATATAGTTTCGTGTACTTATTTATACTGATGTGCTCCTAGGATGAAAAACATCTCAAACATCTCGAGAGTGTTACACAGTACTATTCTGAAATATCCATTTGCCTCATCACACCTTTCGGGTTGTAGTCTTTCATCTCCCTTGTATTCAGTGAAGCAATCACTCTTTACTCCCATGTCTCACTGCCTGAAGTCTCTTCAGACTGGAAAATCTATGAAAACTTGTTCTCCTTTGCCTGTTCGTAATGATTACCTTTGGCAATTGCATGTTTCTAAAGAACAAAGCCATCTATTTATGTATATATTCATTTATTTATATATTGTGCATTTATTATTGTGTGTATATTTATTTATTTAGAGGCTTTTCGTGAATCTAAGAAAATAAGATGGTTCTGAACTGTGTAAATCCTTTCTAATGGTGCACGCAGGCTGTTAAGGTTGTGGCAAATCTTGTGTTAGTTTCAATTAACCAGAACTTAATTTTGGCATGTCTAGCCTAGATAATAGCACTGGACTACTAACTCTTCAGATATAAACAGGTAAAACTGGCCTGCTCAGCTTCCAAGAGGATAAAAGCAATAAACATTGTTAAACTCACTGTAAGCAGTGGTAGTTACAGATTATATGCTTGCTCAGGTTAGTGACTGAAATCAGAAGGGCAGGAGACAAGGTGTTTAACTTGCCTTAAGCTTTTATGCTACTCTTTACCATTGTTTACTGTGAGAACATACACTTTCCAAGGGGGAAGAAAAATAGTCATATCTTCTTAAAAGAGTAAAGTATAAGGAATATCTTCTATAAATGTCCACCAATAATGTTGCCAAGGGCAGACAGGACCTTCCTCTAAATGAATTAAAAATCTTTCTTAATCATCTTGAAGAATTTCTGCGAGTCCCAAAATACTCCTGTTCCTAAATGTCGCTGTGGGAAGCAAACATAATGCTCTACGTGTCCTACAGGATTTATCTCATAACATGTGACATCTCCCCCCAAGCAGGCATTTACTCTACAATGTAAAGCAACTCACAGATTTGCCTTTAGCAAACAGCAGCATCTCTATAAATCACCAATCTTCCATCTCTGACTGTCACATCCCTGAAATAATTGGAACTACACTGATCTGCAGCAGTTATAGAATTTACTACTCACGAGTGATGTAACAGTAGTGTGTGTATGAAGCCCTCCTGTTGACTTACGAAGCGCACGTTGGCATTTGCACAGACAAAGGAAAACTTGTTAATTGCCTCTGTTTTAAGCAGCATGTCTCACTGAGGAATACCAAGAGATGGTTTAATTCCACAGGCAATGGACTTCTGCTAGCATGAGACTGATGTTGCACAAAGAGCAAGAGAAATGTACTGATGTATAAATGATAACAGATCTATACAAAAGAAAGATCAAAAATGAGACAAGGATCTGTTGTCTTGACCCTGCAAGNCCTAAACTGAGGGGCCCAGAACTGGACACAGTACTCAAGGTGCGGCCTAACCAGTGCAGAGTACAGGGGCAGAATGACCTCCCTGCTCCTGCTGGCCACACCATTCCTGATGCAGGCCAGGATGTCATTGTGCTGACAAGAGAGTTGTGGTCATAAGTACTTTTGGTGCTAGGGTCATGCATAAAAGGACTCTTCATCAGTGCTCACAGAGCTAAAACCCACCAGTCTGGCACACTGGTATTCACATGGCTGAATGACTAAATGAGGGGCTCAAAGTTGGGATAAGAGAACTAATGAAATCAATGCAGAATTGTCAATCTTTGCTTTGGAAATGAGTGTCTTGGTTTCACCTCCGTCTGTCCTAAGAGGCAAGTGGTTGTATTTGGTAGCCCATGTCTATTTCATAGAATCATTAGGGATTGGAAGGGACCTTGAAAGATCATCTAGTCCAATCCCCCTGCAACAGCAGGATGACCTAGACCAAGTCATACAGGAACACATTAAAGTTCTCCAGTGGAGGAGACTCCATAACCACCCTGGGCAGAGAATTTACGTTGCAGATAAACAAGCTCCCTGATACCACATTTTTATCATAACTTCTGAGAAAGTTATTTACATGAAGCAAAACAACAGTGATTCTCTGAAATACCAGGATACTTCCATGTTTTCAGAAAGTCACACTAATAAATACCTTAGATTTCTTCAAGATATTATCTCTTTCCCTCTGCAAGACATAGGATAATGTTCAGAATTTTTTTGTTGGGCAGGACTGTATCATCTCAGTAATACCTAAAGAGCAGTGGGGCTTCTCGTTGTGTTTTTTGTGTTGTTTTCTTCAATTCTTTTTCTAGACACTTTTACGGTTGCTGTAATCTCTACACTTCACTATGGCATCATCTGAGTGCTTGTTCAATGAGAAAGGTGATTGTCACCTCAGGTAGTTATTTGCATTTTTAATTTAGAAGAAAAATGGAAGGACCTGGGCTTTGATAAGGCACTGTTAATTGAATTAGCTTAATTTATCTTGTTCATTCTGTTGTGTAACCCCTAAGAATATGGATAACAAGACTAAATAACCCCTTTTCCTTTGCTAAAAGGTGAAAGGTTAATATTCTTTACCTGACTTTTTTGTAGATTTTGTTCTTTGTGGTACACACCTGTTAGTACCACAAAATGACCTGAACAAAGACTGACATTAAACTGAACACAGACTGTGAAGGAGTCTTGAGGCTGATTGACTTCAGAGCTCTATCACCCAGCATTATGTGAACCTTGCCAAATTTTAATTGTTGGAGGAGCAAGGAGCACTTTGCAGATGCCAGGTCAAAGTCAGCTTTCTTCTGACCTTACAGTGGTACAAGATTTTGGGAATCCACCTTTCCTCCTACTATCAACCATGTGTCTCCACATGGATCCAGATATAGGAGCTGGAGGGAAACTTGGACAAGTGTTGTCCCTGCTTTGGATCAAGAGAGATCCATAACAACAGATTCCTCATGCAAAAGCACATGCCCTGCAATTTAGACTTGATCAGTATGTCAAACACAAGTTACAAGGCATCTGCAAGCCTTATAAGCAAAAGCCCATGCCAGAATTCACCAGGAAAGGCAAAGACTAGCAGCCATTTACATTGATTTGAAAATAGAATCAGTGAATGCCATATGAAGTTTTTTTTACATCCTTTTGTTTTACAGAATGATCTGCATAGGGAAAAATACCTTTCTACTAGCATCACTCACTGCAGCATAAATACAATTTTCTCACCTGATAGAGCAAAAGTTCAGGGCTGTACAGGATCTCCTTCTCTCACAGTATGACAGGTGCCATAAACTAATTGTCATCCAGGTCTTATCAAGACCAGTTATTTGATCTTTCTCTGTCTGGTTACCTGTAAATAGAACTTGGCTTTGTTCCTATCATCTTTTGGTGAGAAAAGTGTGGAAACATTTAGATAATTAAATATATCAATATTTCCATGAGACTATGAATAGTAAATCATGCAAACATCTCTTTAAGACGTGGAGTTCATTTCCTACAGTGAAATCTCACTGGTTTTGGAAAACACCTTCACTGTTCCAACAGAATATATTTATAGCTCGTGACGCTGTAGCTGAAATAAAATTGTTTAAAAGTATACAAGACAAATTCCATCATGCAGACAGTGGCAACTTCCCCAAATGTCTTGCTGTTCTACACTTGTTGTTACTGTACAATAACAAGGAAAAGTGGAAGAATGACAGAATGAGTTTGCCCTGTTCAAATGCTAAAGGCACACAGAAACAGAGTATGTAGAAGATCAGTTTATGGTCATTTTATGTTACTTAGCTGTCATGTTATGTCACCACACTTCATAGTAATAATCACCCAAAGCTCATCATGTCAGGTAATGAAAAAAGTGGAATACATTGCTGTTGATACACCAGCCCACTAAGGCAGCACCACAACCTGCACCTTCTAGCGCAGACATCTACTTTGCAGTAAAGCAAAAGCTCACAAATCCTTGTGCTCTTTGGCTTCCCAGAGCCTGGCAGGCTATTCATCCACCTGACACAATTATTCCCAACAAGTAGACAATATATCAACAGAAACATACAAACTTTTTCTGAGAATCACTTTATCATATGTTCCACAGAAATATTTCAGGGCTGGGAAGTGGTTGGACTGAAAGTTCAGTTCATGATTATTTACAGCATATGTTAGTCTAAACGAAGCCTATGAACAGCTTTGCCATCTGTTGTTTAAAGAAGCAGAAAGAAGGAGAAGAAAAATGAGGTCCATTTGCTTCAGACAGCTATGGGGTGGTCAAGTTAGAATACTTGGCACAGGAGATGTTTAGAATTGAAAAACATTTACATCTGGGCTGTGCTCACAGCTTATTTAACTCATCTGTTACTGCCTCTGTTATCCCAAGCAAGAAAATATATTTCTGCTCTTCTCCTGAGGGCTCTCTGCAGCTAATCCGGGCTACCAAGAGGGGCTGAGGCTGCCCCGGACCCTCTGTGGCTGTGACAGGCAGTCTGGGGCAGCAGTTCCTGCGAGCAAGACTTCCCCTGCAGACAGTCTGCCAGAGCTAGCCCAGCTGCCAAGAAGGCAGCCACTTCTTGCGACAAGGGATGCAGGGAGCAGGACTCCTGCGTGCAACCAGTAACCAAGTTCTTGATGGGTTTTTCCTCGTGTAAAAATATCTCCTTTTTTACCTCACAGCGCTACAGCCCGTCAGGCTGGAATGGCCTTTGGACTTTCAACAGAAGCGATTTTTTGAACCAGAGCACTTGAAGAAAGTGAACTGTGGTCACAGCCTTCATCAAAAGTGTTTGTCTTGGCTGTGTTCTCAGGTGGGGAACCCAGCTGACAGCACAACTGGAGACCTTTCAGCAGCTGCAGAGCTCTCCACACCAGCCTCACTTGGTCTTATCAGTGCTGATAAGACATCATTTGCATTTGTAATGAAAGAAAATCAAGGACTGGAAGACACAGTGCAACCAAGACGGATACTTTATACTTATGAAAAAGCTTCCCATGGACTCCTGAAGCAAGTGATTTTGAAATCTGCATGTGAAAGACCTTTTGCAACTAGGGTTTCATGGGTTTTCTGAGATATTTGTATTGGTGTGGCACAGGACCCACCTGAGGAAAGCCAGTGCTGCCCTTGTACTTCAATATTATTATTATACTATGAGGAGAACACTGTGAGGTTTCAATATCTTAAATAAATTCACTAAAATACACAATACACAAACCTTGTTGGAAAGTTGAAGAAAAGGTCTCTGGCTTCCTGTAAATGTACCTGCTTTTCCTCTAACTTAGAAATGTAAAAAGAATTGAACTTCCAGTAGATTAAAATGTGTTTAAGACTCATCCTGAAAACTTTACTTACATAAATCATCACACTCTTCCTAACAGACAGTTTTTGCTCAGGCAATAGGTACAAAAAAGGCAACATTCATCAAATAATTCAAGTGTAATGTAATAAAAGTTACTACTAAAAGTTTAATATTATTTCACAGACCGAAGGAATCAGGATCCAAATTTTAAAATGGGAAATTATTTTAACTTTTGACCTAATGTTGATCTTCTAGACATTTTTACAGATTAAAATTAAGTTTAGCAACTCTCCACCATGAAGCTTCTCTTTCCTTCACTCCTTTTTTTGATTCAATTAGTGACCTGCATGGCTATAGTGTGGACTGAAAAATAAATTCAAATGATACATGGAAACTCAGGCCAATGGTTCTAGCTCAATTTTTGCAGAGTAATTCTTATGCTTAATTCAGACAAGATTTGGCAAAGTCTCTGTATCCAGGCTGAAAGGAACAGTCACACTTACCAGGGCTTGACAGACACTAATAATGCTGAGCTGCAAAATATGGAAGACCTTGAGGGAGATTGAAATCCCTGCAGAGAAGTGTTTGTGCTGCTATTTACACAGGACATCAGCTCATGCTAGCTTATGTGCTCCCCCTGCCCCTTCTCCGTGAGGGTACATCCAGACCTCTTCTGTCGACAATATTTGTGTGAAACCTACAGAAGTGTGGTGCAAACCACAGGGAGCTAAAAGAAAAGCAGTTTGGTATAATTCTCATGCAATTGTTGAACATTGACTTGGATGGAGCTAAACCTGTTCACACCACAAAATGATGTTAGAATCATGAAATCACAGAGTCACAGAGTGGTAGGAGTTGGAAGGGCCGTCTGGGGATCGTCTAGTCCAATTCCCCTGCTAAAGCACATTTACCTAGCACATTTCCACAGGAACATGTCCAAGATGTGTTTTGGAAGTTTCCATAGAAGGAGAGTCCACAACCTCTCTGGGCAGCCTGTTCAAGTGCTCTATCACCCTCAAAGTGAAGTTTCTCCTTATGTTCAGGTGAAACTTCCTGTCTTCTAGTTTGTGCCCATTGACCCTTGTCTGGCTGCTGGTCATAACTGAAAACAGTCTGTCCCCATTCTCTTGGCACTTGCCCTTTGGATATTGATAAGCATTGAAGATTTCAGTCTTCTCCAAGCTAAACAGTGCCAGTTCTCTCAGCCTTTCCTTGTAAGGCAAACACTCCACTCCTCTGATCACTTTTGTAGCTCTCCACTGGACTCTCTCCAGTGGCTCTTTGTATCTCTTTGACTGGGGAGCCCACAACTGGACACAGAACTCCTGATGTGACCTCACTAGAGTGGAGTAGAGGGGGAGGATAACCTCCCTTGGTCTGCTGAAAGCACATCCTCTTAATGCACCCCAGCATGACATTGACCTTCTAGGTTACGAGGGCACAATACTGGCTCATGATTAACTTGCTGTCCACTAGGACCCCCAGGTCCTTCTTTTCAGAGCTACTTTCAGAGCAGATTAGCCCCTAACCCATACTGATACACGGGGATGTAGAGTCTACTCTGAGCATGTGGAGTCCTCCCCAGGTGCACAGCTCTACAACTGTCCATTAAGTTTCTCTCTGCCCAGCTCTCCAACATGTCCAGCACTTGATGAAGAGCAACACAGCCTTCTGATGTACCAGCCAAACCTCCCAGACTTGTTCCATCAGCAAATTTGCTAAGAGTACACTCTGTCGCCTCATCCAGGTCATTGAGAATACATTGAATGGACCCAGTACAGACCCCTGGGGAACATCACTAGCTACAGGCCTTAACTAGATTCTGTGCTACTGATCACAACACTCCAAGGTCTGTCATTCAGCCACTTCTCAATCCACCCAACTGTCCACTCATCTGACAACTTTCCAAGCTTTCCTACAGGATGTTATGGGAAACAGTGTCCAAAGCCTTGCTGAAAACAAGGTGGATGGTGAGGTGCTCCCTTCATCTACCCAGCTATTCACACAAGGCTATCAGATTGATCAAGCTTGATTTTCCATTTGTACTGTTTTCTTCTTGAGACTGTTCTACAGAAGAGCTGGACAGAATCACACAGAAACAAAAAAACCTGCAAGACATTGCCAGTGCAAATGGAAAAGTGCTGTTGTCTTTCCAGGGAGGTTTAGGCTCTGGATTAAGACTGTGAAGCAAGAAAGCAGAGGTTTTGCCTCATTTCCCTTTTGCCTCCCTTAGGCATAAACAAGAATTTTAGTCTCAGACAGGGCCTTCAAGTGAAATCAACCCTCACGTAGACAAGGAGTCTGAAAGCAATGAGCTAGACATTTTTATATGCAGACTGAACCCATAAATTATAACAGACTTGCATTTTTATATCTCATTATTACAACATATTGCTGTGCAATTATTGACTTAAAATACTCTAATCCAACGTTCAGCATAGCTTGAACCAGGGGTAAAGGACATGTCTCAAGACCAGCTGGGCCTGGGAGATTTGCATTGCACCTGTATGCTGGGTAAGGTCTGTAAGCATATAAGCTGTTCCACATATCTCCCAGTTATTTAAAATATTCCATTCTTCTTTTCAAAGATCACTTGCAAATAATTTCAGCCTTTACTGTCTCATTTTGACAGTTTCAGTAAGACTCGAGGGGAGGGTGTTTCATCCTCAAATTAGGAAGTTTTCCTGGGAAATCTGTTTAATAATTAGGAGATTCACAGAACGCTGTCAGTGTAAAGGAACTAAACTTACTGTCATCTCCAATGTCTTGTGTTGAGGGTGAACTGAGTTATTTGCCCTAAGTTCAGAACAATCCATTTAGTATGGCTTTGGTTCAAAACAGGCTCTTCTTTTGAAGCTGTTACATATGCCTCTGCAAAAAAGATAAAATCTTAAACATCTGGCCTTTTCTCCCTGTTTTGCTGCATCTTGTCTATTAAGATGAATTCCTCACATCATTGTGTAACCAATAGAGGATCTATCACCCATAACCCTTGCCACGCTTTGGCTGCAACACATGTCCTACAGTTTGGATGAGGGGTTGGCCAATTACACACATGATGTGCTTAGGTGTGCCAGCTCCGAGCCTGACCTGAGCTTGCCAGCGTGTGTTTTACATTTCCTAGTCATACTGCAGACTGTGTTGCTGCATGCTTTTTTACTGTCCAACTGGAATACACAGAGACAGGACAAGGCCTTAGATTATTAGTATCCTCTATCTATCTCTGTGCAGAAAGTGAATGTTTTAAAACACATCCTCAAGAAGTTTCAGAATTCTTGCATGTGAGAGAGTGTTCACATTCTTCCTTTGGGTATTTTTCACACAGAATCACAGAACATCAGGGATTGGAAGGGACCTCGAAAGATCATCTATTCCAAACCTTCTGCCACAGCAGGATCACCTAGAGCAAGTCACACAGGAACATATCCAGATGTGTTTTAATCATCTTCAGAGAAGGAGACTCCACACCCACCCTGGGCAGCCTGTTCCAGTGCTCCGTCACCCTCACTGTGAAGAAGTTCCTTCTCAGGTTGATGTGGAACCTCCTATGTTCCAGCTTACAACCATTGCCCCTTGTCCTATCACTACATGACACCGAGAACAGCCCAGTGCCATCCTCCTGACACCCACCCCTCAAATATTTGTAGACATTAATGAGGTCACCCCTCAGTGTCCTCTTCTCCAAGATAAAGAGATCCAGCTCCCTCAGCTTTTTCTCATAACCCCCGCAGACTGTGCTGCCATTCAGCGAGATCTGGACAGGCTAGAGAACTGGGCAGAGAAAAATCTAATGAGCTATAACAAGAGTAAGTGCAGAGTCTTGCATCTGGGCAAGAACAACCCTAGGTACCAGTATAGGCTGGGGACTGACCTGTTGGAGTGTAGTGTAGGGGAAAGGGACTTGGGGGTCCTGGTGGACAACAAGATGACTATGAGCCAGCAATGTGCTCTTGTGGCCAAGAGGGCCAACAGCATCCTGGGGTGGATTAGAAGAGGGGTGGTTAGCAGATCAAGAGAGGTTCTTCTCCCCCTCTACTCTGCCCTGGTGAGACCACACCTGGAGTATTGTGTCCAGTTCTGGGCTCCTCAGTACAAGAGGGATGTGGAGCTGCTGGAGAGAGTTCAGCGTAGGGCAACAAAGATGATAAGAGAGGTGGAACACCTCCCTTATGAGGAGAGGTTGAGGGAGCTGGGTCTCTTTAGCTTGGAGAAGAGGAGACTGAGGGGTGACCTCATTAATGTCTACAAATATTTGAGGGGTGGGTGTCAGGAGGATGGCACTGGGCTGTTCTCGGTGTCATGTAGTGATAGGACAAGGGGCAATGGTTGTAAGCTGGAACATAGGAGGTTCCACATCAACCTGAGAAGGAACTTCTTCACAGTGAGGGTGACGGAGCACTGGAACAGGCTGCCCAGGGGGGTTGTGGAGTCTCCTTCTCTGGAGATGTTCAAGACCCAACTGGACAGGTTCCTGTGTGACTTGGTTTAGGTGATCCTGCTGTTGCAGGCGGATTGGACTAGATGATCTTTCGAGGTCCCTTCCGATCCGTAATGATTCTATGATTCTATGATTCTATGATTCATAATCTTCATTATTCTGTGCAGGACTCTCTCCAGCAGTTCTGTGTCCTTCTTGAACTGAGGGGCTCAGAACTGGAGACAGTACTCCAGATGTGGTCTCACCGGGGCAGAGTAGAGAGGGAGGAGAACCTCTCTTGATCTGCTAATCACCCCCATTCTGATCCACCCCAGGATGCTGTTGGCCCTCTTGGCCACAAGAGCACATTGCTGGCTCATGGTCATCCTGCTGTCCACCAGCACCCACAGGTCCCTTTCTCCTACACTGCTATTGCCTGTTATTTGGTTGGGCATAACAATTTCTTTTATACGCTGAACGTATTTTTTTCCCCATCCTTCCACCTAATTTATAAATCTCTGTTTTGCAGTCACGTGTGCTCATCCAGATCATACAGCTAAACAGCTCCCCTTCTCTCAATGCTCACTAAGAAAATGAAATGTAGTGCTTTTAAGATGATGCTTTTGTCTGTTTGTGGAATTTGCAGCCCGTGTATTTCTAGCAACAGCTCCACTGTTGAACGAGTTAGCGAAAGGATTCAGGTGTGGTGGTCCGAGTGAGGGAAGATGATGCTGTCCTGTTGTGAAGCCTATGTTTTGCACAATAAGGACATGAAGATGCTTAGAATGGTCATTCAGTCCATCTACCTGCCTGAAGAACCTTACACCTGTGTTAGTCCTTTTTGTAAAGGTGTCCAGTGACACCCACAGTAAATGGTCCTTTATTTCTCAGTGCGAGTGTAAGTCCTTCTTCATACTCTAGCATGCACAAAGGAGTTCTTGGTGAAACTTCAGAACTCTCTACCTCTATATATAATTTTTACAAACTTTTGTGTAGAAAAGCAACAGCACAGTTCTAATAGATGGGTGTTTTTCCTGTGTGAAGGAAGGAGTGGCTAATCCCTAGACATCTGTGAAACTCATTAAATAAAATTAAAAGCAAAACCAACTCTCCAAAAGAAAGTAAATGTGGAAAGAAACTGAAAGTTCAATATTGGTGTACAAGGGTCTTTTTTATTAGATTATTAACTAATTACTGATGGCTACACTGAGCAGACAGAATGGGCCAGATTCTCATTTGGATTCAGTTGTTGGTCAATACAGTTAAGTCTGTTTGTATAACTGGCTCAGCATTAAAGACAAAAATGAGCTTGATCTATTAAGTCAAGCAGATCTTATTTTGAAATATTTTTAACATATTAATTTATAAAGATGAGCACTATACACAATGGCAGTAAGCACTGTATTCTTGACATTATCTCTTCGGAAAGAGAGTCATGACTAACTGGCAAACACAGCAGAGGAAGAGCACCAATGAAAGCAACTCTATCTGTCAGAGGAAGGAGGATTGTTTCCAGTTATTCACAGCTCAGATTCAATCAGTGCAAAAGTCAGGTCTTTCAATCCTGTGTTAGGGACTCTGATTGTCTCTATCAGTTACGATCATGGCAGCATAAAGAAATGGAAGATGAAGCCTGACTTAAAACAGTTCTTACTAATCTGTGTTTTCTTACCCCTCTACTAGTGACCACTCACAGAAGTCTCTCGAGGGAAATGCAGTTCAGTTATAACACACATTTATCTCACAGTAAGCCAAGAGACATAAATAAGTGTTTAATGAGAGAGAAAGGAAATCCTTGCCCCTCGAAGCTGCACACTGTCATTCTTGCTTTAACACTCTGTGACTGCTCCAGGACTTTTCAAAAAATGCTTTTCCTTTCTGATGCCAGTGACACCTGGTAATAAAATACCAGGTATGACAAGAGCCTAAAGACTTATTGAAAATCTATCTAAAAGCCCATCTTTAAAAAATCACTTTTTATTCCTGTATACCACAAATCCAGTCGATTGAAGCCTAAAGCTAGTTCCTGTTCATTTGGAAACACACTTAGCTAGGACATAATTGTCAGTAATGCAAAGCTGGGTGTCTGTGGCTGGCCTAAAATTTGTTGTCAGCAGTAAGAAGATTAATTTCATTTGCTCTCTTTGTCATGTCTCACTGGCTTCCTGTCTTTTTTTGCTTGTTATCTCCAGTGGGCTGCTGCTGTCACTCTCAATTCACTTTCTACTCAGTTATTTGTTATCTGATGGATCTGTCTACACATTTCCCCAAAATGACATTTTCCCCCTCCTGAACCAGAGCTATTACCACAAAGCCTACACTATGGAACAAAGACTACACTGAACTTAAAAATGTAAAGAAATAAAGAATTAGATTTATAGAATTCCACACCAGTGCTCCTGCCCAAGTACTCTGGCTGCCTGTTGAAAACAGGTTTTTTACTGTGTTTTATTTCCATGTAAGTAAAATACACAGTGATAAGGTGTGAAAGCATGATCTTTTGAGGTCCCTTCCAATCCCTAATGATTCCATGATTCTATGATTCATAGGCTCCAGGCCTTACATCCCTGTCCTTGCATCTGTGGGAAAGTCCAAGAGTAACAGGAGTGCTCTAGTATGTTCAGAATAACACGACTCCTAGATGAGGAACTGTTAAGGAGATGCACTTGGAATGTTTGTCTGCGTGAGCAGTTTGCAAAGTCTCTCAGTCCGCTGATGCTGCGTGCCCTGCCTGCAGTGCTGGATTTTCACCAGGTTACCTACTGTAAAGGGACACCCAGGATTTTTATCAGACGTGTGCACACGTGCATTCGGACATGCTGTTCCAATTACATTATCTCCACATGATCTGACATAACAGATTGCTTTGTAATATGGCTCTGTGGACGTTTAAGGACTATATGGGAGGACCGGGGTCAGACAGTCTTGTTCCTTCCCTAGAGGAGCAAAGGAAAAGATATGCTACTATTTTATGCCATCTGGCTACTCATAGGATATGTTTAAGTGCTTTGGTAGATTGCCTTTAATAGTTGGGCTAACTGGATGAGCATACAGTGCCACGTGCACCACAAAATTATATCCCAGGTGACTATACTATGCAGGGGTCTCAACTGCCTGATTTATCTTTATCCCAAGGCTAAGGACATTTCAGAACTGAGGGTGACTTTTTAGTGTTCTTAGAACCCACACAGGTTTGGTTATAAAAGTAACTTTGCAGAACTACACAGGAACAAAAAGTGTGTTATCAGATGTGTCTCTGCCTTCTCACAGGGACAGCTCTCCTGCAGGACAGAGTCTGTTCACCTGGGCCAGCCTTGTTGAATAATGGCAATTCTGTAGTCTCCTTTCATTGCCAGGGGAGATAGACTTCCCAAAGAAGCAACTCTGAGAACTCCAGCTGGGCTCCTATCCTATCTGAAATATCCTCCAGGAGAAATCATGGTCTCACCACTGACTACAGAGAGGATTAAAGGAGACCATGACTCTTTTGATAAGGTTTCTCTCTCTTAATCCTCCACAAAAGCATTAAGTAACTCAAATATTCTTCATCAAGTTACATTTGTTTCAGATTGTCCAGACATGAGAAATTATTGATTATAAGAAATTTAAACGTGGGCAGCAGACAATAACAGAGAAAAAATACAGGGACTGGGTAAAGTTGTAATACTTTTCCAGAATCTACCACCTGAGCTTGGTGGCTCAGGGAAGCACAAAATGGCTAATGTTTTACACTTCTTTGAAGATCAGTCCTGGAAAATACTGTGATGAAAGGCCACTCTCTGGTCTGCCAGCTTCCACGTTAACAGCCTGAAGCTTCCCCTTGGGGGTGTGCCTATACGTATGTCCCAGCAGGATGGAAATAATGATGGATGCAAACTCAGTCAATTGTCTGTTTTGTGTGAAGTGGTAAAAAGGTATTATCAAAGTGAAGAATTCGGATCATATTTAGGCTGTTACATGGGAAGCTCAGCCTTCAAACTTAGTCGTGAAGTGCAGCAGGTAGGGTGCTATGTCAAGAGTATGGCTATAGGAAAAACTAATTGTCACTGTTAAAATATAAAGGATAGTTCTCTCCTCACCTCTAGAGTAGGTGGGATGGCAGTGAGAAAAGACCTTACACTTACACTGCTTCTGGAATGATGAGCTGACAATCATTGCCATTCACAGACAGCTGTGCCAAAGCTTGTTTTAAAACACTGCATGCATTTATCAGCGAGAAACACACAGTACAACCACACTCTTTTTGCAGTTTGGTATGTAGGTGAGAGATGGTCCATATAGTGCCTTTTCCAACATATGTCAAACACATTCTCACAGCATCCTGGAAAGTGACTGTAGCTAACAGCACCAAGCAAATGGCAAAGGAGATCATTTTTGAAGGAGAAAGAATAAGGAAGGAGCTGCAAAAACTGAAACATTAGGTTTTAAACTACAGTAGGGCAGGGTAACTTAAAACTGAAAAGCAGCATAGCTTAAAAAATATGTTGAAAATATATATATATATATATACAGGTAAAGACTAATCAAACAAAGTGCTTTCTGTTGCTCAGTGCAAGAGTCCTGGTGTGGACAGCGTTACAGAATACTGCGCTGTGATCAGAACGAGCGCTTCTGAGCTTTGATGTGGTATTCAATCTCACTTTTGTAGCCTCTGTAATGACTTTACGTGCCGTTCATGCTGTTAACCCCCACACAAACCAACCACAGTATTTTTTCAAATTATGATCAACAGACTGTCTTTGTTTTGCAGTGTTTAAGCAAGCAAGCAAAACTCCTAGCTTTTACAAGATTTTTGCACAACTGTCTGTTCATTTGTTTGCCATGTTCACTTGCTATCAACAACATCATTGTTTAGTGGAGTGGGGAGAGGGTCGTAGCTAATTCCTGAAGCAGCAGTTTTGGCACACTTGGTGCCAGCACATGCACAAATATCTGATCCCATATGGGCACAGGTTTCATGTCCAACAATTGTCTAATTCTATTTAGATCACTCAATAAAACAGATCCTCTCTTTCCCCCCCCCGCCCCGTACTTACTACAGGCAAGAAGAGATGCGATAAGCGTTGCTGTAGAAAAACTTCTATGAATTTGTAATATTTGATCTATAAGAAAAATATACTTTGAAATAACAAATAGTTACTTTTAACATAACTGTTATATGATAGGAAGGAGAAATCCACAGAGTACGTAATGACATAAAATCATAGGATCATAGGATGTTAGGGGTTGGAAGGGACCCAAAGAGATCATCGAGTCCAACCCCCCTGCCAGAGCAGGACAAAACTATCTAACACATCAGATGATAAAAGTGAGTTTATTTTATTACATATATGTTTTCCACATGAAAATGAGACTATTTTTTTCTACCTTAAAGCACATTCTGAGAAGCACTTGTGAAAGAACTAACCCTAGTTGAATAGCTGGGATGATTGTTGTACACATGCACTTGTTATGTTGAGTTGTACCTGTATACAAATAATGTTGGCTAGGTTTCATTACCTTTCAGCTGCAGAGTCAGTCACTGCCAGTAAAATATTACACAAGACTACCACTTTATGGGTGGCAATTGCCACCTTTATTACAAAAAGACATTTTAAAATCCTGCCAAGCATTAGCATTTTTATCGAGGCTGCTCGCTGTAGCCTTTGATGTATAAAAAACAATTTCCTTAGATAGCATCAGACCTCTTCCTAAAAGTGCCACCAGATAACATGAAGACCTGTTTAAAACAATTTTATTTCAAATTTTTTGAATTACAAAATGTATCTGTTTTAGAATCTTGAACTATTGAGACTTTCCAAGGCCTCAGGTGAATATAAAATCCCACTGGGGACCTGGAAATCTATTTGTTCCCAGAAAGAGAATGTGTACTGCCAGAATAAAAAGGCAGGACATGTTTTTTCCTCGTGCTGCTCAAGGACAGAATTACCACTACTATGTGGTTTGGGGCTGTTACAACTAAGGCAAGAAAAAGGGAAGAGAGATTTTTGTCACAACATTTAAAAATATACATGCCCAACTAAGAATTGGGAAGTTGTTCACTACCACATAAAAGATGAGTGTTGAGTCAGTAAGTGATGGGCAGAATAACAAGTATATCTAGAAGATTTACAATATATTTAGATTATCAGCTGAAGTTAGTATAAAAGTGTTAGTACAGGTATTTATGTTAATTGTCTGATTTGTATTAAATTGTCTGATTTTATTAAATTTTGCATATAAAGCTGTATTACAAGTTTTAATGGGTTGTAATATGAGGAAGTGTGGGCATTAGCATATTGATAAAAAAGCAAGTTTAAAGTCTAGTGTCAGAGAATTCAGAGATAAAAAAAATACTGTCTGTATCTCTGCTTTCTCCACTTTGCATGTCATGAGTGCAATGGATGGGACATTACTCTGAGAGCTAGGAACACATTTCTCATCTTGATGTTTACCCTACATTTGGCCTTGGGCAAGTCACTCAACATCTCTGTACTTCAGTATACTCAAGGGTAGAATAGATAAAATAAAGCTGTATATACACTGCAAATCCCTGAGAGATGGATTGCAGCATCCTAAAGACATACTTTTGGGAGGAATTAAAAAGCTCTGCAATGTTATCCAAAGCTTTCTGTCTTACAGCTCCCCTATAGATCCAGCCCCCACATTTCCCAAGTACTGCAAGAAGCCAGAGTTAATTGCAAGGACTGTGCCTCAGAGGTGGCTTTAAGAGCTCTGTTAGAAATCCTTGCAGTGCCTAGTATGGTTTTAACCAATTGTATACTGTAGCAAGAAAAAATGTCAGCACTTCACACCCATCTATAAAAAGGGCAGGTATGTTTCTGAATTGAGTTCATGCAGTTTAGCCTGGTTCCCCATGTTTACACTTTCAGCATCTGTTCTACCAGAAGAACTTTGGGATGTACTGTAACCTCTGGATCCTCCTCCCAGCATCTGTCCCCAGCCTTCCAGCTCTCCCTTCACCCTTACCTCTTACTCGTCCTTTCAATTTGTAGTTCTCAAGTTCAGCTGTCAGGGCAGTGCAGAGCCATCATGCCAAGAGTAGGGTAATTTCTTATATGAAGCCTTGGAATACACTTACTTCCTTTGTGAATTTTGCATGGAGAGCTTAAAGTAAATGGAAAGCACTCTTACCTTCACTTACAAGAGTGCTGTGAGTATTAAATAGTTAATGGTCATTAGGCTTTGTTAAATATCATTTTGCAATTTTGATTTCTCAATCCTAAGCCATATGCTATCAGGCATTGCATTGGATTGTCAGTCACCCCTGTCTGGAGCAAAGATCATACAGTTTAGCTGAACCAGTGTTGCAGAATCTCTTTTGTCTCATAGATAAGCTGTCACCTAATTTAGGATGAAAGAGTTAAGCACTGAATGCTGTTTTCTGGTCCATTTAAAGACTTCATCCTTTGAATTAAGTCTCTTTCGTATGGCATTCCTTTACAAATACGTAATTTGAAGTTCTAAAGAACTTCCAGAAGTTACATGATCAGTAACAGGCTGATACCTGTGCCACCATCATATCAGAACACTTTTCCTTCTAAAAGCTTGAGCTTTATTTTGAGGAACTGTACAGTGTTTAACTAAGTGGGCATACTCATTGAAGATGATTATGACATCTGGCAGAGGCAGAAAACTATGTGCTTCCACTGATCCTGCTCTGGCAGGGAGATTGGATTAGATGATCCCTCAAGGTCCCTTCCAATCCCTCATGTTCTGTGATTCTGTTATATCAGTGAGAACAATAATATCTGTAAATCTCATCTTTAACTGGAATAAAACTTCCTCCCAAACAAAACTGTGCTCAGATATTTTTCACCACCTAAAGTCTTTTATTGAAAAGATTGACCCTACTTTCAAAACCTAGACTAAGGCCAAGCTAAGTCTTGTTCATGTGACAGAATTACAACAACAGATAATTTATTTATAGAACTTCATTACCAGCTCCAAACTTCAACTTTATTTATAGAACTTCAAAACAAGAGCCTGGGTTTTCTACTTCTTAGCATATTGCAGGAATTAGTAAATTACACACTAGGGAAAGTGTTTTAAACATTTCTGCAATAAAAAATAAAGGGGAAAAAATGAATAAGAGAAGACAGTCAATTACCATCCTGCAATCTAAACATAAAATAATCTGACCTGAAACAATTAAACGATATTGTATAAAAGCACACTTTTGATGGATAATTAATTAGTTAACTAACATTGTTTATCTATTAGTGTATGATTTTTTTTTTCCCTGAGAATTTATGTTTATTTTCAGACTGTGATTTCTGAACTTAAGGTTTTGTTTGATGAGTGCATATGTAGTATTAACTCGACCACTACTTTCAGATCTTTCCATGGAGGCTGTTTGCAAATAGATTAGTGTAAGTCCACTTTAAAACTTGTATTCTATAAAAAAAGCCTTTATATATGTATGTAATATACTTCTCATTGTAAATATAATGAGAATTCAAAATACTAGTAAGTTAAAAGAATGATCAAGAAAAAACATCTAAGAGCCTAGAGAATCAAGGGCTTGAAATAACCTCAGTGACATCCCCCCAACTCTTCTAAGAAGAGGAGCAGTTCCAGATCTGAATCTGGCTTTTAAAACCATCTCCCACTTTTACCCTGAGCCAAATAAAAAGAAATATAATCGAATGGGCAGTTGGCCTTGTGCTTTTATGGCAGATCTCATCGAATTATGGAGCCTTTTGCAAAGATCTTTCACGACTGCAATAGGGTTCATGCTGAAAACAGGAACAGCATCTGTATGCCACTCAGAAAGAGGCACATTTGCTAGGACACAGCAGAGTTTTAACCACACTTTATTTCTTACAGGACTCAAGCTCAGAGTGTTGAGTTGTGTCTTTTTGGAAGGGAAGCAGCTGAGGACTCCTGGCAAGATGTTGCCTGGAGTGGTATACACATGATCTCACGTGTTTTACCTGTAGGCACATTGGCTGGGGCCTTCCCCTTAAAAAAAAACCTCACTGCATCTGGATCTTGGGTTGTAGTTTGATTTGCAATTAAGAAAATTGATGTACAATTGAAACATAAGAATGTTGCATCTCATTTCCACTTATTCTCCAGATTCTTAGGAATCACAGACACACACCGTTAATTCACAATCGAAAGAGCCACAGAAACTAAAACTCCTTGTGTTTTCAAGAGGAATATAGAGCTCAGTTGGCAGAGCATGGGACTGTGAATTCCTGGGGTCATGGGTTCGAGCCCCATGTAGAACTGTGTTGACCTACTCTTTCAAGATTGCTTTCATACACTGTACAGTTGTCTTTCCACTACTAATTTTTAAAAGTCAACACACGGAACTCTTCAAAGTAAGTCTGCAGCACTATCCATAGTGATAATAATGGCTGAAGTGTGGCATTTAAACAGTGCTTCTCCTCTTCAAAGAATTTTACAAATATTAATTGACAATCAGGTAAAGAATAAGAGAATTTTGGATGGAATAATCCTGCACAATCCTTTGATTAATCCGTACTGATAGAGTTAGTCATACCCCCAGCAGAATCACACAGGTTTGCTCAGACTTTTGTCACAGTGATTTTGACCTGTTGTATTTGCTTTCATTCTGGCAGTTATTAGAACAAATATGAAATTAATGTCTGGAATAGCATGACATTTTATTCTGTGGTCTTTGACTTCAGTTCTGGCACACAGTGTTTTGTAGATTTGGGGCAAACAGAAAGCAGTAACGTGAACCACATCTCGGGCTGTTTGAAGACTGTAACTCACGTAGCTGATGAGCAACACTAAGGCAGATGTGGCCTTACTCTGTGCAGGTCCCCAGAGGCTACAACAACTACACACTATGAACGTGAGTAAGGGGTGACAGCAGACAGGAAGAAGCATGCATGCAACGAGTTCACAAGGACAGTTTCCAGCTTGCAAATACTTCAGAAGATCAGGGAAAGTCGAACAGAGTGTGCTCCTTACACATCACCTGGAA
Source organism: Rhinopomastus cyanomelas (assembly GCA_013400115.1). NCBI lineage: Eukaryota > Metazoa > Chordata > Aves > Bucerotiformes > Rhinopomastidae > Rhinopomastus > Rhinopomastus cyanomelas. The sequence continues at coordinate 189,179 of VXBP01005069.1, read as the reverse complement.
ATGCAATGGGAAAAGATTAAGAAAGATTTTATTGCCTGCCACAGACACTTTGTGCTATTCTGGAGGAGTAGAATCACTGTAGAGAGGTCCTGGGGAAAAATCCTTGGCATGGATAACACCCAAGTGTCTGTTCTTCCAGGACCTCCCAGGAATTCCCAGAAGCATGAACCAAGTAGACCAAGCTTTAAGTCTCGGGGTGGTTATATTCTGTCTGATCTTTTTACATCTGGACCCAAAGCAAATATCAAAAGCTCTTGCTCTGAGGCAGACTAAATACCCATAGGGCAGACTGAAATTTCCTTTCTTAGATTAGGTTTGTGACGATAGATTGACTAGACACAAGTGCTTTGATATATTTTCTATCTGCTCACAGATCCTCCCTCTTCTGTGACATTCCCTTCTGCCATTGAACATGTCACCTTCATGGGGAGACAATGCTCTAGGAAACATCAGTTCATGGGAATTTTCACCTGCTTGTACATAGCCAATGCGTATTTTCACCTCTTTGTACACTGCCTATGCATACAGAACCTTTATCTGCTTCTTTTTTCTCTGTCATTTTATGACCCTGATGATTGTTTTAGAGACCATAAGCACCCAATCAGTTGATAACTTCATATTAACCACCATTAATGATCTGAGAAAAAAGCATTTTTGGCTTAGTAGAGCTGTGCTGCAGCTCAAATATTTTGTAGTGATATAAGGCTTTTGGGGTAAGTTATTGTAAATAGAAGTCTAAAAAACAAGGAAGAATTTTAATGCAAAATTTTCACTTAGGTATTGCACCTCTGGCTTTCTATAGAGTGGTTTGGTATTCTACTGCATCATCTAAAAGTATTTTGCTATTTCCAGGGATGAAAACATTCACCTAGCAATTGAAAGAAGGGGAGAGTTCAAATATAAGATACCAGCCAGGAGGCATTAATAGCTACCAAAACAACATAAAGAGTTCCTTAGGAATTAACACAATGTCCTTTGTCATACAGAGTGTCCATAACTATACAGAGTGAAATGAGGACATGACAGTTCAGTCCAGTTTCCCTGCCCATGTCAAGATTCCCATCAGTTTAGGTTTGTTCTATACACAACACAGAAAATATTAGCTAAACAGTATGCAGCCAAAAGCACCAAGATAATACAGACTGTTCCTCTACATTTTCAACAGTCTATTACACTTTTTTCTTCAAACATTTTGCAAGTTCTTCCTTAATTAATAGAATATGAGATAGACAATTTGTAACTGCTGTTACATACTTGTCACAATAGTGTTACAATACTTGTGTTTCAGTATCTTACAAAGACTTCCCTCGGAGTACAGCCTGCTTCATACTTCTGCACATACATCTGGTACACAGTGGTTTTTCCAACCTCTGCTCTCAGATCACTAAATTATGAGGGAGCCCTCCTTCAGCAAATTAAAAGTCCCAGGCACAGTCTTTTCTGAACTTCTTCAGCCACAACTGAACACCAGAGAAGGGAGAGGCAGTCATTAGAACAGCACTCTTTTCCTGGCCCTTACAGTGCATTAGCTGGAAATTTCACAATGCCTTCAGCTGCCAAATTAGAGCATGAAGATTGCTCTTTGTTGTGGTTGTAACTTGGCTTAGTAGCCATTACAAAAGATTTATACCTGTACTTATCCTGAAAGCATCTGTTTCTTCATTTCAAAGATGCCATAGATACATTGCTTCTTATATTAATCTTCTTTTTATCCTGTCTGGTTAGCTCTTCAATCTAAGCAAATTGAAGGTTGGGTCTTTTCACAGGTTCATCGAATGTTACGGGTTGGAAGAGACCTTGAAAGATCATCTAAGCCCAACCCCACCCCAGTGCCAGAGCAAATTTTGGCCTCAATTGATCTTCTTTCTCCCTATTCTTCCACATAACTCTGGCAGCAGGTAACCATAAGCAACCTTCGAACATCTCTTAACTAAAAAATTCTATGTGCCTGCTAGCTATTATCAGTTCCAACAAAGGCAACTGTTATTTTATGACACAAAAATTAAAAGCCAACATACAGACAATAAATTTATAAAGGACTCCTTGTGGTTCAAAAGACCAAACTAATTGTTTTCTGTCTGAACATTTAATTGATGTCAATGTTAACAGATTGGTAGTCTCATGTGAATATTTGTTCTAAACCTCAGCATTTATCAGGTATATGTATTTAGGAGATACTAGGAAAATAAGTACATAAGAGCTTTGTGCTCTTTCTTCGTAGATGGTTTAAGACAATAATCATGTTCCTATGGTATGGTGTGCCTCATCCTCTTATCAATAAATCTACAGTATTTCAGACACAGGATCGTTTCTTTTACATGACATATTTGATGGAACAAAATGGTCAGATGTCTATCTATGGAATAAAATAATTTAGAATCATAGAATCATTAGGGATTGGAAGGGACCTCAAAAGATCATCTAATCCGATCCCCCTGACATAGCAGGTTCACCTAGACCAAGTCGTACAGTCAGTCTGGGTTAGAAGGGACCACAGGATCAACCAGTTCCAACTCGCCTGCCATGGGCAGGGACACCCCACCCCAGACCAGGCTGGCCAGAGCCTCATCCAGCCTGGCCTTAAACACCTCCAAGGATGGGGCCTCAACTACCTCCCTGGGCAACCCATTCCAGGCTCTCACCACTCTCACAGTGAAGAACTTCCTCCTCACATCCACTCTAAATCTACCCATCTCCAGCTTTGCTCCATTCCCCCTAGTCCTGTCGCTACCTGACATCCTAGAAAGCCCCTCCCCAGCCTTNCCAATCTGCCCTCATCTTTAAAATAAAAATAATCTGGAATGTTTCTTTGGAAAAAAGGCAGCCAGAGACTCCCCACTGCCTTTCTCCTCTCAGTAGTCTGTCTGCAGATATTATTATAGTTCAGTGTAACCTGCTAGAACACTAAAATACCAAAGTTGCCTTAAGAAAGATCACAGTGTTCCTTCCCTCAAACACCTTGGCAGTGTTGATTGCACAGCTCGACGCTCTGTTCTGCATCCGGGAAGAGAGTGTAACAGAGGAGCTGCCATCATTCACCCGTGTGTATGCACAGTGTACCTGCTACAGGCACCAGCTCGGACACAAACAATAGCTCGGTAACCCTGCTTACTCTTTTTTTCATGTATACACACACACTATAAAAACCAGAAACGCTAGCTTTAGTGCCAGCTCAGACGTGTGTTTCTAAAGGTCAGTTTAATTCATCAGATTGACATGAAAATATACCAGTTGAAAAGATGACTTTCCACTGGGTCTTTTTGCTCTTGTGAACAAATGTTTCTGAATGCTGAATGCCTACATAAAGGGCAAGTTCTCCCTACAGAACTGCATGGTGCCTTTATTACTAATGCTGGCCTCTCACTCCATGCATAGACTTTCTCGTTGTACCTAAGTAACATCCTAAATATCAAACTCAACATACTTCATGAAGGACTGGGTAGATGTGTCTCTGTTTTCCCCAGTATGTATGTGGAATTAAATGGTGATGTTATGTCCTTTATCACAATTCAATGCTAGCATTTTAGCAACTTCCTGGACAGCAAGGCAGGCTGCCTTGCTGTCCAGTACGTAAATGTTCACGAGGTGCTAAAGGGATTTGGAGACCCAAAATGAACACGAGCTGGTGAGGTGTTATGTACAGGACACATTTAAAGAAAGATGAGGCTGGAAGACCTCATCAGGCTTCATGATGATGCATTAAAACTATGTCTCCCTATGAGAGAAAAGCAACAAGCACAGAGAGTCAGAGAAAAAAATCATAAATAGAGTCATAATATTGTTTAGGTTGGAAAAGACCTTCAAAATCACCGAGTCCAACCATTAGCATAAGTGTATCAAGCCCACTGATAAACCCTGTCCCAAAGCTCCATTTCGACACAGCTTTCAAATGCATCCAGGAAAAGTGATTCAACCACTTCACTGGGCAGCCTGTTCCAAGGCCTGATGACCTTTTCAATGAAGAAGTCTTTCCTAATGTCCAACCTAAACTTCCGCTGGCATAGTTCGAGACCTTTTTGTTCTGTCTTGTTGATTGTTACTTGTGAGGAGAGAACAGCCAGCTCTCTACAGCCTCATTTCAGGTAGTTGTAGACAGTAATAAGCTCTCCCTTCAGCCTCTTTTTCTCCAGAGGAAACAACCCCAGTTTTCTCAGCCACTCCTCAAAGGACTTGTTCTCCAGACTCTTTACCAATATTGTTGCCCTTCTTTGGAACTGCTCCAGCACCTCAATATCTTTCTTGTATAGAGGTGCCCAAAACTGATAACAGTGCTCAAGGTGTGGGCTCGCCAGTGCCAAGTCTCGGGGGACAATCACAGCAGTGTAAATATGGAAGCTGGCAATCTCATCTGCAGCATAGATATGAGAAATGAACAAAGTGCAGGCTGCCCAAGACTCTAGATAACAAAAAGTAAGAAAACTTATCTTTAATCAAAAAGAGCTGTTCTTTGTTTTCATTGGAGTCTTGGGGTATTTTTTAAATTAACAGAGTTTTATGAGTAGCATATATGCATAAGAGATATCAGGAGAAGCAGCAGTACACACAAAATAACCCTGGTAATAAGAACACCTCTAAACTAACAGCCACAAATGAAAGTGTGAAGAAGAAATGTTCACCTTGAACTACTGCCATTTTTACCAATGAGTAATAAACAAATATGCCAACAGAATATCAGCTACAGAAAGCAGGTGCCATTAGATTTAACTACACAGTTCTTCATACCAAAGCCTAAAACAGGCTACACACATTGTAAAACATTCTATTTTTAACATGAAACTCGTAGAAGTAGCAGCATATAGCTAATTAAACTTACATAACAGTGAAAGCAAGGGCTGATGGATTGCACACAAAAATAATATTATTCATATTAAAACATCTCCAAATGTAATTGCATGTGCTCTTACGTATCATGGCTGATGGGCAGGGGACTGGTTTGATCTATACTATAAGATTGCTTTGCTGATGGAATTTAACACCAAATATGATGGGAATAACACCAAAAGGTTATTGTTCCACTCTTTCATATATTTGGAGGAAAAGACCGAATGAGCACTATTTTGTAAGTCACTAGCAAGTATCTCTTCTTTGCATGTTGCATCATGCTTTTCAAAACACTGCAAGCTGCAAATATTGGGAACTAAATTTTCTTAAACAGACTCACAGAATAACTTTGGTTGGAAGAGACTTTGAGGATCATCAAGTCCAACCCTTAACCCAGCACCACCCAACCTTGTCCCTAAGCAGCAGATCCAGCACTGGAGACTGCTGAAAGGAGAGTGCTGATTTCACCACTCTGCTGAAGTCTCATTCTCACTAAAAGACAATATGAAGTAGATGATACGAACTGAACTGTTTTTTAAACTGTCTGTATGAAAATATTGTTGCATATCACATGAATGCATTTAAATATGCACCTTTATATATTTGCTGTGTGCATGTAACTACTACCTAAATGACTGCAGATGATATTACATCAAGACAGTGAACAATAAGAAGTCCTACCTGAGCAATAGTGATACCTGAAGGTAGCAAGTAGTGAACAATCAGAGATCCAGCTCTTGGAAACCCCTATTTGTGTCACCCCTAGGAAGGGTGGTACAGAAGTTTCACCAGCCCTGAAGTTAGGAAAAAACAATAATGCAACCAAATACCACTGCTACTCACCTCTGTGCCTGCCCCTCCAGGCCCTGCAAACCTTGCAGGATCCCCTTTTCCTGACTTTGTGCCCCACTGTGCTCAGCACCAGTGCTGCAGCAGCATCACAAGGGTAAGTACACGATGCAGTGACACTGTGCGTGTAAAAGTCGTTCAGAAGCTTTCCCTGCACGGTGTGATTTGTTGGTGATTTGTTGTATTACTGTAACTTTTCAAGATGTTTCAATCATTACATAATCACAAAAAAACCACTTAGTGAACAGAAATAAATTATGGGCATTCCCTGGCTGGAAAGTCATCATCCTTCAGTTATGACTTACCTTGTAGGAATTCTAACAGAGCAACTCTAGACCTAAATTGAAAACTATTACGAGTAGGCTTTAGTTTTATTGCCTTCTCATTGCCTTCTCTGATTCTTTAGCATAAGTTTATTCACACGTCTATTTATACTCATGAACATGTCCTGGAATAACTTTGCCACTATACTACAACATCCCTATTGTAAATACTTTCCAGCAGGAACAAGAGAAGCCAGTTTCCCAGCCAAGAAACCAGACTTCAGCAGGAAGTGATCTCAGCAGGCATGTCCTTCGTTTCTGGAGTTACTTGCTTGAGCCAAAAGTCAAACGAGGACACATCTCAGCATACGAACTACAGTAAATAAAATGTGCTGCAAATTAAAAGGTAATCAGTCAAAAGAGGACACGTAAAGCACACTGGGTTCTCTTCCTTTTCTCTATGAAACAACTAGCAGCAATTAAAAAAGTTATATTTTCTAATTTAAGTATTGAACTGATAAAGTACCAGTTCACTGCTGTGATCTAAATACCTGCGTGGGTTAAGAGATGTGTCAAAAAAAAGTCTGTCTTCAGATGAAAAAGGGTTGCAAAACCTTAGAGTGGTGTGAGACATTGCAAAACACTGGCTGGATTTCTGCCAGGAAATGAAGGACTTTTCTTTGCCTGCTGCTCATGTTTGAGATATGATATGTGAGAGGTAAGTTACAGATGCACCTGACAGTGATAAATGGAAGCCTCAGGACATATTCTTATCTTATTTATTTGTGAATGGTTATTTTACTTTTTTGCTAAGCTCTGAGGCCAGTTTATGAATCAGGGTTTAGTACCTGACAACTTTCATGGTTTATTTTTAATAAGATATTTACTATTATTTTATCCACAGGACACCCTCTTCTTTGGAAAGTTATTTTGCAGTACTATTGTAGCTGATACTCTCTGCTTTCCATCACTCAGCATGGAGCCCAGGATTTACTGTTTGTCACCCATTTCTGAATATAGCATTGTCTATTTTCTGATGAGGTGTTTTTGTGATGCTGCCAGCATAATGCTTGAATGTACTGGAGGTGATAAAGGAAAACCCTTCACAGCGTCTGTATGAGAATTACTGGCATTATTACTTGCAGACTGTTTTTAGAGTCCCAGTCATTCTTAAGCAAAATATGTATCTTCATCTAACCTTCACCTAACTGCTTTTAATTTCTATCCCTCTTTTAGCTCTTCGACACTGTTCATTATACACACTGATGCAGCCTCCCTTTCTAGGCAGCTACACTAGAAACTAAAGACAAGTTCATAGTCATCTTTCAGTATTTAACATAACACCAGGCCCTGGCAGCTAAGAGCAGGAACTCAAGGAATATTTGGCTCAAACCTTGCAGCCTTTGACTTAATCATATCCAGTTCAAAAGAAATCCTGATGTAGTTGAGTGTGTCCCTGCTCATTGCAGGGGGTTGCACTAGGTGAGCTGTGCAGGTCCCTTCCAGTGCGAAGCATTCTGTGATAAATCCTCAAAGAGTTTCTCTATTCCAATTATCTCTATTATGAATGTGGCTCTAATGAGCCTCTGAGATTTAACAACTTGTCCACAGATGTGGCAACAAGTGCATTTCTGACATCAGAACGACCTGGCTGTATTTGTTGCTAGACAGAAAACATGAGATAACTCAGTCCAGCATGGACTGACATGGGCAATTAGGAGCAGTTTTCCTGTCTTCAAAAATCCCAGTTTTTCCTTCACCACTGAAATTATGTAGGAGGGGACATTTAAAATCTGTTAAAATCTGGCAAACTTGTAAGTGAACAAATACTAGAATGCTACAGGGGCATCTGTATGTGTTCTTCATAAAACATAATGAAGTAACTGAACGTGAAATGACAGAAAAACATAAATCAACAGAAAAAATAAACCTTCCTGATGATTGTAAAGAAAATAATTTAGAAGAGGTTGATGAAAATAATAAATTTAAATGAAGCCTTTAAAAATAATAAAAATCCCAGCTGGGACATTTAGATTTTAAATTCAAGTTTCCATCTATCTTTGCTCCATTGTTAGGCTAGAACACTTGACTCTTAGGGAGCCTTAAGAAACATCTATGTCCTTTTTGAATACATTTCATGCCTAATAGATATGATTCTATGACATAGTTGTATTAACATATTTAATCCTTAAAACTCTGCAATGAAAAATTATTCCTTCAAAATATTAACTTATTTGTATTTCATTTTCTGAACCTTATAAGGAACAGGGTTAGAAAAGAGCAGAAAATATGTTATATGAATTTTCAACATAAATAGCTTGCTTTTCTATGTTTATGGAGCAGAGTAATACTTACAAAACATCAGCAAAAATGATGGCAGTATTACAGAGCACATCAAAATCCTGAATTGTGTTATAAGCCCTAGTCTCTTCTGATGAGAGTCACTTCTTGAGAATTAAGATTAAGGCAAATGAAGAGTTTCTTTTGACTTCCACAAATTTGAGTCAGGCTCTGAGTGATAATGAAAACATACATAGAAATTTTTCTTCCACCACAAATTTCCAAACTGAAAGTTTTTAAGGGTCACTCAAATTTCACACAAACCTATTGTGAGCAGAAGCCAAAAAGGTGTTTTAGTCCCTCATGCAAGACCTCTAAGAGCTGTTTTATACAAAGGGTGGAAATCTCTACCAAATGGCTCTAACTAGAAATCTGGTAGTGTATTATATTACACAATGTCACTGGCGGATCTGTTGATCAGGTTTGGGACTGAAATTAACTAATTAATTTAGTCAATGTGTTAATGACCTGAAACAACAACAACAACAAAAAAAAACCACCCAAAGAGGTTTCAAAACCACTTATGAGGTCACAGACAAAAACAAAGACTGGCCTGATTTGGGGAAAAAAACCAAAACATATTTAATTCACACAATGCACCACGTAAAAACCTCAACATCTCTTAAGAAGAAAACGAGTGACCTGCTAAGCTGGAATATGGAGAAGACTCAGAGCATTTCTGCCGTAGCTTCACCAGAAAGCTTTCAGATCATACTGTCCAAGTCACAGAAGTCAAAGGCTGGGGCAGGGAGGAAAAAGTAGCACTCATAGAGGGGTAGATCAGTTTGAGACTAAAGAATCTGAAGGTTTAGAAGTTCACAGGACCTGGTGAGATTCACCCACAGGTTCTGAGGGAACTGTGGATGAAGTTGCTAGGCCATTATCCATCCTATTTGAGAAATGATGGCACTCAGTGAAGTTCCCAACAACAGCCAAAGGAGAAAAATAACCTTCATTTTTTAAAAATGGAAAAAAAAATTGACCTGGTGAGTCAGTCTCACTGCTCTCTCTGGCTACTCTTTTTATCAGGTCTTTCCAAACAGGGAGGAAACAAGAACTGCTTTCACACAAATACGTGTGCACGTATGGAGCAGTACACCAAAGTAAGTCCAATATTTCCACACGGGGTGCATCCTGTCATAAGGAAAAATAATATTGTCATGTTCTTCAGAAACCTACATTGATGATTAGGAAACGTGCTGTGGTGAGGCAGTTGGGTACCTACACACAGAGGCTGTTGCTCTGAAGAGTTTGAAGTCTCTCTCCACATACGGCACGACATTTAAAATCAAGGCTTCCTTGTGTGTTACTGCATCTGATGATATTCTATCATAATCACTTAAATTTGTTTCTTTGTAGAAATGTTAAATATTCATATGATGTTAAGATGGAACCAAAGTATATCATTGGAAGAGGCTGCCCAGGGGGGTTGTGGAGTCTCCTTTACTGGAGATGTTTAAAACCCACCTGGATATGTTCCTGTGAGACTTGGTCTAGGTGATCCTGCTGTTGCAGGGGGATTGGACCGTATAATCTTTCAAGATCACATCCAATCCCTAATGATTCTATGATTCTAGCTTCACTAAATTATTACATATGAAACCTGCATTTTTAGAGACAGTAACTTCTTAACCATTGAAAAAGTATTCAGTACATGACTGAAATGTACAAACAGGCAGAAAAGATAACATCAGATTAAAACCCTGGAAGAAATCAATGATCCTAACTAACTAAAATCTAAGTGCACAAGAATTTTAAACTATTAAAAAAAAAATAAAAAATCCAACAGTGCAAACACTAGAGAAAAAGAAGAAAAGAAGAAAGTTTCTAAAGCATTAAAAGTTCTGGTGACTAAACTAAAAGTAAAAAGAATAAACCAAAGATAAATGTACATCTCATGGAAATACACAAGAACCTCAATGTTTAAGTACAATTATGGGATAAGTTTTTTGAAAACCAAGGGGAAAAATCTATGGGGCATGGAAAAGACCCTCCTAGAAGGATGCCAGGCTTTTAAGTCTTCCCCAAACAATATTGGCAACTTGGTCCTAACACTTAGACCTTAGAATGAGATCATATGTTTCTATCCAAGTAACTAGTCTTTCTGCAGATTTAACTGGAATGGATGTCAGACCACTGTCTATACAAAAGTTTACATTTGGTCTAAATTAGACATGGCACCACTGAGAATCATGACACATTCATGTAGCCAGCAATGAATTTATAGCAGACATAGAGTCTCTCTTCCCTCAGTTTCACTTCTAAATATTTCCTTTGGCAGTAGGCTGTGAAAGAAACCAGTACTCCTAACCTGATGATGAAGTCATCCCATGCAAAAAATGTAATAGGAAAGAAGTGAATAAATCATCTGTCTTATAAAAATAAATAAATGTATGTCTATAACTGCACCAAAACATGCAAGGCAAGGTATCCCAATTATATGCAGGTTTAATCTGAAAAAGAAAAATTATACCAATCTTGCAGAGGAAGATTTAAATTTAAACCTAGTCTGCCCAATCTGTCATCAAGATTCACAGCTTTCCCAGATAAATTCTAAGTTCTAGCAAAATTAGGTCACTCCTAGTTTGGGTGGAAACCAATTGTTAGTCATTATAACTCTGGTTATGATTCAAAGGAGAAAAAAAACCCCAACATTCAATGATATGGGCGGAACATTCCTTTGAATTCTTGGTTTGTTTGAACTCAGCACTCAAAGCAAAACTTGGGGGGATGTGAATCCACATTAGATCAAAAAGTTAACGTGGACCTCTTTCGAACAAGCTTGCTAAGATTACATCACTTTTGCTGTGAAGCACAAAACCAGATAACTATTTTTGAAATGTCCCAGATTTATAATAGAGAATAATACTTTCATAGTACTTTCTGGAATGCTCAAAAGTACTTCCAAGAGTCACAGAATAATTGAATTCAGTAAGAGTTATTAATTTGTCAGTCTGTAAGAAAGCATGTCTCTGCTTCCTCACCATCCATGTACAGGCTACAGAAGAAATACTGCACTGAGCTGGGAGTCAAGCAAAGTAAAGTCTGAGCTCTAGGAAGATATTTTGGAGTCTGAAGACATTAAAACAAACTCTGGGTGAAAATGTTAGCAATATCCAAGCAATTTCACTTGAGGTTCTCTTCAGGAATATACACAAGACTGTACTATCACTACAACTGTGGAAAATAGTAGATTATTTTGATCAGATAAGTTTGGTTTTATAATACTGATCTTCACATGAAAGGAATGCCATTACAAGAGACCATTGATCTGTCCTCTTTTCTCTCTTCAGTTTCTTTCTCCTGCTGGAGGGAGTCTAACATAGAGCAACGTGAATGATGAAGGAAGTGGAGGCCCCCCCCTTATGAGGAGAGGCTGAGGGAGCTGAGTCTCTTTTGCTTGGAGGAGACTGAGAGGTGACCTCATCAATATCTATAAATATTCAAAGGGTGGGTATCAGGAGGATGGAGCCAGGCTCTTCTCAATTGCATCTACTGATAGGACGAGGGGCAATGGGTGTAAGATGGAACACAGGAGGTTCCACATAAATGTGAGAAGGAAGCTCTTCCCAGTGAGGGTGATGGAGCACTGGAACAGGCTGCCCAGGGATGTTGTGGAGTCTCCCTCACTGGAGACATTTAAGACCCCCCTGGATGTGTTCCTGTGTGACTTGGTCTAGGTGGTCCTGCTGTGGCAGGGGGATAGGACTAGATGATCTTTCAAGGTCCCTTCCAATCCTTAATGTTTTGTGATTCTATGAGTCTATGAAATATACGTATATGCTTTTATTGATTGTACACCCATTTATTTGTATTATTATGTGTGTATGAATATATAGGGCTTCTTTTATTTCGATTTTATTTAATTTAACCTTCTTTTCCTCCTTCACACTGTATCTGTCTCTTCTTTTTTGCTATTCCTTCTCTGTTCTGCCCATCTGAGTAGTTTCTCCTCTCTTCTACCTACTGGCACGTCCCGACTGAAAGTAAAGTGAGTGACTCAGGTTCATGGCTTCATTCATTCTTTCCTCCACACAGAAATGCATCTGAGCATCTCCTGCTTTAGCATCTGGATCCACTAAACCTCTTACTGCACATTTCTCTTCTCTCCATGTGAGATCAGAGGCAGACTCTGATGGTGACAAAGAAAAAATAAAGCCAAGAATTACACTGCAGGCTACTAGCCAGCATTTTTGGTTGCCTTTCTTCAAAGAGTATCTGTAAGTCTGAGTTAGATTAAGATTCTTCTAAGCAGTCATGTCAGATCCTTGTTTGGATTTCTGCACTCTCAAAGGCAACCAAAAGTGTTGATATATGTAAATGTGCAGATATTCTGAGCGAACAGTAATGAATATTTCCACATTTTACTGCGTTTAAATAGTCAGTTATTTACAAGATAACATTAGTCAGCTGAAGATAATTTCAATGAGACATAAATTATTACACAAGAAAGTTGGAATGTCTAAGTGGAGTGACATTTTCACAGTATGTTTTATCTCATCTAGCTTTGAGCTGCAATCTGCAATCAAAAGACAAGATACATCCTCCCATGCATCACATGCACCCTTGTGCTTGATCTACAGCTGCTCAGTTTTGTGATGATTCAACCAAACTCACAACCGCACAACCTGATTTTGCTATCACAGACAGGATGGCAGGAAGGCTCAGTCACAGGAAAGATGAAGGGAAACTGTGGTGTCAAGTCCTGATGGCTTCATGTAGTTAGATCATTGATGGAGGCATTAGCTCTGAAAACACAGGACTGATTTTCTTCACTGACCACAAAAGGATCCTAGAAAGTCGAGCATGCTGGTTTCAAGTTCGGTTCTGTCATTACTTCCCCTCCCCTCAGTATTTCTAGCCTTACTATGGTGCATAGAGGAAGTGTCAGAAGCAGAAACAGATTAGATTAGTGTTCAGTAAATCAACATATTCACTTAACAAATATTTCAGACAGGAAAGGAAAAGATATTAATGTAGCTCCTTGCAGTAGCATGATTTAAATGGCTGATTTAAGTAAATAATGGCAAAAAATATTTCCAGTATTCATTAAATATCACATATTTCATCACAAGAAAAACCTAGCAAATATAATATCTGACACTGTAGATGAATAGCACACATCTACAGAGAAGAAAGGTCAAAGTAAGCATGGATGATCTTCCAAGGTCCCTTCCAATCGCTAATGCTTCTATGAATTTTTTATTTTTGTGAAAACTGGATCTCAAAGAGATCATGAACATCACTAGGTCTTCCAAGGAAGCACAGTAAATATAACCACTACACAGAAATTGTAATCACAGTATCACAGTATTACCAAGGTTGGAAGAAACCTCATAGATCATCAAGTCCAACCTGTTACCACAGAGCTCAAGGCTAGACCATGGCACCAAGTACCACGTCCAATCCTGCCTTGAACAGCTCTAGGGATGGTGACTCCACCACCTCCCTGGGCAGGCCATTCCAGTGGCAAATGACTCTCTCAGTGAAGAACTTTCTCCTCACCTCAAGCCTAAATTTCCCCTGGTGTATTATTATTTTTCTCCAGGAAAATTGGATAACTACATTCTTCCTTAAGGAATAAGTTATCTTTTATTTCCTGTTTCTGTGCCAAAAGTAGGAAGAAATGACACAGAAGCTCTTGTTTGTAAATATTCTTGATCTGTTTATCTTGCATAGTTTCCCTGTCTTCTGAAAACACACCATCACATCAATTAAACCTATATGCAACTTAGGGAAGGTGCCATCACTTCAGCTGAAGTCTCATGTTGAAATTGGGAAACTGCAGCTTTGTTGTTCTCAGAAGGAATAAAATGATAATCTTCAATATTTATTTAGGGGACACAATGACTGTACAAAAGACAAGAGTGCACTAACATTGCTCAACAGTGAAGTTCCCAAGGGTCAATAAAAGTCTTGTGCAGGCTCGGCTCTCAAAATACAATAAATACTAGAGGTCATCTTCTCAGGTAACGCGCCATTACAAATGACAAATGACATGAATGAAACAGAATGTTCTTTCTCACTTGTGCAAGTTCCCTGTCGTATTTACATTCTGTCTCACCATGCTTTTTTTTTCTGAAGGGGTAAACTGAATGCTTCCACTTTTAAAAGTGGAGAACACTTTGTCACTTCTTTTACCACAAAAGAGCAAGCAGGATCTGTTTGATAAGTATTTGACTTTCCACAGGCCTGATCCACGTGTGTTCGCAGCCAACTAAAGCACTCCTGCTCTCTTCAGCAAGGTTTCTACTGCAATGCCTTTATTAATCTGGACTTTCCAAGTTCTACTGCCCCTTTATTTAAATTTTGCTTACTGATTTCAGCTTCTGTCTACATAACCACACTCTTTCCCACAATCCTTTCAGGCAATTACAATTAATTAAAGGATCTAATATCAGATCAAGCATTCTAAATTAGTATTAAAACCAGTTCATAGTACTGAACCTTAGTAGTGCAACTTGGTCTAGGGGATCCTGCTCTGGCAGGAGGATTGCACTAGATGATCTTTCAAAGACCCTTCCAATCCCTAATGGTCTGTGGTTCCGTGGTACTAAATAGGGAGAAGACACTTATTTGAGGTCCCTTCCAATCCCTAATAATTCTATGATTCTAAGATTCAGAAATTCTAGACAGCTGTAAATAAACTCAAAAGGGGCAAGGGGGGCATGGTTTCATTAAATTACACTTAAAAATAAGAGCATTACCTCCTCTCAAGATAATACATACACAGATCATTAGGGAGCTCCACAGGTCACACGTCCAACCCCCCTGCTCCAGGAGGATTATAAAACCTATAGCTGGTTACACAGAAACACATCCACACAGGTCTTAAAAGTCTCCAGAGATGTAGATCCCACAACTTCCCTGGGTTGTAGATGTCCCAAGGTACAATATTTCAGTGTAATCCTCCCTCTCCCCAAACATCACACCAGTCCTCTCACGGCACTTGATGAAGATCTTCTTTAATTTCAAAAATAACAGCACTGTGCTTGAGGTTATATCTGAAATATTTCACTCTTGCAAGTAATAACGTAGTGCAAAAGGGCCAATGAATGACAATAACCAAAAAAAGAAGTGAAAAAATAAAGAAGGAAAACTGCCTGAAGTCAGTAGTCTGCACATAGTTTCCTAACGGGTAATCACAAAAATAAGTGATGCATGTGTAAAAATTATCTCTTGCATCCATAAACTCTGCACCTTTCCTAGATGCAATGAGAAATTCTTTAACTTTGCACCACCATGTCAGCCTCTCCTAACCCCATGTCGTAGCCATTCACTACCCCATGTAGTAGCCATTCACTACCTCATGATAGCTCTACACAGCTCGGATGGCAGAGTTGCACACAAACACCTGCCATGGCAAACGTTAACAAAAAGAACACATCAGCCATTGACACCTGCTGGAAAAAGAGGATGCTGTTGTATCACTGTATGAACAAGGAACACCTGCAGTGTGGTGTGGGCACACATGGGGTTCACAAGGGCTGCTCCAGTCACAGTGCTGCCGAAATCCTGAGGTTTACAGTCTCAATTACACCCAAAGTTGAAAGGCTCAGTAGTCACTTTTGCCCTGTCTGAGGCACAGGACTTCTAGCATCTATGCTGGGCAATGCCACCTGAGAGAGCCCTTTCCTTGGGCCGAATCACCAGTGCCACACACCTGTTCTATAAGGGCTGGGTATCCCTTAACCCCTGTGTTCCTCAACCGTTCATCTCACGTGAGTGTAACCAGATTCCAGGTGAGATTTGGTTGCACTACAGAATTGAAACCAATTTTCGTTTTTCAATGTTTTGCTCAAACTAATGAGAATAAGGAATTTATATTTTAAAAAATGCATTTTACTCAAGGATTTTTAAAAAATAATCTGGAGGGAGAGTCTGAGAAATATGATGTAGCTAAATGGACACTGGTATTCTTATTTACCAGGTTTCTGAAACCTGAGACCTGCAGCTTGATTAAAAGTAACAAGCCTGAGAGAGACTCGTGAATGTCTAGTTCCTTTGTGTGGTGCACACTCATATGGATAAATGAGTAAAGTTCTCCAAGTCTCTAAATAGTAGAAATGACAAGATGTACGTGGGGGCTAAATGAAAGGTTAAGGAGTCTGACAGATAAATTTACAGTGAGGACAAGCTTCCACTGTAACTTAGCAGTAAGCCTGTTGAATCCTACAAAGACAACATTCACTTTAGTCACCGTCAGTGACACAATACTGGGCGGTGCTAGACCACTGTTGTGTGCTCTTTCTGAAGATTTCACTGAGGCCATTTCATCACAGAAACGTCATGAAAAAGTGCCACTGATGAGAATGTGAGGTTAGTTTATAAAGGACATAAAACCATGGACTCCTGGTTCAGCTGTGACAGTCTTAACCATCTTTTTAGGTCCCCAGTGAAGTGCTTTCACCATATGCTGTGCACATACCAATTTTACAGACTGACTGCTTTCCCAATACTGGCTTTGAAAGGATTTTAATATCAGAAAACTTAGGAAATGTTAAAGCAGATGTCCAGCTCAATTGGAACGTCTTTTTTCACACAGCTCAACCACTTTCAATAAAACACCCAACAAGCTGACATTTCCTGGAAGTCAAACTCAGATATGTGTCATGTTTCATAGAGATTCTGCATCCAGGTGTGTGATTTTACCTACATAGCAGGAAGAACAGTAGCACATGTGACTGAGTTCAGTGTATAATGGCATTTTAGGCACTCTGCCAATGAGCAGGAAATTAAGAATGCAAAAGGAAAAATGTCATTTACAATCACACTAATAAGACAGAAATCTACTAGAAATCTACATTCTGTCTGGTAAAGAGATCCCTGAAGCAGTGAATCCACAGGGGTATAGGTTATCCAAAATCAAAATAGACTATATGAGGCCAATACTGCACAAATAGAAAGCAAGGAGTCAGCTGTGTAAATTATTAAAGTCCTCTTAGTAAGTCAGATGAACAATCAATGTTATACTACAAAAAGTCTCTCTAATAATGCACATGGCAACTCAAAGAGCAGTGAAAAGCAGCAGAGCAAAACCAGGTCAAGGCAACGTCCAGAGAATTGTGTCTGTGTTGAAACTCGTGACAGGATTTTTTTAAAAGATAGCAGAATCCTAAGGGTGTTGTGGTGAGACAGTTGTCACACTGAATGGCTGGTATTTAATGACAGATTATGTTTATTACAGTTCAGAAAAAAATGCAAAATTATAAATCCAATACATTTTAAATTACATTTATTGAAAATATAATACAAGATAGGAAACAGGAATTGCTTTAATAGCAGCAATTCCCTATAACTCCCTGAAATCTGAGGTTCCTGCTCTTTGGCTCCTTGAGAAGACAACAACTCTCCAGTACTTGCCTATGTATTTTTCCCTATAGAGGGATGGAAAACACGACCACTTTGATCTACAGTGCAACAGAAGTGTAGATAACCTGGCTTGCAACCAGCACTTAAGTTGTAGAACACATGGTTCCCTCTGTTTATATACCCAGCCTTTTCTGTACTAATTTTTTTTTAATATGCTCTTTTCACAATCACAATTGGGCTGTGGAGGGTTGTAAAAGACAGTAGGTGTTCTTCAACATCCTCTCTCACTGCTTTATGCATTTTGTCTTATTACTACACTTACTACCAGTTTTTACACATTGAATGGGACCTGAAATAAAATGAAAGCACAACCAACCAGCCATAACTGGAAGCAGCGCTTGCTTTAACTTCGTGACTAGACCATTAAGAAAAAGGCACTGTGAGTACCTTCTGCTTGTTTCCCCTCCTGCTTTGGCAGGGGAGTTGGACTTGATGACTTCTTGAGGCCCCTTTCAACTCCAATGAATCTATTATTTCTGTCCTAAAAGAGATATAGAATAGTTTTTCACGTTCCCCTTCAGTCAAGGTTTATTTCTGTTTTCTCACTCAGCATTTCACTCTGAGATAACCCACATCTCAATACACTTACACGTATTGGTACTTGACATCTCAGCACTCTTGGTGTCTCAATACCTCTTTGTGATCTGTATAATCTATGTCTTTGTTGCCAACTACACACTGAATACAAACTGTTGTATTGATTCTGAGAAGGAAAACGAGCAAGTGGAGAGTTTTAAATGTGCTGTTAATGAATATACTCCAATAATAAAAATTCTAAAATTCATTAATATTCCTGCAAATCACAAGATAACAGATATTTGTTTCAGGTATCTCATCTATCAAATAAGAAGACATCTGAATTAAGGCAAATGTATCTATGACTAGAGAGACCATTAGCATTCTCAGACTTCTCCCTTCACTTTCCCCAAACAATTCTTCATGCGTCACTTTTAATCAGCTGTAAGTTGATTACTGTTCTACCAGTTAAAGATCCTTATAGCTTGAATTAATAGACACTTATCTTTTCTGAAGATAAATTCAATATCTGTCTATCTGATGCCTTCTTCAATATCCTACTTTTTCATTTACAGCTGCTCTTCCTGCTAAATCTGTTGATGCCTGCTAGCCTGTGGAGATATAATCAGATGTAATATAGGTCTGGCCATTCATTTCACAGTTTAAGACAGGATAAGCAGCTCCCTGCAAGTGTGGCAGCTCCCTGTAAGTGTAGCATCACATGTTAGGGCCTGTTATTGCATCAAATGAGAAAAAAAAGACTAGATAGAACGAAGCTGTACCTTAAATCTCTTTTTCAGTGAATCAAGCATTAACACAGAGTGAGAATTCGTGTTTAATTCTTCCTTAAGAAGAAAATTAGTAGCTGCAAAAGATTAGTCTGAGTGATTTTGAAAACCTTTAAGATCTTGAAGACATACTCTCCACTGGCATAAACATTGGTCTACAAAGACTCTTGGATTTTCTTTGGAAGGATTTTTTACTTGCTTTTTACCTTTCTGCTGTGCTAAGAAAATAATCCTGCTTCCGTCAGTTTTAGCAGCTTCTCACCTGTGACGCTGCAACGTGGTTGGCTGGAAATGTACCATGAGCTAAAAGGGCCTAAAAGCTCCTAGTAAAGTCCTTCCACTGTGTGACACCATTTTATGTTGCTCCTGGGCCTGTTCTGTCATGTCTGAGGGCACGTAGAACTAGTTACAGCCGGGTGATTTGAGCCATGATAATATAAATCACGCTGTTTTACAGTAACTGGATATTTTCAATGCTTATTGCTGCGTCTTGTCCCAACATAACCTTTATCCAGAAAAATCTTAAACATCTCATCTACAACCACAGAAGACAAGCTGAAATTTCCCACTGAGAGAGATTTTTCAGGGCAGCCTGAAAAGAATGTGCCATATATTCCAAGAATGCATTCCCCAGCCTCTGCTATTTTAAGTGAACCTTAGGAAGTTATGATAATTACTGTGCTCATCAGCTGTAGTAATTGTGGGGAAAAGTGTTCGGATCAAACAGAGTTTGCATTGCTATGGTAACACAGTCAGTAAAGATGGTTTCAGAACAGGGATCCCCAGTTTCAGATCTGAAGTATCTAGAGATGCAAAGGATTTTAACATGTACTGGAGCCAAAGTCCTCTTTAACACCAAAAAGTCAACAATTTGAGCGGAAAAAAACCCCACCCAAAACCAATTAAAACCCCAACTATACAGACTGTAAGAGCAGATTCTAATACTACACTGCTTACTGTTAGAGCACGTTATTCTGCTGTAATCAGAATAATTTACAAATAAAATAGCCTGGGGCTGCCATAAATCACCTTTTTCACCTTTCTGGCAGTGCAGTGCAGCCTGAGAGTGGCTGCGAGTTGAAATGGAATGTGGGTGCTAAATTTATTCGCGTTCAAACCCACTCTAAGGATCCTTCATGTTAACGGAGCTATGAAGGAAACTTAGGCTTATCTACTTTTGGAATTGATTTCAAAATAAAGCAGAGGGCCACTTTTAAGGAGCAGTAGCTATTCTGAAGTAGCTTCCTATGCAGAAGCTCTTATTCTGCAGAGTGCTTCCTCTGTCCCTCTTTCACATTTAACTTAATCCACTCGAGATACCCAGAGAAGGGCTCTCATTGCAAGCGATTCCAGTCAATTTCCCAGTGTAGCTTTTTACTGTAAGAGCAATCAAATGTAGTAACTTAAAGTACTGGTTTTAATGGTGCATTCTAATGCTGGGACTTCCAGGAATAATGGAAATTGGCATTGTGAGCAGAAATGGCAAAAGTCAATTTTCAGAAACAGGCAGCCATTTATATCACTCCTTTAAGAATGCGGTCCACAGTGTGATTCCATTTTTAAAGAGTTCTGCCTTGATGCAAATTGTGTCCTGTGGATACTTTCAAGGAGTGCCAAAAGTGTGGTTATACACTGGAAACACTTCCGCAACAACCCATTAGCAGGGTTTCAGCCTTGCTCACACCCGGACTTTCCTTCCCATCTCTTCCTGTGCCTGCTGCTTCCTCAAGTCATACTGGTCTGGCAACACATACAACCATGTTCTGCAACAGAACTGCAGTGACAGCAATTTAAATACACGTGTGTCGAGATTAAAGACTTTTTATTGGTGGATTTTTTCATAGGTCTGCTCCAGATCACAGCCCTCAAACTGGGTAGCTGATAATGTTGGCCAAGATGGATGTGTGAGGACCATGGGAAATAACTACTGTTGACAGCAACCTCTTAAGCTTTCCCCAGGGAAAACTGTGCTGTTAGTGAGAAGCCAACCACAAAGTATAAGCAGAGAAGCTTACTCAATAAATTGAGACTAGAAGACTTTCCATTCTATGTTTGCACCTAGATGACATTCTGCCACTCCAATCTAAACGAGGAAAGTGATCACAGTGCCTTTAGGAAATGGGCACAAAACCAGAGTATTACAAAGACTATTAGCTTTCTACTTCTTTTTGTTTCAAGTCTAGTTCATCCAAATTTTATGAACATGAAGTTAGGGCCAAAAGCACTCAAGGCATTTTGGATATGGGCTGGCCGCTTGTATCAGCAAGGCCGTGGGAAAGTTGTGTCCCTGGCTGAGCTTCTGAGTGCTGTTTTACAGCTGCAGGCTTTGCTCAGATGCCTGTAACAAGACAAAACTCTCTCCTAATGTTATGTAAGCCACTGCTTTTCTGTAGTCACCTGTAACTGCACGTGCACTGTTTCCACAGCGCTTGTATTCGGACAGTATTATGGTTCAGCGCAAGAACAAGATCAACCTCACACTGTCTTCCCAGTATGTGAACTCAGTATCAAATTCATGTCTGGCTCTTGGTGAATTGCCACAGGATGACTGACAACTGTGCGTTAACTAGTAGATTTCACCGAAGACATAAAATCCCAAATTTTGCTACTAACAATCATGGGTTGGATTCTCATCTTTTGACCTCTGTATTCTGATGCTGCAAAGCCACGTGGCTTTCTTTCCAATGCACATCTCTCAGCACTTAGAAATCCCAAGTGGGAAAGTAGAATTTACCAGACATGCAACTAGGCCTGTTGTAAATCTTTGGGTCAGCAAGAGCTTAAAGCTACAAGAAATGGAAAGTAGTCTGTGAACTGCTTGGATCTGCATTGTCACTGAAACACAAATGGTCTGCATCATCAACATTAAGGATGAAAAATGTGCAAACAGATCTCTTTTGGTCACCAACCAGAAGAAGTCAGAGAACAAACCATCTTGTCTAGGGTAGCTGAAAGCATTTTAATAGCCTTTAGGGTTTAAACTGAAAAAAACCCCTCTTATTCTATGATAGTAGATTATTTTAAACATGGCAAATGTATTTACCACTCTGTCAGTTGTAGGTTCTACGCTGAAATTTAAACTTTGACTTTGTTTTACATTGTTCTGTCTCAGTCTAAGCAGCCAAAAGTCCCAGCATTTACATGTGAGCTGAGGGAGGTTACAAACACCTGAATACAACTTGCTGTTCCTGTTAATATTTTCCAGGCATAAAAGAGACAGATCTACTCATATATATACATCTGTTTTTTATATATTTATAGCTATATTCATATCCTATGTTGTCAAATGAAGAATAACAAGAGCTGAATCAGAAGTACACAGTTAGTTTTGAAAAGTCAAATCAGACACTAAACATATTTTTATTATTATTACTGGCAATTTGGCCTTGGTTACTATTCATTAAAATTTATTATAACCATTCTTGCATTATAATTAAAAGTGTAGCTTTTATAAAGGCATAACCACATTCTTTAAGAAGTCAAGCAACACGAGTATTTTGTCTTTTTCTCTTTTTTTTTTAATTTTTTAAACCCCTGAGAAGGCTTCCAAGATTTTGCTGAGTTAGAAACTACAAATTACAGGGCTATACGACTCCACACAAAAAAAGCTTTACCTCCCACCAAGGCTTATCTTGGGCTGAATGTTTAAATATTTTACTTGCAAATTCCATGTAGCGTGGATAGCCACCTATGTGTCCCTACGTGCCCTTCTATATCATTACTGATGTGATACTGTGGACTGGAAGTCAGGGCATGTGCATTTCAGCTCATTAATCTCTAATTTTTTTCCAGGTGTTCTATTACTTGCTCCGATGTTACATTACCAGGTACACTTGTTCAAGTTCCCACTGTCAGGAGCGGAACAGCATTCTTCTCCACCCAGACACAGACACTTTTATTTATTTATTTGTTTATTACATTCTCTTCTGTTCTTGGTTTGTGTTTTCTGAGATGATTACTTCAGGAATGAATTCTCTCTGCCTTGAGTTTTACACGTTCCCGAGAAAAATATTGCCTACATTTTTAAAAATTGTACCTCTTGAGCAAGAAAAAATGATCCCACTGTTTTCAGAAATAATTTTGTGTACTAACAACAGCAAATTTGAAACAAAAATTGTAATATAATAGCATATAGGATATATTATATCTATATAGTCTCTTTAACTGATTGTTTTCGTTCTTAAAATGTGTGCAGGTGAAGGATGTGCAACGACACAGTCATTAAAATGCCCAGATGAAATTGTAAGAAGGCAAAAAGACATGAGTACCTAACATCATGTATTTTATTTCAGAAGCTATGGATAGAATCAAAGTTATTTTACCACCAGAGAGCATAAATGAAGAGAGCAAATGTTATTGAAGGCATCAGTAAGTGCAAGCATGTTAGACAAATGCTGTTAGTCTATAGGATGTATGAAGGTATTTAATTGCTGTTAGCCATTTCCAGGAAATGCTTCTTCAACCTCCACGAGTCAGTTGCAGACTCTGCTTATGATGTTACACTAACTAAATGGGCTCTTTAGTCATCAGGGAGAGTTACACCTGCAAGCAAAGACTGTGACCCTGTATGTCTACACAGCTGAAAAGCAGAAATTGCTTCAAGAGGGTGACAGGCATAGCTCTGGCAGTGGTGACAGATGAATTCTGGAACAAGAAGAAAGATAGGAACATACAGTTTGATGGTGAAACCCATAGCACTTTTGAGGTAATAATTTGTATCCGACCAAATTCAGAAGCAGAATGACACCAATTATTATTAAAAAGTGTATTTTCAACATTCTTGTATAGGTCGGTGTAAGTGTGCACGTGCTCACCTATACTCACTGTGTACTCAATCAATTCTTTAACTGTCAGTGCTTCATAACGAAAGTGTTTGCATAATTGGAGTTCTTGCAGAAATATTTTCCATCACTCTGCTCTGTAAATTATATCATGTGAGGAAGACTCAGCCGTTTAGTTAATAATATAAGCACATTTGATACTCCATAGAATGTGTTTAAGGCATTTTCTAAGCAGGTATTGAAAATGTGTAAATACAAAAAAAAATGAATCAATCTATGTTCCTAATTTAGGCACCAGTATGTGTTAATATCTTTCACTCTTTAATAACCAGGCCTAATTAAAAGATTCATTAAAAAGACATTATATTTATCAAACAGAAAAAAAATCAGTGTAATTTTTTAATGGTTATAGTCTTTACAGACATAATATGGATAATAAAGTTAAATATAAAAATTAATAAAACTACAAAATCTACCAATATGCAGTTTATAAACCTAAAAATGGGCTGGGTACTATTTTAAAAAATCACAAATCTCACTAATCAGAGCAGCATTTTTTTAACATCCATTTAAGATCATAGACACTCAATTTTGTCATTATCTGTACTGGAGACCTGATATGTTTTGAATATAATCCCAGATCTAACTGGGTATCCTTGGACAAATCATTTCAGATCTTGTTTTTCTGTCACCATTGGCAGTGTGTAGGGGAAGTAGATTCTTTCTCTGTTTAGTGATTTCATGACTAGTAAAATGGAAGGGGTCATAGAATCACAGAATCACAGAAGATTGGGATTGGAAGGGACCTCGAAAGATCATCTCCTCCACAGGCATCAAGATAGGTGTCTGGGGACTGGAAGATAACAAATGTCACTCCAATCTTCAAAAAGGGTAAGAAAGAGGACCTAGGTAAATATAGACAGTCAGCCTCACCTCCATCCCAGGAAAGGTGATGGAACAATTTATCTTTGATTCTGTCTTTGGCACATCAAGGCCAGGATGGTCATTAGGAACAGTCAGCATGGCTTCACCAAGGGGAAATCACGCTTGACCAACATGATAGCCTTTTATGAGGGCATAACCAGGTGCAGAGATGATGGCAGAGAGGTGGATGTGATCTATCTTGACTTCAGCAAAGCATTTGACACAACATCCTTGCAGTTAAATTGAGGCAGTGTGGCCTGGACAATAGGGTAGTGAAGTGGATTGTGAACTGGCTGCAGGATAGAAGCCAGAGAGTAGTGGTCAGTGAGACAGAGTCTGGTTGGACACCTGTAAGCAGTACCCCAGGTACCAGTATAGGTTGGGGACTGACCTGTTGGAGAGCAGTGTAAGAGATAGGGACCTGAGGGTCTTGGTGGTGAGCAGGACAACCATGAGCCAGGAATGTGCCCTTATGGCCAGGAGGGCCAACAGCATTCTGGGGTGGATCAGAACGGAGATAAGCAGATCATGAGAGGTTCTTTTCCCTCTCTACCCTGCCCTGGTGAGACCACATCTGGAATATCGTGTCCAGTTGTGGGCTCCTCAGTTCAAGAAGGACAAAGAACTGCTGGAGAGAGTCCAGCACAGAGCCACAAATATGATGAAGGGAGTAGACACCTCCCTTATGAGGAAAGGCTGAGGGACCTGTGTCTCTAGGTTGGAGAAGAGAAGCCTGAGGGGTGACTTCATTAATGTCTATAAATATGTGAGTGGTTGGTATCAGGAGGATGGAGCCAGGAAGGAAATTTTTCACAGTGAGGGTGACAGAGCACTGGAACAGGCTGCCCAGGGAGGTTGTGGAGTGTCTTTCTCTGGAGAAGTTTAAAAGCTGCCTGGATGTGTTCCTGTGTGACTTGGTCTAGGTGATCCTGATGTGTCAGGAGGATTGGACTAGATGACCTTTCAAGGTCCCTTTCAATTCCAGATGTTCTGTGATTCTGTGATTCTTTGATAATCATATGGGTTTCTCAAACTGCCCCCTTTGAATTACTTGACTGACATCAGTGAGCTCCCCAAAACAGTGAAACAATTCTGGATAAAGTTGCTTTTAACATGAGAAGCAGAAGAGAAACCACACTTCTGGCCAAAGAACTAGCTCGGGAAACTTCTTTCTGTTCTTCCTGCTGCTATTGCAGTGTGGAGATCATGTTTAGTTTGCTGCTGCAGATGTTGAATACCACCAGCTTTCAGCTTTGAATCATCAGCATACTCCAGTACAATGACAACTACCTATCAAACATGATGTCCCCAAATAATTAATATTTTTGGCTGATGAAAAATTTATGAATGATCTTTGATGAATTGTCACCGTTGTGAAATTATGACATGTGGAAATTTTCATACAGTCTCTCTACTAAGTAGATAGGTTAAGAGAGTTTGTATAAATTAAGCTGGCGATTGACAGTACCACTGTATCTGTTCTCATACCTATAGCTTGTTCTACAAGGTGATGGAAGGATAGTTATTTGTTATGAATGATAAACACAGATCTGGAAAATATTATTGCAGTGTGTATGAGTCAGACAGACACATTTTTGTTTAGGAAAATGGTTTTATTTTGACAGTGAAGTTTCCACCAGAACATCTGAACCATCACCATTTCACTCACTTCTTCTGCTAGATTTACTTTTCTGAACAGAAGTCATATTTTTAAGGTAGCATGCTAAGAAAAAATAAAAGCCTTTCATAAATATTTGAATAATAATTTATTTTGTTTTACTTCAATTGCTCTACTGTCAGTGATTAAATTTTAGATTCCTTAGACAGATTCTCTATGCATACTCAGTGCATTATTTGAATTTCCTCGAGACATCTTGGTACAGTGTCAGCCAGGCTGTACCTGGACATTTGTACTGGCAGTGAAGGGAATTGGGTGTTATGCTGGCACCATCCTCCTCTTGCCTGTCTGTATTGCTGTAACTCAAAGGGTACAGGAGCTGATACGCTCCAGCCATCTTTTACAGGTACCCAAGAGGCCTTGATCTAGTCTCTGACAGTAATGCAGTGTTTTGTTTTATGTTGGAGATAGAGATTTTGCCTTCTAAGGTCTGATCATTACGTACTGTTCATAAGAAATGCAGTCTCTGTTCTGGTAAGGAAATCATTCTTGACTTTTCTCAACACTGCACACAGTTCCTATGGGCTACACTGTGCTACACAGCTATAATTGCAGAGGATTTGTAAAGGGACATAGGGTCTCTCTGGATTTGGTCCAAAATAACTGTTCTTTCATTATTGGTCTGAGTGTTTATTTAGGTCTATGTGTTTCTGCTCCTTGACTGAATGCTTGTTCATTTTCAGACTGAAGAACAGCCACTTCTAAACTTTGCAAATAACTATGGGAAGATGCCCACTGAGGATTTTCTGCCACTTCTTCAATGGATGACTCAGTTCATGGCAACACATTACCAGCAAGAACACTGTGAGAGGAATGGAGATATGGGTATTTCAGTCCCTAAGGCCTAATGATGCCCCAAGAGTTTTCAAGGATATAACAGAAGAGACACATTGACTTCTCCAAGGCCTATTTGAAAGAAGTATATTCTCTCAAGTTATTCCACTGTCCTAGATGCCAGTTAAATATCCAGAATTCTTATTTTTGCTCTATTTCAATGGTTCATAGGGTATGATTACCAAACAGGGAAAGAAAGAGGGAACTAGAACAGACTTTGAAGTCCCTTTCCTGCTTCAGAACTTCTCAGACAAGTCCCAGGCCTGAAGAACTCACACTGTGTTGGGTGTTTTTGTTCAAGTTCAAGTCAATTTTTGGAGGGAAGGAAAAGCAGAGGTGTGATGACAGAGTACTTGTCCACCTGTGCCTTGATGCAGATAATAACACTGAAAAACTGAGCACTATTATACACAACTATGTGTGTTTAATAGAGACAGTAATACAACTTAGCACAACAGGGAGTCTTGTACTTCCCGGACAGGCACTGCACAGCTGTGTGCCCTAATATTGTTTGCCTAAACTAAAAGAATGATCTTCTTTCGTACCCAGATGGGGTTTCAAGTGGCAACGAGGGCATAAAACAAGGCCCACATTTTTAGTTCACCTTTTGAATGCTAGTTTGCCCACCTATACGAATTTTTCCAAACTAAGTCTGGTTTTTCACAGGAGAAAAACATTACCAAATCAGTAAATGATGCATAATCCACTGCTTCTTTTTGATGTATCCCATGGATCCATGAAATTAGTTAAGATAATACTCCTTAAAAAGATCAATCTGTTGGTAATGTCTAATCTGGCAAGGGCATCTGCGCACATTGAGCTCATAGCAAGAGTGTGACTGCAGAGTGACTCAGTTTGCATTCAGTAGGAATAGACCCCATCAGCACAAGCAAAAAGGAAGTCGTGCGCCTCACCCTCCTAAGACCCTTTGAAAATCTCAGCCACTATTTTTTTCTGCCAGATGGGTTGATGACAAACAGCAATCAGAAACACTTTGGTCTACTGCTATTAAAATCATTACTGTAGAAGTTAGGGAAAATGGCATCAGCATTCTTTCATTGTATTAAAATATTCCATTTTTTACAAGTAGAGTCATAAAAAGCTGAGACATCTTTACTACTTAGACAATTTTAAAACATTATAAACAGAGTACTTGCTCAGAATATTGCTACCACAAGCAAGACAATTGACATTTTCAACCTTAATGTGAATAAAGTCCAGCATTAGTATTGCAACAATGCAAATGACTGCAGTGCCTCTTCCATTAATACTGCTCAACCAGGAAATTACTTTAAATTATGGTGGCTGGCAGTTATAGATCTCATATTTATGGCTTCCCAGCAAATACAGCTCAGAAGGCAAAGGCACGGTTTACTACTGTAAGAGTGAAACTTCATTAGTCTTGAGGTTTATTTATTTGTTTTAAAATAGATGAGATGCTACAGCTCTCCTACTGAATTACACCACAAGAGCTGTCAGTAGCCCATCTGAACTCTGTTTTCCTACCATACATGAGGATCCCTCTGGATTCAATTTATTATTGCCTTCCCTCAATCGCTCCAACCCACAGCAGTATCCTCTCTGGTGATGAGGGCTAAAAATACTTCCCTCCAGAGCCCTGCTCAGTAACTGTAACATCCAAACACACAGAGAAGGCAGATGTTCTCGTTGGTAGATGAATGTTCTCTTTCACCACTTTGAGCTAGGAAGTAAGGCCCCAGTGCTGGGCTCAGAATAAGTCTGAAAAACTAGTACTGGTTTTGAATGATAGGTCAGTTTTGAATAGTAGAAACAGATTCAGTTATGGACAGACAAGTTTAACACAATGAAATTCACTTCTGTGCAGGGTCAAGTAAACCTAGATTAGCAGGCATGTGAACTCACTGAATAATCAGTCTAAGTAACAAAATTAAGCAGAATTATTTAAAATCTGCTAATATATTTTTCATATTTTGAAGAGATATTTCCTAATAAAGTTGTTTGTTTGTTTACTCTATATTGCTAGCCTTACCTAGAGAAAAGAGTAGTCTGTTACTCTGCGAGTGATCCCATTGACAGCTGTGGAACTGGGGTATTCAGTGTCAGTAAGTGGGTTAGAAGATGTATGTGAAGCTGACAGTACATGAGTTTTCTTCTCTTTCTTTTTTCTACAGATCAATAAAAGCTCTTTAAAGCTAAAAAGTTCTTTCCAATAATGCAAAGTAAATTATATTATTCCTACATTTTACACTCTGAAATGCTTTGCAGTTAGGCTCTGTGCCAGGATTCTACTTCACTGGATCATTACTTGTATAATGCAATTAGGTAAGGACAGAGCATCCCAAATGAAAGCACAATGAAACATCCTCCCACACACAGACAAACTGGAGTTGTTTGGACAAATATGCAGAGGTCAGTGCAACCCAGTGAATATACTTTGACCATTTTCCTCAGGTTTTGTTGACATCAATATTTTTACATAAGACCCAGCCACAACATCCAGTAAATCCAACATTAATGCTAAATTTCTGCCTGCCCAGTACCAAAGACAGGTTCTAAAGTATTGGAAAATATATCTATGGCAGTGGTGTTCATGCAGAACCAGCTACTGTCATTCTAAATGGCTCCAGGCAGAAAGATGGGACGCTCTGTCCAGTGGGTCCAATGTGCAGAATGACTCAACTTGGCAATATGCAGAATAATTCAATTTATTATATCATTCTTATATAAATGCTTTAGTATGTACACTAAGAGAAACTAAATCAGCATGGAATGAAGAACAAAGCCTTACACACAGGTACAAAGCAGACAAGGGTGACAGTGAACCCTCTAGATGTGTCTGTACAAATTAATTAAAGCAGGTTATGAACACCATGATGCATGAGTGATGCCACTTAGCAGCTGTAACTAGCCAGTGATAATCTCCAATCAATAATTTCTTTTTAGAAATTATTTATTTCTAGTTAAATTCTGCTTTCTTATGGGGGTGAAGTCTATTTACTGGCAGTTGGCCCTAGTATCTAGACCAGGGGTCCTCAAATCCCAGCCCATGGGCTGGATATGGCCCCCCAGGGTCTCCAATGTGGCCCCCCCCACCGGGGGTTGGGGTGTAGAAACCGAGCAGCCGCAGATGACTTCCTGCCGACTGCAAGGCCAGGCTGAGGCGGGCAGCTCCCCCGTCTCTCCCTCCCTCCCCCCAGCTCCCAGGCAGGACAAGCCAGACATCACAAACTGTAGCCCGGTCCTGGACACTGTCTGAGGGGNTCAGTCTCCTCTTCTCCAAGCCAAAGAGACTCAGCTACCTCAGACATCTTTAATTTACTCCTGTAGCCACAGAGTTTGTGACCTCTATATTACTTTAAACATGTCTGTATCTTCCATCAGAGTACAAAGATAGTTGGGAGTACAATAGGATTTGTGATTCCAGAATAGTTGGCCACCTTGGAGAAAGCAGAAGGCTCTGAAGATTATCAAGCTACTGTTGGAGATAAGCTGAGATAAAGTCCCAGGTAACAAAGAACTGGTGGCAGAACTGGTTTTGAATCTATAGCCTCAGGATGAATCCCAGCATCAGATGGCACTGAGTGGCTGTGAATGGGGCTGCATCCAGTTGGTGTCCAGTGACCAATGCTGTCCTCTAGGGATCCAGACCCACCACAGCCTGAGGACCTGGAGCTTTGTGCTCTGCCCTGCACCAGTAAGTTTGGCTCAGCTTTACCACAAGTTATGCCTTGTCCTCATAGAAATCCAAAGCTGCAGTCCATTCCTTTCCCTATAAGCCTATCGTTATTATCGTAGAAATCCCAGAAGAACTAACTACTTGTTGCCTTAATCAGAACCGCCTGAATTAAGACAGGAAAAAAGTCAGTAAAATGAAGTGAGTTGGAGTAGTCTGCAGCTTACATCTGTTTCTAATACTTAGACAAAAAGTCACTGATTGTGCGTGGGATTTCTGCTAATGCTTCAAAAACTGGAAAACTAGAATTTATCTTTAGCCTGAAGTGGTACAGAAACATCCTCCAGACGCTTCTCAGGATGGAAGAATTATCTATTGGCCCTCCACAGATTGCTGCTGTTATACTGAAAGAGGGAGACATAATTCATCCAGCCAAACATTTCTGTAATTATCTTAGAAGGAAATGGCATCCCTGGAGTATTGTCAAGAGAGTAGACAACAGGATCTTAAAAAGGAGCCTGATACCATAATTGGTACAAAGTGCAGTCTCTGTAGATAGGATGCATGTGCCATAGCCATCAGCTGGGACCGTAGCTGAATGGATCCTGATGATCACTGAGGCTACCAGTGAACGGGTACATGACAGAGCACATCAGGAGCAAGTCATGTTGCCAAGTGGAAAGGGTGATCTCGTGACTCTCAGACCAGACTCATGTACCTGGCAGTCTGTATGGATGACTGTCAGCATCTGTACATACTCCTGAGACAGATACACACACTTAAGAGTTGTGGGATTTTTCTACAAATCTGGCCAGAGCAATGGCAGGACGCAGCCACAAAACACTTATCCTAACTGGTGCAATGTGACACCCTTTGCTAGCAGTGAACAGTAGAAATGTGGTGGGGAGAGGGTAAAGTATCTACATTTAACCGAGCAGCTGTAGCCATGCATTCGGGAATAGCACATGACATGACATAAAACAAGTTTGAAGAATGCCTATGTGCTGTCCTTAGAGGGACTTAGGATTGTCCAGCTTCTGAATAGCCACAGTATGCCTGCTCTCAGTGCTGGATGTCACTCTGGTCTTGACCACCTCCAAAACCAGATCAAGATAAGCAGCATTACCAATTGCCACTGTTTCTACCAAGAAAGAACTTAATGTGAAGTGGCCAGTGCAGCCTTTTTACAACTCCATATGTGCCCTCCATTGCTCCATGTGGCCCATCGTGTGATGAGGGAAACCTGTCCCTAGAGGAAGTAATCTTGTTTAGCTCTGTACAGCAGCTGCCCAAACACTCCAGCTCAACAGCAGCTGTTGAGCCTCTACTCAGACACCCTCTCCTGTGCCACTGAAGCAGATGTCTGCTCCCACTTGCTCTTCATGACCCTGACTCTAAATTTATTATCTTTGAATGTTGTCTATTCTGTTTCAGTCAAAATGAGGCAATTTATAGTAAACCACTTAAATACCACTGTTTAATCTTTGCAAGTTCACCTCATTTTAACTGTAAGAACTTAAGTCAGATTTACTTCAAATGCCAAATGGAAACCTGAGTTATGGGTCACTGACAGACCCATGCACCATTCTGCTACTCTGGCTACTCTACTGGTAACCTCTGTCAGGGAGACAAGTGCTTGTGAGTTGCTGTTAACACCTGAAGAGTTGCCAAGGAGAATCAGGAATCCTTAGGATGCATACTGGAACAATTTCTTCTAAAGGTGACACTAACTTTTAGACACACCAGACATAGTAAGCTACTTTATGAAAAAATTAAAACCACAAAACAAAACAGGACCAAAAACTCAAATGAAAAATTATTGTCAGAAATTCCAGTCTCCTAACTTCAGTCTTCTTTGGTTAGAAATCTGTCTGGAGACGCTCCGGCAGGGGGGTTGGACTCGATGATCTCTTGGGTCCCTTCCAACCCCTAACATCCTATGATCCTATGATCACTTCGCAGAATTCAACTACTGAATAACATCCTCAGTTGTTTCTGAGAAAACATCAATTTCTTCTTCATCTATGACTTCTAATCTAGAGGCCATAAGGCCTTTTGTATCATAGTAAGGTTATCTGAACTATGCTGACCACAAATAATATCATATAATTGTCTAGCTTTGTTGTTTTATAGAGTAATTCAGACCATGGGGAAAAAAAAACCTGTAAATTACCATTTAGACAAGGAATGGGTGGGGAAAGACAAGCCCTCCTGCTTCCCCATTATATAATCAATCCCCATCTTAAGTGCACATATAAAACAAGATTAAATTGGAATAAACCAAATAAATTATAGTGCATAGTTTCAAGCCCTATGTTCTGTCTTGGCTGGAATAACACACATTATTATTAATGGCTTTCACTTTACAGTGCTGAAAGTCAGATTTGTTGTTGTCAGCTTCATTCCTTGACCTTTACTATCTGCATCACTCACATGAAAGTATTAGTCTGTTGTCACACTTCAAGAAACTGTATAATAAGGTCAACTCTGCATCACACACATTTAAGCTTATTTTAGCATATTTGATTTCTGACAAATATGTAAGATCACTGCAATTATCGACAATGAGAGTTAGACTTCATCCTATATACAATTCAGATGTCAAAATACTCGTGCCAGAGGACTAGTGTAACATTTTATCACCACAAATTCAGCATCTATCTAACAAAAGAGAGTTTCAACTTCTGAAGTGAACACTTATATTCTGTATAAAAGTATAAATTAACAGATATTATTATTATTATATACCATCTAATTAAAACAGGATGTCTGCTTTTCAGTCTTGATGTAGATTAGGGTTTTCAGGGTTTGGGGAAGTGACGTAGGTTAGGTTTCATATGAGAGTTCATACTGCTCAACATTTAAATCAAAATCAAAGAGAGATTTGTGAGGTACTGCAGTATATCAAAGAAATATACATTAAGAGTATGATGCTTCCTGTATTAAGGAAGCAGGCAGGGAAAAAAACTGCTCTGTTCAGCAGCCAACACCATAACATTATATAAATGCAACCACATTGCCCAGTGACAGGGTGAGAACATGGACATACGGAAACTCCTGTGTTCCAGCTGACACCCATTGTCCCTTGTCCTATCACTACATGACATAGAGAAGAGCCTGACTCCATCCTCCTGACACCTACCCCTCACATATTTATAGACATTAATGAGGTCAACCCTCAGGCTCCTCTTCTCCAAGCTAAAGAGACCCAGCTCCCTCAGCTTTTCCTTATAAGGGAGGTGTTCTATTTCCTTCGTAATCTTCATGATTCTGTGCTGGACTCTCTACAGCAGCTCTGTGTCCTTCTTGAACTGAGGGGCCCAGAACTGGACACACTATTCCAGATGTGGTCTCACCAGGGCAGAGTAGAGAGGGAGAAGATCCTCTCTTGATCTGCTAAACACCCCCCTTCTGCTCCACCCCAGGATGCTGTAGGCCCTATTGTCCACAAGGGCACATTGTTGGCTCGTGGTCATCCTCTTGTCCACTAGGACCCCCAGATCTCTTTCTCCTACACTGCTCTCCAACAGGTCAGTCTCCAACCTGGGGTTGTACCAGCATTGGGAATAATTGCTCCATGCATTATTACCCATTTCTACCTATTTCCTATTTCTACCTCTGCATTTCAAAGTCCTAAGCACATTGTGGATGCCATTTAATCGCAAATTATCATCAGCAACGTAGACAAAGGTCAGAAACCATTTGTTCAGAAGAATACCTTACAGGGAAAAATCACTTAATAAAACACATGCATGGGGTTTTTTCCTATTCGCTGCTCTTGAAAATCTTAGAAGGTTAAAGATTGCTTGACTGTGAAAGATTTACCTAGTTATTTAGGTTTCATATCATCTGGAGCTATAAACCAGCTTAGCTATGCATGTACGTGTCACAGAGGCAGAGAAAGCAGAGTTCCTTCCTTGCACAGCTGTAGTTAGAGCAGCCACTCTAATAGCTTCTTCAGTTCCTACATCAATAAGACCAAGTGAGATTTTGTCAAAGCAGAGACTGTTCAGAAAAAAAAGCAATGTGATTAAGTGCTAATTTACTAAGAGCCTTTTGAAAAATCTAGTCTGGCTCAGAAACAGTGTCATAGAGGTATCTCAGCAGTCTGAGTACACTGGGTGGAATATGTATTATTTAGGGCAAAACTAACAAAGGTTTAGAATTCATGTCAAGAAAGGAAACAGGAAGATCATCCATTGCTGTGTGAGCATTTTAGAAAGTGGATCAACTGGCACTTTCAGGCCTCTCACAGCAGATGAGTGGATCAAACCCTTAGGAACATTCTCTGGAAAACCTGATATACTCTTCTGCGTAGAGCGGCCAGTTTAATGGCAGAGAACAGCAACAGCTTTTCTACCTCTCATTTTTGTGCCTGTTAACTTTCTTTCCCTTTCTACTGTGAGAAGAACTCTTGGTACTAAAAGGTGTTCTGTTTAAAACATAAATTCCTATAAAATAAATGTTAGGCTTTGTAATAAAACAGAAAAGGCAATTATATTCTTCCCTGGAAGCGATTAATCAAGCTTTCCACAGTGAAAAGTTTTGAAAGCATACAAAGCACAAGTTTTTACAGAAAATGTAAGCTTTCTCTGAAGAAGTGGAAAGTATTGCACATTTGTGAATGTTTACACTGTTGTCATGATGTAGTTTTGGTTTTACAATGCCTTGTTTTAAGACAGGAAACTCCTGTTTCTGTTTTGTGCATTACTGGTGTGTAACAGCTGAGCTCCTTCAGCTAAATGAGAAAAAAAGCGTTTTTACAACTGTACTAACTTTTCATTCTCTCACCATGGCCTTACTGCTTTCAGTTTTCAGCCCAGTTCAGTGAAGGCTTTCCTGCTGCCAGCTTGTTAATTTTGAAACTGCAATTTTTCCTGCAAACACACCTGTCTCTCACTCTGTGCATGTAGTGCTCACTACCTAAGGAGTTAGGAAACCAGCAACAACACATACATGATACAGGGCTGATATGGTGCTACCAGACAGCTGCAGCCACCTGTGCCAGGTTCCTACAAATCCTACTTGCATGCCTGGCCTGCATTTCATAAAGAAGCTGCAGGACTCCTGATGAGCTGCTATTATCCTTCAACCCATGAAAAACAAAGTAGACTGGCAACTACATAGTATTAGCATTATTTATTCATGTCTAGATTGCCCAGACTAAAAGCCAGACTGCATTTTGCCAACTGTTATGTTCATGCAGTGCTAAAATAGCATCTGCATGATGAGTCTACAAGCAAAGCATACCAAAATCTGCAAGAGAAGAGATGTGCACAAGTAATTTGTCTTTACCTGCAGGACAAAACTAAGACCATATGCTAGGTTAGTGCTAGGTTATAAAATAAAATATAACTCACTCCCACTTATTTCTTTTATAAAATGTAACTTGCTGCATGATAAGAGCAACAAGTTTTTTTGTAAAATACGATATTTAAATAATCCACTTAGTAAAGACTTAGGAATGTGTAAAGATTCATTTGCAGTTATTGTAAAATCATAGAATGGCTTAGACTGGAAGGTACTTTGAAGATCTTGTAGTTCCAACTCCCCTATCATGGGCAGTGACACCTCTTACTAGACCGGGCTGCTCAGAACTGCATCCAACTTGGCCTTGAACACTTCCAGGGAAGGGGCATCCACTACTTCCCTGGGCAACCTGTTGCAGTGCCTCAGCACCCCCATAGTGAGAAATTTCTTCTAAAGAGCCAATCTAAATGTACCCCTAAATGTACCCTTCATTCTCCCTTATCCTATCTCTCCAGCTTAGCTGTAGCCCCCTTCAGGTATTGGAAGGCTGCTGTAAAGTCCCTCCAGAGCCTTCTCTTCTTCAGGGTAAACAGCCTCAACTGCCTCAGCCTGTCTTCACAGGAAAGGTGCTCTAGCCCTCTGATCATCCTTGTGGCCTTTCTCCAACTTGCTCCATGTTCTTTTTGTGTTGGGGCCTCTAGAGTTTGATGCAGTGCTCCAGGGCAGATCCCACAAGAGCAGAGTAGAACCGTAGTCATTACAGCCAAGACATTATACTTATTGAAATACCATAGATACATACATCCTAAATGTCAAAATTTAGATATTTAATCTAAAACATAAACACACATTTTCATATCTTCAAATTCTAGATTGAAGCAGTTCTTATCAGAGGACACATTCCGTCCACACAATTCTGCTCCCAAATACTCTGTTTTGATAGTAAATATGATACTAATTCAATGCACACAGATTAAGCCAACTGTTATTTTACCCTATAAGACACCAAGACACATTGTCTAATTCCCCGGGGAATACAATCAAAATCTTGTGCAAGACAGCCTAGCTGACACTGTATCTAGATAACTCAGATATCTGCTGTTGAATAAAAAAGCAAGACATAGGTTTTCACATGTTTCCTCTAGCATACCTCAACTGGAGTGAACACAACGTATAGCTTACATCTGACAACACTGTCCTCAGTATACAGCACAAGATTTGTGCACTCTTCCAGACCGTGTAAGCACCAAGAGGCTGGATTTTCTCATCCTGCAGTATGTCTATATCCTGGAGGAAATGCTCCTTACAGTCCAGTTCCATGTGAGATACAATGTTGTGATTAAAAAGAGCTGTCCTACACTTTTCTTACCAACAGCCTGTTGAGATCCATGACTTCATGCATTCCCTGGGCTGTGGTGAGCATTTATGTAGCTGCACATGAAACTAGCCAGGAATTGGTGTCAGTTAAAAAAAAAAAAAACATGGCACAATGAAAATGGGTTGGATCCCATGGGTTGGAATGAGAAGCAGCATGAGATGAGAAAAAGGTGGAACCTCTCCTTTTGGAACAAGAACCTAAAATAGGTCAACTATAGCTTAAACATATTTTCAGTCTTAGCTTATTTAGAGAACTGCCTCAAAATTTGGAGTATTTAAAAGATATTTTTTACCTTGCCTATGTACCTACTGTCTCAGCTTATTTGTTCCTCAAAGAACCTTTATAATCCAAATTCATTTATTTATTTGCAAATCTGCTTAAATTTTGGCCAAAAGATATTTAAAGTACATGCCTTATGACAAGGTGCTTGTCTAACAAGCCATGTGGGAAGAGTAGTCCCAGATAGTAGGGCTTCTCGTATTTCTTGACTGCGTCTTTTCAGAGTGACTCACATGAAAAGCCTCATTGTGCACACGGGTCAGAGCCTTCTCCAGAAAAGAGGCAGCATTTTTGTGTCTGCAGGACTCTTTATTCATCCTACATACCCTAAGCTGCTATTGGTCTGGGCTTCCTACTCCAGGCATTTTTGTAATGCTGCATGAAGTGCTCAGGGATGTTTCACTCCTGGTAATAGAGAAGTTTCTCTGTTTATCAAGACAGCAAGAAGAACTTACTTGCACTTTCAGACATCAGGATCATTTGAGCTATGAATGTGAAAATGTGAACAATTTGTTTTCTGCATAATAAAAAATCCTGTAGAATACACTTGAAGTAACTAGCCTCCAGTACTACTCATATGTCCTGTCCTGACGCTGTCATTTGTCCTGCCTTCTCTGAGCTCTTCAGCCTTCCAGAGCACCCTGTTCTGACTTCCACAACTATCAGGTCTCCTTTGCAGACTCCACAATCTCCTTGCTATTGGCTGTTTCTTCACAAATGTTTGCTATTTCTTGACTCCAAGTGATAATTACAGACTTTTGTTTCATCAATAGATAGATTTTAAGTACCCCGATATTTGCTGGAAGACCTACTCAGCCAGCCTTAGTCCAGGAGGTTCCTCCAGTGCATTGGTGACAACTGCCTTATGCAAATGGTGGAGCCCACTAGGAGACGAGCACTTCAGGATCTCATACTCATTAAAAAGAAGGGTCTGGTTGAAGCAGTGAAGCACTGAGGGCAGCCTCAGTTGCAGTGACCATGAGATGGTGGAGGTCAGGATCTCATGTGGCAGGAAAAGAATACATAGCAGAATCACAACTCCGGATTCCAGTAAGGTCAACTTTGGCCTTTTCAAGCAACTGCTAAAGGAAATCCTTTGGTACAGAGTACTGGCAAGTAAAGGGGCCAATAGAGTTGGTTAGCATTCAAAGACCACATCTTTGAAGCCCAAGATCAAAGCATTCCAACAGGTAGGAAGTAAAGGAAGGGAGCCAGAAGACGTGCGTGGTTAAACAGGCAGCTGCTGGGCAAACTGAAGAGGAATAAGAAAGTCTACATGTCACGGAAGGAGGGGATGGCCACTTGGGATAATTATAAGGCTCTAGCCAGAGGATGTAGGGATGCAACTAGGAAAGCCAAGGCCTCCTTGGACTTAGACCTTGCAAGAGAGGTCAAGGGCAACAAAAAGGGCTTCTTCTTCTTTAGCCAGTAAAACTAAACCTAGAGACAATGTAGGCCCCTGCTGAATGTGGTGGGTGCTCTGCAGACACAGGATACAGAGAAAGCAGAGAAACTGAACACCTTCTTTGCCTCTGTCTATAGTTCTGGGGGTTGTCCTGATATCAGGCCCCAGACTGCTGAGGCCCCAGATGAAGCTGAGATAAGAGACCAGTTGCCTTGATTGATGAGGACTGGGTTAGGGATAAGTTCAGTACATTGAATGTACATAAATGCATGGGCCCTGATGGGATGCACCCACGAGAGCTAAAGGAGATGTCAGAAGTCATTGTTAAGCCACACTCCATCATCTTTTCTAAATCATGGGGATCATGAGAGGTGCCTGGGGACTGGAAGATAACAAATGTCACTCCAATCTTCAAAAAGGGTAAGAAAGAGGACCCAGATAACTATAGATCAGTCAGCCTCACCTCCATCCCAGGAAAAGTGATGGAACAATTTATCCCTTATACTGTCTCTAGGCACATCAAGGACAGGAGGGTCACTAAGGGCAGTCAGCATGGCTTCACCAAGGGGAAGTCATGCTTGACCAGCATCATAGCCTTTTATGAGGACATAACCAGGTGGATAGATAATGGCAGAGTGGTGGATGTGGTCTATCTTGACTTCAGCAAAGCATTTGACACAACATCCTTGCAGTCAAATTGAGGCAGTTTGTTCTGGACAACAGGGTAGTAAGATGGATTGTAAGATGGCAAGTGTAGAGTCTTGCATCTGGGCAAGAACAACCCCAGGTACCAGTATAGGTTGGGGACTGACATGTTGGAGAGCAGTGTAGGAGAAAGGGACCTGGAGTCCTGGTGGACAGCAGAACATCCAGCAATGTGCCCTTCTGCCCAAAAACACCAATGGCATCCTAGTGTGGATGAGAAAGCAAGTGTTTAGCCGATCAAGAGAGGTTCTCACTCTCTACTCTGCCCTGGTGAGACTCCATCTGGAATATTGTGTCCTTTCCTCATAAGGGAACATCTCC
The DNA here is from genome assembly GCA_013400115.1 of Rhinopomastus cyanomelas. NCBI lineage: Eukaryota > Metazoa > Chordata > Aves > Bucerotiformes > Rhinopomastidae > Rhinopomastus > Rhinopomastus cyanomelas. The sequence goes on along the minus strand of VXBP01005069.1, from coordinate 149,020 downwards.
CTTATGAGGAAAGGCTGAGGGAGCTGAGTCTCTTTATCTTGGAAGAAAGGAGACTGACAAGTGACCTCATTCATGTTCGTAAATATTGAAAAGATGGGTGTCACAAGGATAAAGCCAGGCTCTTCTGAGTGTCATCTAGTGATAGTACAAGGGGTAATGGGTGTGAGGTTCCACATCAATACAAGAAGGAATTTCTTCATGGTGAGGGTGATGGAGCACTGGAACCAGCTGCCCAGGGAGGTTTTGGAGACTCCTCGTCTGGAGATATTTAAAACCCGCCTGAACATGTTCCTGTGCAGCTTGATCTAGGTCATCCTGCTGTGGCGAGCAGATTGGACTAGATGATCTTTTGAGGTCCCCTCCAATCTTTGATGTTCTGTGGTTCTATGATTCTGTGACCACAGAGGTAATCAGATCTCTTTAAGACTTGGAATATTGTAGGAAGTGTGTGAAGTCCCATGCCATTTAGGATGACTGGAATGAAGCTTAGTATAGCAAATTGTAATTAAATGTACAAATGCATCGTCCTTTGTAGTGGCTTGACCTTGGCTGTCCAGCAAGTGTCACCAAGCCACTCCATTCCCTTCCTCAGTGGAACAGGGAGAGAAAATAAAAACTCCTGAATTAAGATAAAGGCAGCTTAATAAAGAAAAGCAAAGGGCAGGTAGAGGCAAAGCAAAGGTAAAAGACTCATTCTTTACATCAGCGAGCAATGTCCATCCACTTCCTGGGAAGCAGGGCCTCAGTAAGGAGAGCAGCTGGTTCAGAAGACAAACACCGATAACAAATGTCCCACTTCACTCCTTTGCTTTCAGATTTGAATCGCTGAGCATGACATTGTATGGTATGGAATGTCTCTTTGGACAGTTTGGATCAGCTGTCTTTGCAATGTCCCTTCCCAAACTCTTGCCCTCAGTCTGTTGGCCTTTGGAGAGAGGTTAGAGAGAGAAAGAGTGAGCCTTGACTGATACCGTGAGCACTGCACAGCAGTACCCAAAACACTGGTGTGTCATCAGCACCTTCCTAAGTACAACTACAGTGAGCACAGCCCTCTGAGAACTGCTGCAGAGAGAAGCAACTCTATCCCAGCCAGACTCTATGTCTAAATTTGAAAGACAATTCTGATTTTATCAGATGTCAGGCTGTTCAATCTGTTAAAATTGCTTAATTCTACAGACAGATTGCAAATACATATTTTAACTATGAGCACTGGGAGTCACTGAGCTTTGTTTCCAGGTCTGACAGGCAGGTAAATGTTCTCTGATTGGCTTGACATGACAATACTTTCAAAACCTTAGTGTAGTGTCTCCATAAACAGTGAGGCAATTCTGTATTCTGCTTTCTACTAACTTCCACCAGTGATCAAACAGTCATTTGAAAGGATCTTAGAAACAGAGCAGAACAAAACACAGTCAAAAATACTATTTTAAAAGTCTGAGTGCTTATGAAATGTTTTTGCTTTTGTTTTCTTAATTCTAGTGGTCAGTTTCACAAGAAGTGTTGATATAATTATTGAGTGGACATTTCTATGTAAAGCAGCACAAGCTTAAGACAAAGACTGTTTCAGTAGTAAAACTACAAGATCAAAGTTAAAAATTCTTCATTTAGTTGTGATGACAATTCTGTTAATTGAGCAATTTCAAAGGTATGCAACTTCAGCTATTGCAACTGCAGTTCCTTTATAATTACTGACTTTTCAAAGAGCTTGGGTTCCTTCTACAGTTCCTTTCAACTGACCACTGTGTCGGCACCATAACAAGATGAGTGGGAAACTGGTCTCCTGAGAGCAGACTCATGGCTTATTAGCCAATCCAGCCTACTGCTAATATACAGCAGACAGATATACACAATAGAAAGTCCTGAGTTTTCTCTGTTGCTGTCCTTTATGGTAAATCCACTCCAAATAGATCAGATTCTTGAGACAAACATATTTTCTGACAGTCTTATAAATTAAGGCTACTCTGGGAATATATATGTTTTGTAACAGACCTGCACGTCAAAGCATTGATAGCTCTTAAATGGTCTTTCAGACTGCAATAATGAAAAGGAATGCTATCTGGCCACAGTCACTACCACCATAATTTCTGATGTATTCCTAAATTCCTCAAACAGAACAAAATTCATAATTCTCATTACCTTCCCATTATCAGGCTTGGGATGCTAAAGGCAGATGACAGATGAACACTGCCTTTGTTGTGTCGCATCTTGTACTTACCCATTGATTGTCCAATAATCATTTCTCCTTTACAATAGCACAAATATTTATTCAAAACTCTATTATATTTTCAGATGATAACATAACCTTTGGAGGGTAAACATATTATTATGGATTTGGGGAAAAAAATAGAGAAATAGTCTGACTTATACAAACCAGCTACAGAAAAGTCTTTTTATCACTACTTGGAATAAACGGCCACTCAAAAGGGCACAGTCTGGAATGTCTTCTCAATTCTAGCTTGAGCTAGTAGGACAATGTTTGGCAGAGTACATCTGTCTTCATAGCTAAATGTCTCTGAACAGTTATTGCTCACTGCAAATTAAAAACAGTAACAGAAAAAGCTACAAACATAAAGAAGACAAAATTCTGTTTCACTTTGAACAAAGTATTAAAAAAGAAAAATTGGGTATTAAGCTTTTTAAAAATGAATTCTAAATGGATGCTTTTACTAACCACAAATTAATATGCAATTATAAAAATATATTGATTAATCTAGTAGAAGAAAATGCAACACAGTTGTACATGGGAATAACAAAAAATATTGATGTTATACTAAATATTTGTTACATTATGATCTCACATCGATATAAATCAGCAAAAATTATATCAGCAACTGTTGTCTATGGAAACATTTCAATTTTGTTTCCAAAAAAATTGCTAAATTCATGTTGACTGAGTACTTTTATGTCTAAAAAAGATAATCATATGACAGTTTGGTGTTTCCTTCCTATTTTCATGCTTGTAAATGTCATTAAAAATGTGTATTCTGAGTTCCTGTGACGTACCTTTCTTTTTACAGACATTTTTCAAAACATATTGCAACTTTAAGTTAAAAATTCTAAAAGATCCAAATCTAATCTTTAGCTGAATATGTGAAATTTGGCTCAGTATTTGTTGTTTGCAAGGATTTAGAAACATGATGGGGTGAGAAGATTTGTTATAAATCCATCACGGAACTTAGCAAAAATCATTAGTAATTTTACAACTTTTCCTTATCCCTTAAGGTAAGTATGTCTCCCTTTAAAATCATAAGGTGATCTATCAAGAGGAAAGCTAATAACAGCTCCTTTCTTTTACCTCACATCTCCCATGTCCCAGCTCAGAGACTCTCTCACAACTGTCTGTCAGGTCCAAACCACAGGACACACTTCTGCTGCAGACAGGCAGAACATCTGCACAAGTACCCATGACCTTTCTCTTTTGCCTCTAAGTCCTTAGAGCAAGTCCACTGCAGCCTGTTGCAAGCTTTCTACTAGTTTTGAGGGCAAACAGACTGGAATTGCAGTTACCTTTCCTCTTGTATCTCTCAAAAGTATGCTCTTTCCACACACCTCTGAAAATACCTCTTGAGTCTGCTGCTAACTGTTCTCCATCTGAAACTTCTTTCCACATCAGCTCAGCCGCCCTGTTGGTCTGAAGGATAAAGCTGCTTTATTCTGTCCAATTTCACAGGCGGTTTCAGAGCAAGGCCCTTGATTTGTCAGAGCTTCTGTACTATGGATTTATTCTGCTCCAGGTCTGGCAACACAGCCTGTTTCTCCAGCCCCAGCTGTGATGTACTTAGAACAGAAGCTGTTAATTTAATAACTGAAAACTTGCTGACAACGCTCTGCTTTTTCCAGGACTCCTTGGGATCAGGCTCACTAACACAAGCATCATAAAGAGGAATAAAATCGAGGCAGGGAGATGAGAATCCAAGCCTCTGCAGCAGACAAGCCACCTTATCTCAGGAAGGTCTACTGCAGTGTCACAGGCAATTACTGTAAGAAATGAGCAGCTCACCTGCTAACAAGGATTGCCTAGACATTTCAGTGTGAGAGAAAGCTTACATCCTTTTTTTTCATGCCAGATGGGTACAAAATGACTGAATGATGGAAAAGGGCACTATCTGTGGCAGGCATCATTAGAACTGTGCAGGAAATGACAGATTTGGACAGGAAATCACAGAGAAATACATTTCTGTGACATCTGCAAGCACTAGATAGAAGACTTAGAATATAACTATAATATTCAGGAGTGTTACCAGACATTAGTTTGGTTTTTTTAAAAAAAGATAAAAATTTGGAATAGTATCTTGGGCAAGTACCCTAACTGACTGATTAAATCAGTAATATTTCACAGTAAACAAGCAAGTCACATCTCCTGTAGCATACATGGTCCAGGACGATGATGCTGGGTTGTCACATGTGTCTCCTTCCCTTCCCTGAGCCCTCTACCAAGGCAGAGTGAGTCTGTTGGGACTCTCTGCTTTCAGCAGACCACTTGTCTTGAATAGCCTCAACTTACAGTTTGAGTTTTGGCTCTGTGATGTCTCAGATATTTCTCACCACTAGTAGTAATCCAAAACTGGAAGTAACATCATGACACCTTCCCCCCTGCATATGCTTTCTGTGGCATGGCTCTCTGACTTGCACTAAGATCTATAACCCACAGCATCTGGGTTGCACTCTTACATCTTCTCAGCTTTCTTATAATGTGTCTGTTGCAGTAAACCACTTGCTTATCTAAAAACTCTAGATTAGAAACTGACAGACAGGAAAGACCTTGCTAGCTGTAACCCTGCACTATAAAACAATAATTAACCTATCTTCAAAGGAAATAATTTTTAGAATTTATTCCAGACATGTTTAGTCTGCTTGTAACATGTTTGCACTTCTCTGTCTTCAAAAAACTTGATGTAAATATTTACTGCAGACTCCTGATTGCAGGGGTTTTTCTCTGATTGCAAGTATGACATTTTAAATCATATCTTTACATCTTCTCACATTTAGGGAATGGAATTAGTATTTCTTGAATGCATGTCTTTCAGACTGAACTAGTTAGTTATGTATTTATAAACTGTAGACATTTCCCATTAAAATAATTTATTGCAATAATCATGCACGATACAAACATAAATCAAAAAAAGAAACTAAGATTGTTCTCATTTCTAAGAGCACTATTTCTTCAACAATTAGTTTCATATAGTCGTTGACTTTTTAGTGAGGGTCCATGAGTATTTTTGCAATGATTGGTAATGTACAGAGCATGACATTAAGAAATAATTGGCAAAAAATACCTTCCTGAATCAGCCTACTGATGTGGAGTAGTGCGGGCACTGATCACACCTCTCTTTTCTCCCTCATCAAACCCTGTTGGTGCTACAGAAGCCTTGCATTGTCTCTGTAAACACGACATGTCTAAGTGCTCTGTGTCTACCCTCAGCGCAGTGTGTGCGCACGCAGGCACATGGTCACTAGCCTCTAGGCAAGCCATGCTGCGAAAATGTAGTTCTTTGCATTAGCAGAGGGAATCGTAGCTAAAGTGATGAGAAATGTTCCTATGTAACACTTTACTCCTCTTGGAAGATGCCAGTTCAGTGAAATGAAAACATTCCTCAGATTGCTTGCCCAGATTTCTCTGCTTACCCACCTACCTCCTTCCTAGTAACTTGGAAGGCTCTCAAAAGGCAAAATTCAGCTGGCAAACCAAAGCAGCTTGAAAAACTGCAGTTCCTCAACAATCTGGTCTCTGTTCTGGAGGTTTTTGTATGAGTTCCTATGAAATTTATATTTTATAGAACTAAGAATTCAGTCTTCATGAGTTTCCATGACCTTATACCTTGGAGAACTGGGTGTTTCACTGCCAGACAAGGTTATTGGATCTTCACAATTGTTGCATAGACACACACAAAAACCTTATTTCCAGCCATTATTTCATTTACTGCTTTTCATTGAAAAATCCTATTTCCTTTCATCAGTTAAATTAATTACAGTGCTTGCCTCCTTAAGTTTATTCTAAGCTCCATTCAAATTTTGGGGTGATGCAGTCACATGGGTGCACTTTTGATCTAACATGTTAACATTGTCATGATGTGTTCACTAACCGTGACAGATGGAACATGCTAGGATGACTAACTGATAAAGAATACGCAGAGCATTAACATGATACCACTGTTGGAAGTGCATGAAAAACTCAAGATTTAGCAGATATAAGACTAAAGTAGTAGTTAGCAGACCTGTGCTTTGTTCTCAGCTGTCTAAGAAACACTGTGCATGATCTCCAGCAAATCATTTCACTGGCTAGTGCCCCCATTTACCTCACACCATCTTTTGCCTCTTTTTCACATCTGGGTAAATACTGTCTCCTCCTCTGTGTGTGAGCTGTGACTGGTGCAGGGGTTCCTGGGGTTCTGTCAGTAATAGATGCTAGATGGAACTTTTGTTGTTTCTTACAGAAGTTTGCTGTGTCACTCACAAGTCAGAGTGCTGCAACACCTCCCAGATGACTTTGCAATAGTTATACATTTTAATGAGAATGCCCACAGCCTCTCCTATAGCATCAGCTCTGCAACATCTGTGACCAGTTAAAAGTAAAGAGGTTACTTCAGATTTCTTGAAAGGGACCAGAAAGATAACTTTAGTGGTAAGATGTCTTCTGTATGAAATCTTTATGTTAGCTACAGCCCAGGCAGCTCTAGCAGACACTACCCCACAAATATTTCCCAGGTCTGACCTCTGTGGAGCCAGGGTAATTATCTCCAAGTTCATTCCCTTCCTGCACACCGCCAACAAAGGGGTCAGTTACTGCAAGATGTTATGGTGGTTTCTGCAGCGCAGACACTTGTCTGCTGGAAACAAGCACCACACTATTGATACTGAGGGAAATGCCAAATTGCCTCAAATTGCCATACACAGCCACACCCTTGTGTAAGCACGGACTCGTACTCGGAGCCTCTTACACACGGCAGCGCTTGCTGCATGAAATACTTTCTGTATTTAGTCCCCTCGTGCTCAATAAGGCTTATAAAGAATCAAATATTTCTCTTACTTAGTAAGAACTAAACATTCAGAAATCATTGCTGCTACTACTCAAATAAAAGGGATTTAATGTAATGTAAAAGTAGTATTTTTCACAAGCATATATAATTGTTGGTTAGAGAGCAGCTTCTGATTAGTATTCCACTGCTGCTTTAGCTTTTCACCCAAGTTTTTGGAAGTGTCATTAACCTACCATATAATTTACTTCTTTGTGCATTCAGCTCAATCTTGTCTTGTGGAATTTAGTCATTTTAGCACAATATTTTTCTGAGAAATGTAATTTTAAAAAACCCCAGAAACTGACAAGACGAGTGAAAATTTATAAATGCACCAGGAGTAAATTAAAGACAAGCCTTATCCCTACTGTGAACTAATCAGTTCTACAGAGCAAGCTGCTAACCTTACCACACTTCTGAATGGTGTAGGAACAGATGAGATAAATGAAACAATGCGACCGTGAAACAATGGCAGAAACAGATTCTTCCAAAGACATGAGCACTGATGGAGAGCAATGCAACTGAGTTGGTTCATTTAAAATGCATTTAGCTCTGCCATTCTTATTTGACTGGAAATTAATAGACACATTCTGGAACTACCATTGTTACATAACGCATCCTTGTCTTTTACTTTTGCACGTCCTTAAATGCATAGTCATAGGAGACAACTATGGAGGAGAAGACTATGACCTCACACTTCTCTGTTTCCGCAGTGAAATTGCACTAGAAGTACGAGCAAATCACCGCGTAGTATTCGGAATGAAAGAAGAGAATGACAGGTCAGAAGTGTTCTCTGGAGATTAGGATTGTGACTTGGAGGTTTTTTAAATCAAAAATTATACAAATAATTGTTGACAGGTCTTTTGTCATTTCTGAGCTATTTAAGGCACTTTCTTTGTCTGTTTCCATTCAATTTTGACAAAAATGACAAAATATCAAATATTTGTGCCACTGTCAATGAGCCAATAGACATCTTACTTGTGAAGAGTAGTCATGCTAATTTCTGGTCACATATAAGATCTTTTCTGAAAGAAACCACCTGAAATTACCAATTCGCACCAGAGCTGAAGAACTCTTCATTGAGTAATTTTCTCAGAACCCAGAAATAAAAGTCACTGTGGTCCTTTATTAATATAGTGAACCATCTTGTACCCCTGTCTTGTAGGTCATGATTTGAATTGCACGATCTGAACTTAAAACAGACAGCAAATCAATCTAGTATTTTCTTTATCTCGTTGAATTTCACAATAATATCTGAACAATATGTTGCAGGATCGTGTTCTGTTGGTAAGTGACCATTGTTCTGCCACGAAAATCAATACAAAATGTAATTAATTTCAGTTGTGTTGTGCATTCCTTGGCAATACTATTTGCCATGGTGGGTACTTAATGAACCCTTTGCATATTTTATTCTTTTTTAATCCACCTCCATGACTCTGTGAATTATGACACAAAGCATAAAGACAAAGGTAACCGATCGCACAAGGAGCAATGGAGGTAGGTGTCATTTGCTATCTGCCGGAGGGCTGTCCAGTGAGAATCCATGCACCATGCTGAATGGTTTGTTAGATGCACCAGGCAATACAGAACAGCTCAGGTATGAAGACAACAGAACTGAAAAAAATGGTGTTTTGAAACTTTTTGTCTAGAACTTCTGCTGCTCTTTTTCCAAAGAGTTTTCTGAGAAAGTATTGCTCAAAACAGTGACCGTTGTGATGCAGGCATTACTATAAATTTCCTCTTTCCACTCTGCAATAAACTTCTGCCCTTATGTATGATAAATCTGACTTTCAGTTAGCACACGTCTCTGAGAAGTGTGACTAAAATAGCCAAACCTCTTTGTCTTTCCTGAAGTGTGGACAGAAGTACTAAAGGCAAAGAAAGAAATGAACAGATGCATCTAATCAAAACCAGCAACTGTCACAGAGATGAAGCATAATCACCAGCTGTGGGGTACTTGATACATATAAAGGTATATGTCAAGTATTAAAGTGGGCTAGTAAAGAGACCTTCTGGACATACAACTCGCATGGATTTGTCATCCACATCTGATTTTGTTCCATCATTCTTCCTGAACAAAAGCCGTGGAAGGGGGGTGTCAAAGAAAGACTGTCGCAAGCATTCTCTTGTTGAGAATTCCTTTTTATTTCCTTCTTCCCACGGCATTTTTGGTGGGAATAGGGCTTATTCCTTTGTAGGAATAGATTCTTTTTCCTCCAGTTGGAGATCTGGGTTTTCACAATACCAGTCTGTCAAGACTCCAATGCAAAACTGTCTAGGAAGATGAAACAAACAAAACACAGGCACCTGGTTTTGAAAAGTACACTAACTTTTCTGTCCCAAACCTGGATGGCAACATAAGAAATTATATGTCTCGCCTAAGAAATTATAAATACCTCAGTTACCTCAGAACACGGATCATCACCCTGGAGCAAAGTCATAGTGCTCGCCAGGAGACAGCTGTAGACACTAAGAATGGAAGAAAAAGGTTTTCTAGAAGCTGTTGAACTCAGTTTTTTTCCATGAAAGGGAGTAAGATCCTCAGGCATTTCTGGGAGAGTTAATCCATCTGAGTGGCATTCAATTTCCTATGCTAAGAAAAGTTTTTCAGAAGTAGTTTTTTTAAAACATTTCTGAAGCCAGTTTGAATTAAGAGATGGTACAGAAAATACTCCATCAATTCAGCAGTACCAGCAGAGTGATTATATAGAATGTTTTGTGGTCCAGCTATTGTATTGCACTGCATTGTATTTTACTGTCTTGTATCATATGGTTTCATATTGTCCTGAGTTTCATTCAGTTGTACTCTACTCTATTGTATTTATTTGTGCTTATTAATAACAACCAACTCTGAAAGCTGTGAGAACTTCTTTCATTACTCTCCACACCCTTCTGTGGAATTCTGGACACACATAACAGATCTCTCAATAATGACTGGCTGGCACATTAAACCCATTAAACATTGACTTTGCCTCCTGTCTGTTACCCCTCCTGTATATAATAAGCAATTGGAAAATGAAAAGTACGGATAATAATTGTCATTTACATCAGGTATGAACTATCAAGCACAGAAATCTATAGCAAAACTCTTCCTGAATAGAGTCGATGAAGGATTTATGCTAGCACTGCATTAGGAGAAAGGGCTTTGATTAATTTCATTAATTAGTTCCACTTAGACAAAGAATTTATAATTCCTGCAATCAGCTTTTTTTAAAGACAAGGTGCCTTCGTATCATTAAAGCAGAACAAACAGCCTCATAGGATAACTAAAACAAGTTCCATCACCCAAGAAAATATCCCAGCAGTCATTCTACAAAGCAATAATTATGTAAAGTTCAGAGAGATGGTGACATACAATATCTAAACCATTGTCAGCACACAAAACATTATATGAGGCTGAAGGAACTGGGTCTCTTTAGCTTGGACAAGAGGACGCTGAGGGGTGATGTCTATAAATATTTGAAGGGTGGGTGTCAGGAGGATGGAGCCAGGCTCTTCTCTGTGTCATGTAGTGATAGGATAAGCTGGAACATAGGAGGTTCCACATCAATCTGAGAAGGAACATCTTCCCCGTGAGGGTGACAGAGCACTGGAACAGGCTGCCCAGGGGGGTTGTGGAGTCTCCTTCACTGGAGATGTTTAAGACCCGCCTGGATGTGTTCCTGTGTGACTTGGTCTGGGTGATCCTGCTGTGGCAGGGGGATTGGACTAGATGATCTTTTGAGGTCCCTTCCAATACCTAATAATTGTACGATTCTATGATTTATACTCAGGTTGTATTTTAAGTCCAGAAGGACCTGTTTATAATCATTTCATAGACAGTCTCGCATTCAAGCCTGTTCATTAGTTCCAGTCATGCATAGGGGCAGCCAGCTTGGAAAAATAATTATTATCTATAAATTGTTTCAGACTAAGTGAAGACTGCTTACATCAAATATACAGTGCAAACAGTCTGAGTGCAACCTGTGGCAAAGGCCCGAGGTTCTCAAGCAGTAGCTTCAGTGTGAACTTGTGCAAGCTGATTAGTTTGTGCATTTGGAGACAATGGAAAAGCACTAGGTTGTTGTGCTTCTTTCTGAACAGAGGATCTGACAGAACAGATCACCATCTATTAAAAATATCAACAAACTGTTCTCTTGCATATTTAAGGTTAATTTCTTTTTCTTTTTTGTGCAGCACAGTTTAGTAACTAAGCTTAACTAATCTAACCTAGTTATCTGTACAAGCAAAGTAAATACACAGAAACCTTGCTCTGGCTTTGAAGGCAGCCGACAGACCACGGTCAAGAAACCAGCAACCTGTCCTTGTACCTGCAAGAAGATGGCTGCACACAGACTGCATGCTGCAAATTAGCCTGCCCTGTGCCCAGGAATTGTGTAGGAAAATGCTATTTAGCTCAACCCAAAGCCATGCTGGAGACTGTAGTAGCAATTTAATGATGTAGAAAATTTGAGGTCTAGGTCCTGGGAAAAATCCCCAAGACTGTTTAACTTACTAGTGTGGCTGTAGCCTCAGGCTTAGGGGCTTCCTTGAAATGGAAGACCCATGTAAAATCACTGATGTTGTGCAATTCAATAAAATACTTAAATTGAAATATCTATTGCAGCATCTAATGTGAAGAAACGATCTTTACTGAAGCACCAAAACACAGCTGTTGATAAAGTTAAAGTGAATGACATTTTTCTTAGGGCTTCTGGATCAATTTTTGGAGGCAACTTCTTACTTCCATTGAGTCTACAGGGAGGAATAGTTTAGCATCCCTGCACTGCATGCCTTCTGAACTGCTTGTTGCTGTCTTAAATAGAAACACCACAGCCACAAGGCATTTTGCCTAGGGACTGAGAATGCTTAGCAATGCTACAAAAACTGATTTGTGAGACTCACAGTTCAGCACAACACTCCCTAGTACTTAGCACAATGTGCTAGCCTGCCAGTACTGGGAATGCTGCCCTTCCATCAGGTACAGCAGGGATCCTTCCCAGCACTGCCTCAGGATTGGGCTGTTCAAGGTCTTTTAAAGAGTCCATCACAGTACATACACATCCTTCCTGCAACCTCTTACTCAAGGGAAGCTTTAGCTTTCAGCTACTCATGATGGTGTAAACACAGTGAGTCACGCACAGAGCCAAAATAAATGTCACTTGCAGCCCTCACTCAGAGTTACATTTCCTGCAAACCATCTCATGCTGTCAAACAACAAGCTCATATTAAATGGGTAGCACCTGATAATGCAGACTTCCAGTTTTCTAGCTAATTTTGACTGTAAATGATTACAGAAAATAAACTTTGAAAAAATTACCATTTTTTCAGTCCAGAGTAGTGCCTAATTATAGTCAAAGGAAGTAGTAAACTCTTCTGTTGCTGATGAACGGTTGGCAACATCGTTTATTTTAATGGATATACATTACTTTGAACTCCGTCCTTGCCATCTGTTCAGCTCCATAATTAGGAATGTTAAAAGAACATATTTCACAGTTACATCACTAAAATGTGTAATGCAGGCTACTTAAATGCATATGTATGCTCCCTGAACAATACAGCGTGCATCTGTGATGTGTTTGTCATGTTTCACAAACAAATCAGGATGGACGGAAGCTGCTTAGACATAACACAGTCATTGTATTCACTGACAACTTTGTTCACAACCTTCAGGACATATAGTGAAAAGATTCTACAAGACAGGCACTTTAAGCAAAGTAAAATATATTTGTATAAAACGGGAGCATATCCCACAGAAGAATTTTCATTTCAGTGCCTGAAAAATAAACTTACAAAAATGTAGCTGCATTTCTGTAACCATATGTTTCCTGCTGTTTAATGGACAGTTGTGAGATGTTACTCTAATCTCTTGGGATTTATCTGAATGGAGAAACAGAACTAATGACTTCTGTGGCATGAGTAATATATTATAACTTATTGGAAGCTACAAATCCTGGGAAAAATAATGTGTTTGACTCATTAGCACATCTGTATTTCTTATAGTATTTACACACTCCTTTGCCCAGAAGAAAAATAAAGTAAGAAAGAAAAAATAATACTGATTTTTAAAAATTTTGATTGTCTCTTTATTTATTCTGATTTTTTTTACTCATGTGGTGTTTATGTTGTGAATGTCATTGGGGGTGTTATTTTTCACCCTCTGCAGAGGATATTTAAATATGGATTCTGCATTCAGCAAATGTGTCATCAATTGAACAGTATCAGAGAAGTTCTTATCATTAGCTGGAGTTAATTTGGTCAGAATTTGGAAACAGTTGAACAGTTAATTTGTTATGAATTTTCAGTAACAAGGCACAGCAGTACTTAGGCTCAAGCCCTGCAGAGAGGTATGGGGATTTCTGTGAAAGTTATAGGTATATTTTTTTAAATTCATATTCCAACTTTCTAGTGTCTTCTTGTTTTGTGACTCCAAGCTGAAAGCCCTCACTCTTCTAGAAACCCTAATTAAGGTAAATTACATCATATGTAAATGAGGCATTGGAACAGTCTGCCCAAGGAGGTGGTTGAATCATCATCCCTGGACTTGTTTAAAAGCTATGTAGATATGGAGCTTAGGGACACAGTTTAGTGGTAGGATTGGTACAGTTGGGTTAATTGTTGGACTGGATGATCTTAAAGGTCCTTACCGACCTAAATGATTCTGTGATCCTATGATTCATTCTTCTGAAAGTACTTCCATAGAAGGATATAATGTGCTCCATTATTGAGAACATATTTAAGGTATCAAGTTTTTACTTAATTCAGACAGAATGGCACATGGGAAATACAGCAAAGTACATCACACAAGAACTACTGGACCATGGCCATTATGTAAATCTGAGGGAAAACAGTGGGATGAGTCACTATTCCCACTTCTGCACACCGTGTGTTATCTGTATATTGGAAAGTACCTCATTCAGATTGTACCAGATATCTTGGATAATTCCAAGAGGAATTTTGTCTTGCTGTTTCAGCTTGCACACCATTAGGGGAAAGGTTGGTACCACAAAAGAGACTCCATGAGAGCATAACTCCAGCACTGGGAATCACAAGACTTGAGATTGTATCACAGGCTGGAGGACATCTTCCCTCTGCTCTGCCTCTGAGATCAACAAAGAGCCCGGGCTGGGGAACCAATAACCCCGTGATAATGTATTGCAGGCAGCTGATCTAGGGTAGTCAAACCAAATCAAATATGAAGGAATAAATCTCTACTTAATCATCACTACAGAATGGGAAAGAAAATGGGAAAACTAAAAAAGCTACCTACTGTGGGTTTCCTAGTCAAAAATTCCCTTACCATTTGAAAGCCAGAAACATCTGCTGCTCCTGTAAGTGTTGTATTGGATATGTTGATGATTTCTGTCTTAGCAGCACTATCACCAACTCAGGGACGTATGCATAATTCGGCTACTTAAAATGGGATTCAGTAGGGTCAGAAGAGTTTTCACAAGTGGTAGATTACTACACTGAATGCCTCAGATAAGCAAGTGATGTTTTATCTCTTTCAGATGGTGCATCTGCAATGCATCTCCCCAGGTGTTATGCTCTGACATGTAATAAACAGACCAGCTGCCTCGGTACTATGATCTTATGTTCTCCTCAGCCACGGATAAAAAGCAAGTCTCTACTAAGAACCTGTTACATTGCAAAGCTGAAAAAGTAGTCTTCTAAAACAAAGAAAATGAAAGGATTCTGTCAGACAGCATCTCCAGGCGGGATAGCAGTCAGGCGACTCAGGTTGGCAGTTCAGTCTTTGTCATTGCCTTCAATTAGTTGATCTCAAGAAACTCACTTGCAATTTACCTTTTGCTTCTATTCATTTTTTCAGATGAGGGAGTGAAGTTTGTCCCGTCTGGTAAAAGGCACATTTTTCTTCATACCATATGTTAATTAAGACTTACCCTGTTATTAGAAATGAAGATTCATAAGGTGGTCCTAAGGGGTAAAGGCTATGAAATGCAACAGCACTGCTATGTTTTCAGGGTCACTTGTTGTGTGACCTTCTATACCCCACAGTCTCCTAGGATTAAGTTCCTCAGTTTCTCTGCTATAAAGACAAAACCATAAACTCCTATGCTTAGCAGCATTAAGATCCAGAATTATTTTTCCTTTAGGAATTTGTATAAATATTTGCCAGCAACTTTAAGATACTAGCTATGGGTTCCCCAAAAGTTAAAACCTGTTATTTACACCTTTATGGAGGTCTCAGTGACAAGAATCATCCTGAGGAAGCAGCTCATCTCACAGCAGCAGTATAGGAGGGATAGATTTAGGCAGGGGGAGCCTGTCAGCCTTTAAATTATAACTCAGTTTTCTCTCTGAAACTGCCTAACTTCCCCTCCAATTTTTTAAGATCTTTTCAGGCTTTAGGCCAGCTGAACAATGGCAGTTGGCCATAGGAAAAATAATCTAACTCTACCTGGAGTACTGAGGCCCCACCTGAAGTACTGAGGACCCACCTGGAGTACTGCATCCATTTCTGGAGCCCTTATTACAAGAAGGATGTGGACATGCTGGAGTGAGCTCAGAGGAGGACCACGAGGATGATCAGAGGGCTGCAGCACCTCTCCTGTGAGGCCAGACTGAGAGACTTGGGGCTGTTGAGTCTGGAGAAGAGGAGGTCTTCCAGTATCTGAAGGGGCCTACAAAAAAGCTGGGGAGGGACTTTTTAGGATGTCAGGTAGTGACAGGACTAGGGGGAATGGAGCAAAGCTGGAGATGGGTAGATTTAGAGTGGACATAATTTTTAAGTGGAATAAATATACAGTAACTTAAGAATTCATAGAAATGTTGTTGCTAAGAGATTACTGTAAATCACATGCACCTCATGTACTTCTCAGCAGGGTACCCTGACCAGGTTCCAAGAATGTTGCTGAAACACAGCACTCTAATTAAGAAAATGCTCAAGCTCTGAATATACCAGAGGTGATTTTGTTTGTTCTAAGCCATCTTCTTACATTACAAGCAGAACACTGATTAAATGAGAAATATTTAACTTCAGGTTTAAGAAGAAAATTCTCCCTCGTTTGTTCAGAATGCTGGTCACAGTGAGCCTGAAGAAAACTTGTCAGTCAGTGTTTAACCTTGGAGAAAGATTGGTTATAGACAGAGTAGTGAAAAACTCCTATGTGCAGGTGACTAGACTTGTCAATGTAGCCCTTTAAACACTCTTTCTCATTTCTGTTTAAAACCTAGTCTTATGATATTCCTAATTCTAACATCTAAATTCATATTAAAACTCTGCTGGAAAACACAGGTATTGAGCATAAATTATCAGTTAGTATTCCTTGGTATGAGTTTCAAAGAGGACACCTACACTGCTACACACATGTTCTTTCTGATCCATTAATTCTGCATGTTTTTCTTTTACACCCCTTCCCCCTGTCCCATCTATGCATTGAAGAATCACTTTAGTGCACTGTGTCCATCTCTAATACCACCTCTGCACCTGTTCTGCTGTGCCTGAAAGTGAATTTTTGGGCTGGAGGACAAATGAATGGGAGTTGTTGTAAGATAGCACAGATCATGACAAAAAGGAAGAAAAATGCTAGGTAGGGCTGCAGTCATATCCTCTGTGGTTTCAGTCAAATATATTAGACAGGTCAAGAGCCAAAAGAAACTGCTTCCATACTTCATGAATCACGGAATTTTTGAGGCTGGAAAAGACGTCTAAGATCATCAGGTCCAACCAGTGACCTAATATCACCACAACCTTGACCAGGACACTAAGTGCCACTTCTAGTCTTTTCTTAAAGACCTCCAGGGGTGGCAATTCCACCACCTCCCTGTGCAGTCCATTCCAATGTCTGATCATCCTTTCCATGAGTAAGGGCTTCCTAACATCCAAACTCCCCTGGTGCAGCTTCAAGCCCTACCCTCTTGTTCTGTCAATAGTTGCTTGGGCGAAGAGCCTGACGTCTACCTGTCTCCAGGTAGTTATAGAGAGCTATAAGGTCCTGTCTGAGTCTTCTCTTTTCTAGGCTAAACAACCCCAGCTCCCTCAGCCTCTTCTCATCAGACTTTCCCTCTAGCCTCTTTACCAGCCTCATTGCTCCTCTGAACCCGCTCCAGCACCTCCAAGTCTTTCTTGAAGTGAAGGGCCCAGCACTGTCCCTAGTACTTGAGGGGAGGTCTCACCAGTGCCCGGAACAGCAGTACAATTATATCCCTAGTCCTGCTGACCACACTATTGAGGGTACAATCCAGGATGCCATTGGCCTTTTGTGCCACCTGAGCACACTGCTGGTTCATATTCAGCTGGTTGCCAACCAGTACCCCAGGTCCCTCTCTACCAGGCTGCTTTCCAGCCACTCATGCCCCAGTCTGTAGTTGCAGGGGATTATTGTGGCCAAAATGTAGGACCCTGCACTTGGCCTTGTTCAATCTCATACTTCTTTAGTTAAACCTCATATTTCTTTAGTGAGTGCCGTGGCTAAATTCTGGTAAATACATATGGCTCAGACCCCAGTGAAGAAGAGCACCACTTAACACCCAGTACCAGGGATTCCTGGCAGAAGGAACGGGTTTGTGACCATCTGCAATATCTTACCCAGCAAGGTATACCTCTCGTGGATAAAACTCTCTGATGCCCATTCTCAAGTTAACCCCACTTTGAGCAGGAGATTGGAATACAGAACTCCTGAGGTCTCTGTCAATGCTAACCATCACATGATTAAACTCAGTAATTGAAAGTGATAATTCTGTTCTTTAGTTGCAGTGGATGAAATTAATATCTTAAGACTATTTTGCCTTTCCAATCTAGCATATATACCATGAATTTAAGATATGGGTTTCCTCAGATACTTATATCTTTGGAAGTCCTTTCTTGAAAGTACTTTTACCCCTAAATGTCAAATATTCAAATATGAGTAAGTTTAACATAGGTAACAAAATATTTAAAGATATGACATACAATATTCTCACTTTTTCATCCAGGTCTTCAGTGGGCAATTTACATCATATCTTGCTTTAATGGATTTAGACTGCTTTCCCAAATGACTATCCTATCACCTTCTGTTAGATTATTATCTCTGAAAAAGACTTAGAAGAAGTAAACAAAAGTCATAAATCCAGCTCAAATAATACGTCAAGTTTCTTATCTTAATTCTCTAACAAACACAGGTTTGACAACTGCAGTGGGATGTTGTCTTGGAGCACACAAACACACATGTCTGTTGATCTTTTTGAACAGGGCAATCTGTGGTAGAAATGAGAGACAGATCTTTGGGGAAACAGTTTAAACCATTACAACAGGATTCAACAGAGTACATTTGGTTGCTCCAAGAGTGCTATCAACACAGAGACAACAGCATGTACACAATTGAGATACTGTTTAAAGCAGAAGGACAGCCATGGTAGCCATGGTTATCGCATTTAAAGACAAACTTTCAGTATGCCCAGGAATAGTTAAATAACACTTTGCCAATCATTAATTATCACATATAGCTAAAAATAACACGTAGCACGGTACTGCTACACAGTTTAGTTAAAAACACTGCTAGCCTGATGTCTGGCAAAAGGATTCTAGTGATCCTTCTAAGTACAGTCATTGTACAGTGTCTGCTTTCAAAGCACACACATAACGTCTTATGCCACGAACATATGGATATATGGAAACAATTTCAAATATAGAGAGCTTTTGTCAAGAGCTCTAGTGACTATTTTGACATATCTGAAAGCCTGGATTGAGCCACTTATTAACAACAGGGTCAATTAAGGACAGGTTATGGTCTCAAAGTGCCCTTGCACCTCCAGGTTGAAGTCTGACTTTTAATCTTACTCGATAATATTTTGATAGATTAGGAACGTATCTCTGAGCATGTGTGTGCGCGCGTGCATGTGTGTGATTGTTAGAACAAGTAGCCAAACCTTCTTGCACAGTTTGAAGTTAAACAGCTTTCAGTAGTCAAAATCCTGCCACTATTTTAAACTTCATTTCCAGTTCCATCTAAATGTTTTTCTTGTGCAAAACCATTTCAAATACTTTCAACACCATCCTCTGTCTGTCCTTCACAACACAGATCCAAGAAAATGCCATACTAATGAGGTAACCTTAATGGTCAAAGAGCAATTTTAAAAACCAAGACCTAAACATTAATATTTCCTGATGTTATAAGAGTGGAGGTATTTTAGCTTTATGTGCACTAACGTTTGTGTCATCAGTATTACTCCTACGGTTGAACAACTGCCAAAAACAGGCAACAAGTTTTCCCACTGTAGATAAGACCTTAATATTTTTTTTCATTTTCTCCATCAATACCTAGAATATTTCCTCACCCACAGAATTCCAAGGATTTTATCAGTAGTATCAAATAGTTTCAGATTATAGTTTTAACATGAAGGAAAGCATCCTAATTGATATATTAACACTTAATAATGGCTTTAACTAGAAGCAGAGAATGCAGGAATGTGTTCTACAGCCTTCAAAATCCATTATCAAAAGACAATTCCTAGTTTGCCAAGTGCACTTTCTTGTTATTTAACAGTATATAACTTCTGTCTTTAAATTGTCAAACTCATCTTAACAGTAGATGGAGTTTTAATCCCCCAGAATACTTCCTCAGAGCATCATTTCTGTCTTGAAATCTTACAAATTCACAGTCTAAACTGATTTATAACTTTTACCTTGGGCCATCACCACCCTTTTTCCCCCACAGCTACTTATAATTAGTCTTTTGATAAATTCATAAGAAACATTCCATCCTTCCTTAGATCTTCTTTGCCTAGTCTACTTCTGATATGCTTTTGCAGTTTTCTTCTACAGCAGGTCCTCCATTTCCTCACTTACAAATACACTTACTTGATCCTCACTGAAGAGGTGACTGTAGAATGAAGTTAAACATCAATAGCAGCAGAAAAGCTTTATTAATATTTTCAATCAGAGCTCATATTTTCATGACTGACAAAGTCAATCAATTGACATTACTTAAACCCCCCAGCTTCTTGATTTCTGTTGCTCATAAAAGTAGAACCCATAATGAAACTCAGTTACTGCTTTTAGTTGGGAAGACTCAGAATAAAGCAGAGGGCAGTATTTGCACTAGATTTCATGTGCTTGAACTTTCTTTTAAAAAAAAAAAAAATTAACATTTTCTCTTGCAGGATGATGTTAAAATGACCTCTGATGCTCAGCAAATTTTAACATTAATCTGGCCTATAAAAATAACCAGTATGAACATCTTTACAAATAAAAATATTGCTAATGCAAAGGATAATTATCTTTCAAAGGCATTGATGAAGAATATACAATCTTCTATTTTATCCAGTTTTCCTAGCCTGGTACTCTTTGCCTCATTCTAGCTGTACAAAGGTTAAGATTTGGTCCCAGGTAACGACACTGCTCTTACCATCAGTGCAGAGATAGGCATCTTAATAGGCAATTCAGTAGGTGTATAAAATACATGCCTGAGGCTTTCCCTAAACTTAATGCAAAAAAAGACAGACTCATTCAAAGGTCTACCACAGATTACATTCATTTAATTTTATTTCTTCCACTATCTTTCACATTGTATAAGAAACCAGACTGGATCGTGACCTAAACAGCAGTGTACAATTGCAGTCATTTGAAAACAGCAAACAGAAAAGCACGAGTACAACTCCAGCACAACTCAGATCATCATTTGGCCCCCAGTCTTGAGTAACTCCCATACTTTCAAAATGAAACAGTTTGCAAACCACCGAAACTGCAAGCCAAAACTTGCTAGGTTGGCTTGTCATCAGAAGAGCTGTTGTGGGAAAGTGCTTAGGGAATATAAACCTGCCAATCTATGCTTTTACTTGTAGTAAATCACATCTCTGTTGGTGGCCCTAATATTAATTTTTGTTGCAGTAATGCAAACAAAAAGGATATTCTTACATAAAGAACTGAATTAAACTAAAACACCTAAATTTTTCTCAGGCTATAGACTGAAAGGAACCAATTTCTATCATAAATCTACAATTCCTTTAAAAGTCATTTTCTCCATCAAGAAAGCTTTTTATGGCAGGATAGTAAACAATGCAGAAATTCTACACAGCATAGTTTGCATATTTAATTAATTATAACTGCAGCAAGGGCTTTTGGACAATTCTCCTTTATCTTGGCATGGTACAGACAGCTCTATTGCTTTAACACTTGAGTGTTGCAACACTATGCATCTATTTGTTGTGTACCCTGGAGCCAGCTTAAAATGTGCAAAGCTTTCCTCAAAATTGGCTTCAATTTCTGGTTTAAGTTCTATTTCAGATAAAGCTTACTTCCATCTTTGAACTTTG
>VXBP01005069.1:44339-127691 GCA_013400115.1 Rhinopomastus cyanomelas | reverse complement strand
TATATATATAAAATTGTGCCTTAGGGAAGCTTTTGTAAGCACTGATGCTAATGAATAATCTGTGTAATTAGAAAATACATCTTCATTTTTGGCAAATTACTAAATCCCCCATTCCTCCTCCTCCATTAAAGGATTAACTGTTTAGAAATGAAACATTAGAGTATTTACCAACACAACTTAACTGTGTATAGCAATCTCAATTAGTATACTTTATAAACAGAATATAGCTCTTCTTTGATTGGTCAGCTAGGATTCATTACCATAATTGGCATCCACTGAAGGTAAAATTTAGAACACAACAATAATCTACCAAAACAGTCGCCTGAAAAGAAAAACTAAAATAACAATAACTGTATTCCATCTGTAAGATATTCAAACCACGAATCACTAACCAAGGTTTCCAAATTGTTATTTCATATCAGGTCACTTTGCAGGTCATCCCAATGCATTGTCTTGAGGAAGTTGCTCTCTTTACAATTCATCAAATGCAAAGTGGTAGCAGTATACATATAAATCAACCTCTTTTAAAGATGTAATACACATGTATGTTATAATGAGGATTTAAATGGGAAGGCAGTAATATAAAACTATATTTGAGAGTCAGTCTGAAGCCATTCATTCCTACACACGACAACAAAGTAGGAACATGGTTCTCTATTTTAAAATCCTTTTAAACTTTGTGGAGTCCTAGGGCCTGGTTCAATGGTGCAAGAACTTAATGAAAACAGGGAGGTCCTCATTGTGATTTGCACTTTCAAAGATCAGTTGAGTGACAGAAAAAGAGAGCAAAGAGGATAAATGTTACACAGACACAACTTAAAAGAATAAATGATCTCATTAATATTTATAAATATGTGAAGGGTGAGTGTCAGGAGGATGGAGCCAGACTCTTCTCTATGTCATCTAGTGATAGGACAAGGGGCAATGGTTGTCAGCTGGAACATAGGAGGTTCCACATCAATATGAGAAGGAACTTCTTCACTGTGAGGGTGACAGAGCACTGGAACAGGCTGCCCAGGGTGGTTGTGGAGTCTCCTTCTCTGGAGATGTTTAAAACCCATCAGGATATGTTCCTATGCGAGTTGGTCTAGGTGATCCTGCTGTGGCAGGGGGATTGGACTGGATGACCTTTTGAGGTCCCTTCCAATTCCTAATGTTCTCTGATTCTGTGCTACTATGAAATTACACAAAACTGGATTATTTAGATTAAATGAATAGTAGAGACAAGAAACATAACCTATTTAAAACCAGAGCTGGAGAGACATGAGGAAAGAATAAGCTGTAGTTCCTCTTTGCACTGATCCAGAAGCTACCTTTCCCTTCCCTTTAATACTGAAAAGAAAATATCATTAAAATGCAAATATTGAGAAGAGTAGGTGGTATGAATAGAAACTGCTCACACTCAGTAGTTTACTGAGAACCTGCTGAAATGGAAAGACTATTCAAGTACCAGTACAAACAGAAAGGGATACCTTTTTTACAGGGGAAAAAAAAAAATCCCAAACAAACATCAACAAGACCCCCATCCTAAAAAAAAATACCATGGGGAGAAGGACACGGTGGAAAAGGAAACAGTTCACAAACTCTGTGGAACCAAAATTGCAGTTCACAAGGTTCACAAAACCTCAAAACAACACAAGGTTTGCCCATCCCTTACTGTTAGTCATCTACAAGAAATGCACCTCCCTGACCTCTGATGAATTCTCTCCTTTGCATAGTTTTTCCTTCTGCTTTTGCATATGGTGCTGTCTGCTAGGGTGCTACACACACCGACTTTGAGGAACCTTTTTCCCAAGTCTGAGAGCAATCCTGCATCTGGCAAAAGAACAGGTGACTTCACTACTGAGGAAAAATGGAAAAGTTAGTAATGGACAAGACAGATTACTTTTGCTGTGTGCTACACTGGAACACAAACTATAATTTCCAGCAGCCACCACTGAAGCATGGAACTTTATTTTTTAATTGGTTTTTGGGGGGGCCATCACTGAGTTTTGTTCTCCAAAAAGGTAAGAAACATGTTTCAGTAGCAGGAATAATTCTGAGAGTATTCCCAAGAAGATTGACCATTTCTTTCTATATTCACCCCACTCTTCCTCTTACCTGCTATTTTAGGACTAGTGAAAATCTAGACAAGATCCAAGCAAAACATACTTGTATGAGCTGATGACCCAGTTTCATAGACAAAAGTAGCTGACAGGTTGATTTTCCTTTTCACCCCTAATTTTCATGACCCTACCCTTGTCTGCAGCTACTGATCTACACTAAAGACAGTAGAACTGCATAACCCTGCAGGGATTACTGGGATAGAAGGAAACAGATCACATCCTGAAGCTCAACATTTGCACTGGAGACACTGAGTGTGATTTGTGACACCCTTAGCATAAAGCATGATTTCTTTCCAGCATGAGCAACCACTTCAGGTAGCCTGCCTGTGGGGCAGAGGAAGGTATGCCTACCCTTACCGCCTGCATATTCCCTTGCAATACTTTCTCACATATCTCTCAATACAAACTCACATATTCTTAAAACACAGCAGTAGTCATCCTGGATAACGCAGGCTAACTACACAGGAATTTGGGAATGGTGTGAAAAGAGACAATCTATTTCCAGTTTAATAAAGACCAGATTAGTCTAAGTATTTTATCTGAATACTGTGTTTCCTTCTAAAGAGACAGATTTTTGCAGTCATGTTACAATGCTAAACATTTTCCCTCCAAAGTCTTGCTCCAAAAAGATTAGAAAGCAACATGATACCAGACTTCATTAGCATTAACTCAGAAACTCACTAAAGCAGCCTTATAACCTTGCTTGGTAATAATGAGAATGGGTGGAGTCACATACTGTTTGAACAACAAAGTAAACTGTAAGCTATGATAAACAAATACCTGAAAGAAAACACCCTGGCCCCACCTCTGTCTGATTCAAATGAAAAAAATACCAGTTTCACCCAAACCACAAATGAACACATGTACACACAAACACTGCAATCCTAAATTCCATGAGTTGATGACTGAAGCATTTTGAACAGGTGAATTAATGCATCAATATAAACACATCTATTGAGGACTCACAGTATTTACAAAACATTTTTATTCACTAAAAATGTCACAATTTAAGAAATCATTTAGAAATAGCTTTAAAATCCTACGTAAACATTTTGTATTGCTGTGTTGGTAGCTATACTGCTTACTGGTACTTTATATAGTATGTTTATGCTTACTTCATATTATAGTATCTTCCTCAGTTCATGCCTTGCTTTATTCTTTGTTCCTTTGCTCTTTATCAATAAATAGCTCTTCATTGTACTCTCTGTTTTCACTCTCCTCTTGCATACTTTATGTGTCCTCTGTGAATGGAAAGGCCAAATATTTTTCTTCACACTTTAACAAATTTATTGAATTTCTTGACTGCACATGGCCAGAAGACTTAAAGTATCTCCATTCTGAATGACAAGCTGAAAAGTCACACGGTAGCTGCTGTCTTCCTGGAGCCATATAAAAATAAACCATAAGAATGGCTTTAACAGGTAAAAAGAAAGGTCTGCTTAGCTAGTACCCAATTCCTACCAGTGGCTATTAGCAGATGCCCAGGGAGAGAGCACATGAACGAGGCAAACATGTTATGTCTACACATTCTCCCAGCTTCCATCAATCTGTGACTCAGAGACATGATCATGTCTTCTATCTCCAAAGAGGCCTAAGGAGATGGTGAATAAATATGACTCAGAGAAAATGCTGTTAAGTGAAAGACAACTAACTTGAAAGGAGAAAAAAACCCTTATCTTTATGCACTGGATGCAGTCTAGCCACAGAGCACAGCAGTGTAAACCTACTTTGCAATCTAGTTGTGCAGAGCTACAGGCTGCCACACCCAGATTTACATCCATAAGGCGTTCCTAACTCATTTCAGTCAAGATAGGTAATGTGCCTTACAGGATTTCGGTAATAGGTCTTGCTAACCCTTTTTACCTGCAGCAGGTTAGGGAATATTCACAGAACTACAGGCTGGTTGCATTCCAAAAAGAGGCAGTAAGCTTTTCAACTGGCATAGACAGACATGACAGGTGTTATCAATCCACAGCAGTATAGAGCAGAAATGAGGATATACCCCGTGCCAGCCAAAGGTACAGTGATTCCCAGCTATCTATTATCATGCTGCCACTGGAGATTATCTCATGTACAGTTATGCAAAACGGAGTGCTGCAGCAAGAGACAGAATCAGTCTCCTGTTGGTAAAGTGAAACCTCATCTTCTCTATGAAGAGCAGTGTCACCAGAAGAACAGGATTAATGGTTTTCCATGACAGCACTCCTTTATTGATTCCTTTACACTAAACTGGGTGAAGTCTGCTCCAAGCTACATCAGCTAAACCCCTTCACATTGTTAAATAAACTATCTGAAATAACTTACATGATTGTTTTCCAGCTGAACTCCAGGATAGGATAAACTCTGACAGAAGGCAATAGCATGCCCCTAGGAAGCAACCGTAGGACATCATCAGTTGCAGCAGTTACTTGTATACACCTCCATGCATGTGGGGTGTCATAGCAAACAAGGATAACTTGGAGATTTTTACTTAATGCCTTGTCAGGGCATTGACATCATGCAGGAAAGCAGTGGGAGCTTTCTTGCAGAAAGGGTAGAAGTAGGCAAGACAGGGAAAAAAAACACCTTCCACAGCACTCAATTGCAGCCAAGTCAGGTATACAATAACCCACTGAGAAAATAGGTATTCTTATAGGAAAACTGATGGCCCATCTTCAAGGAAAGTTCTACGACTCCAGCAACGATATTTAGTAGTGAAGATAGAAAAAATACTAGGAAAAAATGGATTTAAAAAAATCTCATCCATCCTAACACTTCACATCCTTTAAGTGAACATCCTACAGCAGTGATGCTATCAACTTCCCCCTTTTCAAGAGGCTCCTCGATTTCCCAGAGCAGAGAGCCTTCAAAGCAAATCAACACAGACATCTTAGCGTGCAGCTGAAGAAGTCAAGGCAGCCAATATCCATAAGTCTGAGCACCTCCGAAGCATCTTCCCAGTGTGCCCATGGTCTTTGGCCCTTATGCATTTCCTGACTCTTAAAAACTCTACAGTGTCCACATACAGTCCTCTTTATATATAATTTATATATAGTGTATATATATACATATATATATATAATTTATATAATTTATATATAGTACCATTGCATCAAATCACACTTCCAGGAATCTGTAAACAAGATTATCCTGGGATGTTTTAATACACTATTTCTCTCCTGTCCTTCTCCTTTCATACAAAAGAAGAATTAATAAGATTTGCCAGAGCAAATTAATCTCACAAGGCAAAAATGTTTTGCAGAAACCAATCCTAGCTTCTGTAGAAAATGTTTTAAGAGAACTATTTTTGTTCTCAGCAATACATAATCATATCTTTGGGAAGAACAGACGCTACCACCAAAACAATGAGGAAACAACGTTCAGCTATTCCAGCCTCAGATATCTCCAAAGAGGTTAGAGGAGAAGAACCTTATTTGCTGATGCAGCTATTCATTATTGGTATAAGAGCAGGCACACTGCAAACCACTGGAATAAAATTCAATTTAATATATATTTATATTTGTAAAACTAAGTCCTGAAGTAGTAGGTGTGGTTTGCAGTGGATCTTGGTTCATCAGAATACAATGCTCATCCTGTTAGAGTATGAAGACCTACTGGAGGCAAACACACTGTATTTTGAATGCTAAATCGTTTTCCACTATCTTGTTTCCGTATGAAGGAAACAATAAACAATATTTTGTCTGTGTGAAGATGTACACAATTTAATAAACAAATGTGTCAGACTTTGCTTGTGAGATGAAATGTCTATTTTCCTTAATAATTTACGAAAGCTGTTTTGCTCTTGGACTTGGCATTCAATGTTACTAACACAATTTTTATGGCATTTAGAAGTTTGAAGAATAGAGTGACAACTCTTAGACAGTGACGACTAGTCTAAGAGGAAAGCTTTTCCATTCTCTTCTAATGCATTCTATGCTTCCTTATGCTCTCAAAGCTCATTGTGCCCATTTGTATGATGTTATACAGCAGATCTCAATGTATTATGACACACTGCTATCTGCAATGTGTAATCCTGAAATCAGCACCGGTAATGAATTGCATTTGGTCCTTAGATACTCCTTTCAGCAACTATTGTTTCCCATCAAAGTTCAGCAATGTGGATAATCACAGACCAACACACACAAAAAAAAATTGAAAGAAAGGTATGCAAGCAATAAAATATAATTTGAAAACTGAACTTAAAAATGAGACCAAGCAGATTATATATGATGCAATCACCTAACTCTATGTTTCAGAAATATGACCCTCGTGGCTGGTAAGGCTTTGTTCTATTATATCTTTGTCCTGGGTGAAAAGAAGTCCATTTGCTTTGGCAAAATAAAGTATGCAATGGCAATCACAGAAAGCAATAGGACAGCAGGACCACAACTGCACTGGTCTTATTTAAATCTTTACTATAGCAATGGAAATCTTTTGAATGAAGTACTGTGAGAACAAGCACACAAGTATCCAATATGACAACAAGTTGCAGCAGACATTAATAGCTTATCTTTGTCAGTTATTAAAACTGCTGTAAGAGTACTTTGCCTCTTTTTACTTACACAGAATTTGAAGAATATGAATAAACAATATTTTTATTTTACTCCTATTAGACTTATTATTCTTACAGAAATTCTCAGCTAAACTCATTCAGCCTTGAGAACACTTTATTGTAATGATCAGACCTAAAAATTGTGTCAGACACCTTTGTTCCAAGGGTGGCAGTGGTCTTGTCATGGTTAAGGCACAAGACTGAAGGAATTAATACACATTAGATTTAAAGCTGGTGCCTCAAGCCTGTAAGTGCCTTCAGCTCCACCAGCAATTCCATCTTCTATGAAATGGTACAGAGAGCAGTCATATGGCAAGCAATACAACACTGGCTCATTCTCTTCTTTTTGACTACGGACAGATTAGAAATTATGAGTGTTTAATTTTAAACTTCAGAGGAACTACATTCGGCCCAAGTACTTAGCACATTTCCAAATGTAGAAATTTGTTATTAAGTTTCTCACATTTGTCTTTTTTTCAGGTATTAATAACATAGATATACCAAATTTTCCTACAGGCAGACAACAAAGAACAGTGTCAAGGGTTTATCTTAACTCCTGGATGTCTTCCCATTTAATACCATTGGTTGACCAGATGATTTGGTCTGAGATGAGATTAACCAATTAATTTAGTTAGTATGTTAATGGGCCAAAAGAAAACAAAGAGGGTTCAAAAACCACTGAAAGTTGCAGGCAAAACCAGCTCAGTTTGGGGAAAAACAACAGGACACGTTTAATTCACCCCACATAAACACCCCAACACAAAGACATACAGAGACTAATCACATTTTCTTACAAAACTGGATCAAGCTGCTATGTCCACTCCTTCAATGGTTCTTTTTCCTTGTGGAAACCTGGCGCCTATCTTTTAGTCTGTGCATTCATCCCTCAGTGTCAGTGGTCTGTTTAAGGTACATTTCCCAGTCCCACGTGCTTCCAAGCCAGTCCTCCATTTCCAGCACACGTATTCCTTTGGTCACGAACAAAGGAAAAAATCAATTTCAGCAAACAATAGTCTGTAGGTGAAATCTTTCCTCCACTGATCTCTGAGGTTACAATTTCCAGTCTCTTTCCATTCACCACATTCCAAGGGCAAGATGGCTGCTGTTCTCAGCCCAGTGCCATGCATCTCTCTCCAAACAAACAGAAGACAAGAAGTGAAGAAGCAAGCAAGAAAGTAGAAACAGAGAACTCCAAACCAGCTGTACAAATTCATGGGTCATAAAAATTCAGCTTGCGATTGTTGCCATCACACTGTTAGCTAAGAGTGAAATTGAAGAGAAGCAATTAAATGCTGAAAAATAACTTTCTTGGGTAACTTTCTCCCAAGAATTCTAAAATTATGAACAATCTTGATCCTTGAGAATTTGAAAACATTCTGAAGACTAGATCTGGCTTTACTGTCCTCCCTGCTGCAATTTTATTTGCCAGTGATTCAAGGAGAAATGTTACGATCCAAGGCAAACTAACGGCACAGCTGCAAAGGGATCACCAAGTGAAGTGAGAATTATTACTTGCATTACTTTACCCTATCAAATATCAATTCCATTCATAGAACCAGAATAATTTATGTTGGAAAAGACACTTAAGATCATAAAGTCCAACTGTAAAACTAATACTTCCCTACCACCCTAAACCATGTCCCTAAGTCCCATATCTACATGCCTTCTAGATACTTCCAGGGATGGTGAATTAACCACCATCTGGGCAGCATGTTCCAGACCGAATTTATATGATCTGGGTTTATATGACAGCAGCATACAACTGTGCACATTCCTGTTGGTTGCCACTCCAGAAGCATGGTTGATATCTCATTGGAGTATCACAGCAAGCTGATTACATTTGTCTTGAAAAATGTATTCAGAATTATGTACTTCACTGTTAGCTCAGCTAACTAGACCAATATAATAGTGCTTTTAGGTGAAGCAAGAATTAAAGGACTGAAAGACACAGAAGTTCCCCATGTGAGGAGATAATCTGAACTCTACATAGTAGCAGAGGCCACAGTTCCTAGAGAAAGTGTGAGATGCCTCAGCCTCTGACTTAAGTTAGAGCTGTCTACACAGGCTTTCTCATATGTATTTTAAATATAGATTCTGGACTACTAAATATTGCCAGGCACAGTATCACAACCTAATTCTGCAAAAGCAGAGTACTGTTGACTGCCCCTGCTTGTGGAAGCAGAGAGTAGTGCTTGTCATCAGTTTCTATCTCGGGAATTCTATCCAGCAAGAATTCCTAGGTACCTTTCTCCAAGTAGTTTCCAGCTCCATCAACTTAGTATTTATCTATAGCTTCTACTTCCATACCAGATAAACCACATTTTTAGCAGCATGTTCAACACTACTACCAGCTACTTCAATACCTTTTTTTTCTGTATCACTGCCTTCATTTTCACTTCACATTGAACATAAATTTCATATTCTAGTACAACAGTGTCCTTTTATACAAAGAGTACAGAAATGACCCCTGGACAAGAATTAGGATTCAATATTCTTCTTTCACAGAAAATTACCCTAACCAGGAGGGAAACACTCAGAATGCTTCAACTGTATTTCATTTGGAATTTAAATTCTCAAGGTCCAAGAATAATTCAGGCTGCATGCTCTCAAGAATCACTTTACTGTTGAACATACCTAAGACAAGTTATTAGAGGACTTCATTTTGGCATCCATTGAATCTTTTACTCAAAACCACACACTCTTCAAGTCAGAGGGTAGATGCACTCAAAAGTAACTAGGACAACTTCCTATGAAGCTACAGCTGTACCTCTTAATGCCAAGGGCTTCCCTTATTTTGAGAGACCCTAACAACCAGAATATTTTTGTCATTTCACCACAGGATGACGTTTCATTCCCAAGAGAATGTTGTTGCCCGCTGCCAAACTCTTGAGCTGGGTGCTTCTTCAGACTTACCCTTCTGCATGAAAAACAGTAGAGCTGAAGGTTGGTCAAAAGTAACTGTCAAAATACCGCAAGTAAAGCATACTCTTCTCTAACTGAGGGTGGGCAGCCACAAGGAAAGCTGGACACCTCATGCATTGCATTTGGAAAGCTGAGTCTTTAGTCTGTTGCACAACCACTGACTTTCTTGTCTAAGATTCATTGCTGCTAACAGTACAAATTATGTGGAAAGGTGGAAAAGATGTAACTAAGGACAGGGAATAATAAGCCTACCAGCAGCAGTCTTCAGCAGAGCATGGTCACTGATAGTTTCCAACACACAGCTGAAAGGGGCAGAGTTTTCAGGTGAATATCCCTGCTGGAAGTCCATCAGAGCTAAACAATTATCACGACTTAAAATGACATAAACACTGACATAAACAGACCTAAGAATGACCTCAAGGTACATCTTATTTTCTGTGTAGACAAAAGAGTTAGTTAGGTAGTTCTGATTCTCCCATAAGATTCTGATTAGGCATTCATGGAGCATCTGAAAATGTACAGCAAACAGAATACACACATCTTGAGGGAATACATTAGGTTCCTGTAAGGTTCCTACAGGTTACAGAAACAATTATTCAAGTGTCTGAACTATTAGATGCCTGAATAATTTCGGGTAACAACATATCTGATTCTTCCACATGAAAAGATGACAAAGCTGATGACAGCAGATGGCAAAAGACATGCACAACAGTTGTATCAGTCTTCAGTAGGAGGACAAACCTTTGCCATCCAAAAAGGCATCCTTAAGTGTTATGGTTTGAAAATCACCAAAATTTTCAGATGTATAGAGTTGTGCTTTCATGAAGATAAACATGCATTTTGCTTTATCCTTCCTGTGACCTGTACCGGGAGGAGTGGGCACTATGTGACATTTGAAGGGTCAGTGCCATGAGGATGGAGCCAGGCTTTTCTCAGTGTCACCTAGTGATAGGAAGAGGGGCAATGGGTGTAAGCTGGAACATAGGAGGTTCCACATAAATATGAGAAGGAACTTCTTCACGGTGAGGGTGATGGAGCACTGGAACAGGCTGTCCAGGGGAGTTGTGGAGTCTCCTTCACTGGAGACGTTTAAAACCCACCTGGATATGTTCCTGTGCAACCTGTTCTAGGTGGTCCTGCTGTGGCAGGGGGATTGGACTAGATGATCTTTCAAGTTCCCTTCCAACCCCTAATGATTCTATGATTCTATGGTTCTATAAAAGAGGGCTGCCGACCCAGTCCTGCCCTTTTTCTCTTCTGGGAGCTTTGCCCCAGAGCCTCGACACGGGGCTCCATCTTTCTCCCACTCACTTACAGGTGTGGCAGTGGGAGAGACAAGACAGGACGGGATGCAGCGGCTTGCAGTGGCCCCCTTCCCTGCCGGAGGCTGCAGCTGCCTCCTGGGCCCCTTTCTGCCTGTGGGACACAACCTGAGAAGCACGCCCTGGCCTGGTCCCGGCCTGAGAAGCAAATATTTAGTGGTGATTTCCCCCACCATGAGGCACTCATCCAGCAACCCATGGTGAGCACAAGAATGCTCCACTTTCTCCTGTAGCTGAGGCAAGAGGAGAGGGAGAGACAGGAGGGGAAAGGAACTCGCTCAGCCATGTTTGCGACATGGGGGCAGGCCCCTGCTGACACCAGCCATGCAGTCATCACCATCTTGAGCTCCCCACTTGGCTGGGGCCATGCAGCCAGTTACCACCATCTTCGAGCCATTGTTCAGCAGGAAGAAAGACTGTTTGTCATTTCTGCCACTGAGAAAAGCTGGGGATGCTTAAATATTGGGAAGAGAAGAAGCCTTGGGAGAGGCATCTGAGAATTCCTTTGTGTCTGTTCTGAAGGAAGCAGAAGGACTCAAGAATCCTTAGACCTTGGGCAAGGAAGGAGACTAGATTCTTTCTGAAGGCATGTCTCCTGCATCAAGGGATGCAGTCTCAGGCTCTGAGGAATCAGGCCTGTCTGATCAGCATTTTGCTGGACAAACTATGCTGAAGAATTGAAGAATTTGACAGTCTGGAACGGCCGAGGGCTCGGCATCTGCAGACTAGGGTGTGCCATTCATGGAAGACCTAGAGGGTCTCTTGGAAAGAATAGAAGAGAGGGTGGTTGTACCCCTCTCTGCTTGACTGATACACTTTCCCCGAGTCTCTCATGTAAAAAAACCAGAGACCAGTAGTAATTTCCCATTGTATTTTCTCAGAATATATAACAGCTTTTGTGATGGAGTTTCTGGTTTGTGTGCACTAACTTGCTTTGCTTTTTCTTTCTTCTTTCTGTATATAGCTATAGAGTCAATAAACCTTTTTATTTCATTTTTCCTAAGCTATCCATTGTCTGGCAAACTCTATCCAAGATCTGATCAAGACCCAGCTGCTTGTATGTCCTAGCTTTTGCTGTGCAGTTTTGTTTCTTTTTTCTCAGTGAACACATTTTTAGATCAGTGATAAGAGACTAACCAACCTGAAATATGAGTCAAATCATCCTTTCAGAAAGTGTAAGAGTTAAATGGTATCATATTTGCTGCTAGATTTTAACGTTTAGGAAGCAATTAAGAAAAAGCAAAACAATGACTCAACAAGGTACTGATTAACATAACATAAATTATGATAATCTGTAGCCCATGGAATACAACAGAAAGTGAAAAAAATACAATCATACAGTTAGTACACCACTACTGATAAGACGCACAGTAAATTGTCCTTTGATCACACAGTCATACATGGTTTATGGTACATTCCTTAGCTATCTATGAACAAAACGTTGAGCAAGGACATTCACTACGTTTTTAATTATAGTACAAATGTTGGAGTGCGTTCAGCTGAGCCTTGATCAAAGATCATTTAATGTTATAAGTCCTTGCCACACCTTCTCAAAATTTTAATAGTATATTGATAAACTAGGTATTCACTTTCTGTAAACGCTAAATAAAATTGTTCTTCTCATAAACTTGATCTGACTTCAAAAAATAAAAAGTGTGGCCTATGCTGAGGAGAGTAATTGCACTTCCAGAAAAATCTACTCCATATGTAACCTTCTCTTCCATGTGAACTGCTGTTAGCAATTACATACGTTAGCACAGTATCGAGGATCCTGCATACAAAGGCACATCAGTCTGGTTTGTTAACGATAATACTTGATACCAGTGAAAATACAAGTGACAGATCTGCTGAAGACTACATATGGAATGCATGTGCAGGTCTGGAGTTTTTACTGGTTAATGATGACATTCCTTTGGCTTAGCAAAGATAAGGAATGCTGGCAGTTTGTCAAACAGAAAGTTGACACACACCTATTCAAAGTAATCTGGTGGTTCCCTCCTGTATACAGTTCAAAGAACAGATCTTATTGCTGTGATTAATGTAACTTTACAGTAGTTTTCTCATTGCAGAATGTTTGAGAAGCTGAAGTACAGAAAGATATGAAGGCACACTAGGAGTAATGGCAAGGTAGTAGAAAGGGTTTGAATGCTTTATGCTGTTCAGGTTTTGGGTGAAGTCTTAACTAGGATCTTACACAGCCATAAAACTGGTTGAAACAAACTGGTGTTGCAAAGTTGATCCACCTATTTCACTTAAAAATGTGAACTTATTCATCATGTTCATATTAAAACTACAAGGTTCTTCTAACAATTCTTGACTTAACTTCCCTCCCACAACTCTCCTTTCAGTTCCTTTTCAATTACTGCTCTAGCTTTTAAAATTTGAAATATATTTATATGTAAAGTACAAATTAGAAGCACAGTACCATATAAACACTTAACTTTTTTTCCACATGGTTTGTATTATAAATTTGATTTTAAATTCAGTGTCAAGATTCAAGACAGATTAAGTGAAGAGCTGACAGCTCTGTATATTAAGTCTATTTATGCAAGTCTTCAGTGATTATTATTATTTATTATAATTATTATCATTGAAAACCAATTAAACTTTTCTATCAGTTCTTCACTATAGAAAAGCTCATTAGTACTGCCACTTCTAGAATTAATTTATTATTGGAAAATTACGCAATTATTTATTGAGGTTTTTTTCTTGGTTAAAAAAAAGAGGAGAGGGGGAAGTCATAAAAAAGAGTGAAGTTGGGGGTTTTTTTCTTGGTTAGAAACACTCAACCTGACTCTTTTTTATTACTTCTTTCCCTGCCCACCCCAAGTAATTTTGTTTTTTAGCTCCATGTGTGCAAACATAAAATTCATTGAACACTTTGTGATATCGTACTATTTTTACTGGTACATAGATTATAGCTTGAAAAATATTCACCCAGTCTATCCCATTCAAGAAAACAACAGGACCAATTTTTCACATAATTGCAGTGGTTGAAATATAACACTGCTGAAACAAACAGAACTGAATTCGAGAAACACAGGACTTCATTAAGAATTGCTTTCTTTAAAAAATCTATTCCAGCACCTTGGCTCACTCTACACAAAGACCTCGGAGCAGGCAGATGTGGATCACTTCTTCCTTTCTCACATTCCTTATTCATGGATTTGCCAATGACACTATCAACTCATTCTGCAAGACAGAAAGTTAGTCTCCACCTTGAAACCTAAGACTTAACAGCCCTTCCATTATTTTTATCCTCCAATTATAACTCTGAATATTCTTGTTATCCCTAAGAATGCAATACTCTTTTTAATCTTGTTACATTCTTGTCCATTGTGACTTGGCAGTGAGTTCCATGACATAATTAGAAGTTTTTATAAGTAGAGGTAATTATAGTTTTGGGTTGGAGTATTTTTACCAGTTTTGAATGTTACCTTTTCATTTTCCTGGATGTTGCTGTAGATGACAGAGGTATAGTCTACTGTACCTAGACCATTATTTAACTGCCACCCCCTTTCCTAATCTCTCCAAAGTTAAAAAGCCCTAATCATTCAGAAGATAGGCTTTTTTATATACTTAGTCACTCTCATCTCCCTTCCTTGATCCCACCTCAGTTCTCCAATATATTTTTTGAAATGGGGAAAACAGCTGCTGAAATTGTGCAATCTCTACTGAACACAGTATTCCACCTGCACAACAGTGTAGAAGATGAGGTCCTGAGAAGTCATTTCTGTAGAGTTCCCTTGAAACAATATCATGGTATCTAGTGAAAAGTCTGCATCAAAACTCTTAAGTTCTTTCTACAAATAAGCACCTTCTGGCCTAATTTTAAATTCAGTTTCAATATGAAACTTTGGTTTACAGAGGTCTACATCCACAGTTACCCCGTTACCCATCTATACTTTAATTCTGTAGTTAATTTTTTCTCTTAATTTTTCTCTTAGGCTAGGAAGGGCTTTCTGATTGAGACTTGAAGAGCTATCAGTTACCAGGCAGTGAAAAAAAAAATATGTTAGTACTTTTAGGCTGTGATGGTAAGAGATTATCTCTTAATCTTCTCCCAGATAAACAAAATCAATGGAGCTGTTAAAGCCTCGTGGTCTAAGACACCAGTCCTAGGACAAAAGGATTCACACTATCTGGAAACGTAAAATCTATTACTGGTAGAGTTTAATCACTTGTAATTCTAAAAACATTGTTTAAATGCAAAGAAATAGCGAGGCTGTTGCTTCATAAGGTGCGCTGGTCAAAACAAAAGCAGTGA
Organism: Rhinopomastus cyanomelas; assembly: GCA_013400115.1. NCBI lineage: Eukaryota > Metazoa > Chordata > Aves > Bucerotiformes > Rhinopomastidae > Rhinopomastus > Rhinopomastus cyanomelas. The sequence goes on along the minus strand of VXBP01005069.1, from coordinate 112,544 downwards.
AGTTACTGAAAAATGCTCTAACCACCTGTCTGCAAGACCTGGCAGAGTCAGACATAGAATCATTAGGGATTGGAAGGGACATTGAGAGATCATCTAGTTCAATCCCCCTGACACAGCAGGATCACCTACACCAAGTCACACAGGAACACATCCAGGCAGGTCTTAAACGTCTCCAGTGAAGGAGACTCCACAACCTCCCTGGGCAGCCTGTTCCAGTGCTCTGTCACCCTCAACGTGAAGAAGTTCCTTCTCCTGTTTGTGTGGAACCTTCTATGTTCCAGCTTACAACCATTGTCCCTCGTCCTATCACTAGGTGACACTGAGAAGAGCCTGGCTCCACCCTCCTGACACCCACCCTTCAAATATTTACAGACATTAAAAAGATCACCCCTCAGTCTCCTCTTTTCCAAGCAGAAGAGACCCAGCTCCCTCAACCTCTCCTCATAAGGGAGGTGGCTCCACCTCCTTCACCATTCTCGTTGCCCTACGCTGAACTCTCTCCAGCAGCTCCACATCACTCTTGAACTGAGGAGCCCACAACTGGACACAATACTCCAGATGTGGTCTCACCAGGGCAAAGTAGAGGGGGAGAAGAACCTCTCTTGATCTGCTAACCACCCCCATTCTGATCCACCCCAGGATGCTGTTGGCCCTCTTGGCCACAAGAGCACATTGCTGGCTCATAGTCTTCCTGCTGTCCACCAGAACCCCCAGGTCCCCTTCTCCTAAACTACTCTCCAACAAGTCAGTCCCCAGCCTATACTGGTACCTGGGGTAGTTCTTTCCCATTATTCATCCTAGTTTACAAGTAAACAGGCAGGTACAGCAGGGGCCTGCCTACGTAGGCTCTGTGGATACGTTGCTGAGCACAACAACAAAAAGGAAGCATATGAGAGGTGGAAGTGAGGACATGACAAGGAGGAATATGGCAGCACTGTTCAAGCATGCAGGGATGGAATTAGAGGGCCCAAACTTGCGTGCAGTTAATACTGATGAAAGAAAATCAAGGCTAACAATGCTTTTGCAGCAAACTGGGAGACTGAGGAAAATCTAGGCCAGCTGCCATACTACAGCAGGTGATGTGACACAGTACAGAGGTACTCAGTGTCTTCTTTATCTCAGTTTCTACCCACAATGCCTGTTCTCCTTGTCTGTAGAGACAGTTTGAGACAATTTCCTAGTGTTCTTGCAGCCAACCTGGGGAGATGTAGGTGGAGAAGGCTGGTTAAAAACTGACCAGATCCTTGGCCTCAAAGGGTAGCAAATATCTCTTTGAAGTCAAATTAACAGGTGATTCCAAGTGCTATTCCCTGGGATAAATACAAGGGCTGATAATGTTTAACATTTTCATCCACAAGCTGAATAATGAGACTTTGGAAGTACAAGATGCTGTGTGTATACTCAAGGGTACAGCTGCCAGCATGCTGAATGAGTGTATAATAGATGTAGCTGTTTTGAAGTTCCCAAAAGATAAATGCATAGGCCTTCATCTGGAGCAGGCTATACTTACAGAGAAGAGCAGGCAGGGACTAAGGGTTCCACAGGAGAGGACCTAGTGGACCACAAACTGAAAGAAATCAGCAGCATGTGCTTGAAGTAATGAATACTAATCACAACTTGGATTGCATTAGCAAGACCACAGCCAGCATGTCAAAGGACATGACCATTGCCCTCAACTCAGCACATATGAAGCCACAGCTGGAGCACTGTGTTCAGTTTGTTCTCTTACCAAATACAAGAGACTGAAGAGAGCTGAGTGAAGAGTCAGTGAGACAAATGGAGCTTTGACATAAGAAGAGGCTGAAGAACCTGAGAATACCAATATTCTTAACAACTTTAATGGACTTTTGCTGCTGAGGCATTCTTAGCACCATTCCTCATGCTCATATTATGCAAACAGATGCATTTTAGTAGTCCCATCCACAAGATTTGCAAAGTCTATAGGTATATATTAAAGCACATTGATGTCGCCACAGCAGTTACCTGATGATGTGCCACAGCAAACTTTGAAAGGAGTTCATGCAAACATTACAAGGTAGCCTGAAGGTGGTACTGTCTCTGTGCTTCAAGCAGAAAATCTCACAGATCTACCACATTTCTGTGCCTGACAAACTCACACCTGCTCAGGGACTGTTGCACAGAAAAATTATTTGTACATTAAAGAACAAACTGGCGTCCTACCCATGAATGATTTTCCATTTATAGTTGCAAAGCCACTGCTAGAAAGGCCAAAACTAGTTTATAAACTATTTCTGCAGCTATAATTGTTTAGGACCGCTGAACTGCATGTTCCAAACCAGATCAAAAGAAGCACCACAAACCCATGAAAGGCTTATGTGTAAAGACAGGGTAAATTCCATGTCTGGGACCCATCTGTAATTCTGTCAAACCAAGAGTCACTCCTTGTAGCTGTACACAAATTAAACGTCTGTCTGCCAAAATGAAGTGAACAAAGAACAAACACCCCCTTACCACTTATTTATTTTACAGTAACTACCTTGTTTTCTTTGATGTTAAATATAAAATACCTTTCCTGTTACACTGTTGTGAAGATACAAATCAGATCGGGAATGTCATCTAGTGATAGGACGAGGGGCAATGGGTGTAAGCTGGAACATAGAAGGTTCCACATAAATATCAGAAGGAACTTCTTCACAGTGAGGGTGACAGAGCACTGGAACAGGCTGCCCAGGGCGATTGTAGAGTCTCCTTCACTGGAGACGTTTAAGACCTGCCTCGATGTGTTCCTGTGTGACTTGGTCTGGGTGATCCTGCTGTGGCAGGGGGATTGGACTGGATGATCTTTCAAGGTCCCTTCCAATCCCTAATGATTCTGTGATTCTGTTACCAATAACAGACATTGATCATGATCTTTTTCACATTACCACTTTGCTTCAAACACAGATGTGTAAAGGTATAGCTGAAGAAGATGTAGCTTAAACTCAACAGGAATCTCTGCATTAATTTTTTAAATAAGTTCAAGGCAAACTTGATTAACTGATTTACTGTAGACAGAAAATCCAAAGATGGATTTAAGAAATGCAGTTGGAATGAAAAGGCCTGATGCTTTTTTGTTTGCAGAGTAGTGACATAAACATGACTTTCTTCATGCTTAGCCATGTAAAAAAGCAGGAATTGGCACCTGCTCACAGCGTTAGTTCCCTAAATATGCAATTAACATTTAATGCCAGTTTACTCTCTTTAAGAATATTTGCTCTTTCAATAACCAGAGATCTCATTTTTGAAATGAGAAACACTCCCTCTCCATTTCAAACAATACTCTTAATAACTTGCAAGGATTATAGCAAAAGGCAGATAGAGCTAAATTCCTTGAATTGAACCTGGAACATGTACTGTTAGGTCATGAAATCTTCCTACTGTTTGTACTTGTTTACACTCCAGTAGCAATAATTATAAGTATAGACTTGCTCAAAACTTATTTTGTGTGATTGCGAGCCTTGCACTCTATGATTCTATGATCAGAGATAGCCAAAAGGCAGGATATCTAAAACACACCAAAAAAACCCCAGCTTTCTTATTCATCTGATAAATCCAAATCGCTAGCTTTATGAAAAAGCAATCTGTGAACATAAAACCTCCCTGAATTCTTCAGCTGCTCAATAAGCCAGACGTTTTCATCTGGTTCCTCTGCAAATGCCATGGTTTGTACCAGAGGTCGTAACCTCTATAGCTCAAGTCATCCAGCTTTGAAAGGCACATTCTGGTACATGAAAGGTTGAAACTGCGCCTGAAAACTTGACCTTTACATCAGCTGGTCTAATCTAATAAAAGCTATTACCTCTCCCTAGAAGCCCTTGCTTTGTTTATGGGCACCACTACGATCAGACAATGCCAGCTGCAAGGCACTCCAGCGCCCAGGCTGGAAGGACTGCCAGCTCTTTCAGTCACTGCCCCAAAATACCCCGGCGCTAGCGATCCCCGCGCAGTCCCGCTACCCCCAGCTTCACCACGTCCAAAGCGGGGATGCGAACACTACCCTGGGCCCACGGTGCTGTGGCGGGGCAGTGGCGGTGCGGAGGGGCTTTTGCTCCTCTGCCAGCGCTGCGCGATTCCCGGGGGAGCCCTGCGCACCCGCGCACCGCTGCTCCGCACACACGCAACTGCACGACGGCACGAAGCGCCGCTGCAGGGGTTGGCGAGCTCTCGCTTGCACCCAGCACAGCGCTAACTAGCACCGCGGGACGAACGCTCAGCAGGACCCCTAGAATGTGTGTTCCCCTGTCCATGGGCTATCCCAGCTGTCTCGGTCTCCCGGGGCCAGAGCCTCACGGCGGCAGTACCCCCGACACCCGTTAAAGGGCCTCCCCGGAGCCGCGCCGGGCGAAGCCTTGCGGAAACTTGAGCCTGGCTTAGAGGCGCTGTAAAAGCCTTGTCGGAACAGGACACTTAACCGTCCACAGCCGCCCGGGCCGGGGGAAGCCGCAGCCCGGGCAGGGGGATGCCTCCCCCCAACCGCTACCGCCACCGCCGCCGCCGCCGCGCCCGATTCCTGTTGATGCAGCGCCCCCTGCAGGGTGGCGGGGGGGCTGGCGGCTGAAGCAGCGCAGACCCGAGGCGCTGGGAGAGCCGCGTGTCTTACAACGCGAGGCGGGGGTTGGGGGAAGGGAACTCTTCAGCTCCCCAGGACGCGCTGCTGGAACCACCGGCGCCCGCTGTCGCGACCCATCGGCCCCACGGAGCTTCCCCGCAGAGGAGCGACTGGCAGAGGCGAGGCGGGCAGCGGCAACGACAAATCGCCGCGGAGGGCGGCTAGGGGCGCGCGGCAAGCGCCGCTTCGACGCGCACCGGCGTTATGAAGCGAAGGCTCTGACTCGTTGACTGGGGGCGGTCCGCACCGCTGCCTGCAGCACGGGCCGGCGCGGCTCAGCCACAGCAGCCCCAGCGAATTGGACCCCGTCCCCACACCTCCCAGCTCCAGACGCGGCGCCTCGGCCGGCGCGAAGCGACCTTCTCCTAGCCGCGGGGCGGAGCCGCGCCTGGCGCGCGGCGGCATTCCCGCCCTGCCGACTGCCCTCGCTCCGCGGCATGCAAATGAGGCCGCTCCTCATTGGCCGCGCTGGCAGCCCTTTGAAAAGGCTCCCTGCGATTGGCAACGGGGAGACGTTCACGCAAACAGGAGAATCTCCCCCCGCCTGTTTTTTTTTTACCGCCGCTAATGTGTGCTGCGTTTCTCAGACACTTTGTAACTCTGCGCGTCGGTTACTACAAACAAGTAGTCCCCAGCCCCCCTACCCTGCTCCCCCCGCGCGCCCGCCCGCCCTCACGCACGATAGGGCGGAACGCGCGGCTGCAGTCACGACCGCCGCGCTGCGGACGCCCAGGCGCGAGGGGGCGGGGTCCGTTGGGGCGGCGGGAAGCGGTGTTCCCCCCTCCCCCGCGGAGGGATATCCTCAGCGCGCTTGCTGCGCTCGGGCCGCACCAAAATATTGGGAGTTAAGAGGCGGCTCGAGGCGCCACCGGCTCAGAAGCGCGCGGGCAGGCACAGCAGCGGCGGCGGCTCCTGCGTCCGCCGCGGTTCCACTGCGGTGCCCAGCCCTGCTCCCCATCGCGGCGGCCCCAACAGGGGCGGGATCTACGCGTGTCTCTCCCGGATCCGCCTGCCTCCAGCTGAGGACTCTACTGCCTCTGCCCGCGCGGCCCCGTGCCCGGAGCGGCTTTCGCCGGGGAGAAGAGCGAGAGAGCGTAGGAGAGCGGCTGCTGCGCCCTTGTCGACCGTCCGTTGCCGGAGAACCGTTGCGACCGTTGCGAGGATCCGTCCCCGCGGGGACCCCCCGAGGATTCGTTAGGCGCCCGTTCTCGGGCACGGCAGGAGCGACGCGAGAGGTCTCGGCGGCTACCGGCCGCCCCCCGAACCGGCCCCGCAGAGCAGGGAGCCTTTGCCGCCGCCAGGCGCCCAGCCGGGAGGACACGTCTTGCCCGCGCCTCGGAAGATGTTGCTCTCCAAGTTCGGCTCGCTTGCGCACATCTGCAGCCCCACCAGCATGGATCACCTGCCCGTGAAGATCCTCCAGCCAGGTACGGCGGGGCCAGAGCCGGGGTTGCCACCGGAGCGCAGCGTGCGGGTGCTGTGGCCGCGCCTCGCACCCCCCCAACTCCGGGGTGCGCCTTTCCCTTTTTTAATTATTGAAGAAAATAATTTATTTCAGGGAAGAACACAACTGGGCATAATTAGGGCAGTGCGCAGAATGCGCATCCATCGGGCAGAGCGTTTGGGGTTCTCGTTTTTTTACCTTTTTTTTTTTGTATTTTTGTATAAAGCTATGCTTCCCTAAATATTTGTGTCCGTACATTTTAGATATTTTTCTACATTTTTAGTTTTATTTTTACAGAATGTAGATTTTTTTTTTGGTACTTCTTCTGACATTTTAGGTATTTTTCTACATTTTTAGGGTTTTTTTACAGAATGTTGATTTTTTTGTACTTTTTCTGCGCCGCGCGGCTGCGGACGTTACTAACGCGACGCGTGTCTGTCTCTACTCTCTTTTCCCCAGTGAAAGTGGAGAAGGAGCCGTTCGATAAGGTCTACCAGGTGGGCTCCGTGCTGGGCAGCGGCGGCTTCGGTACTGTCTACGCGGGCAGCAGGATCGCAGACGGATTGCCGGTGAGGCGCGGAGCGGGGAGCTGCGGGTGCGGGGGGCTGCGGTGGGCTGCGGGCTTGGCCCGTCTGTTCCCGCCCCGCCGCTCACGGCGTATCCTTTGCTCCGCAGGTCGCCGTGAAGCATGTGGTGAAGGAGAGGGTGACCGAGTGGGGCACGATTGTAAGTACCCGGGGTACGTGGGGGTGCTTGAGGGGCGCTACGCGTCCGCGGGGCTCCGCCGCGGCGGGGCCATTGTGTGGGCGGCGGGTCCCGCCCCGCTGGCGCGGCCTCTGCGTCGGGGGGGAATTTGGCGACGGTTCGCGCCGCAGCGCCGCGCCCGCCCCTCGGACTGCGGCAGCGGCGGAGGGGCCGCCGGCCGCGCCCTCCTCTCCGCCCTCCCCATTCCCCCTCCTCCTTCCCTCCGGGCGCGCCGCCCCCGCCCCCCGACCCCGTTCTGATCCGCTCCCCCCATCTGCGTAGGGCGGTGTCATGGTGCCCCTGGAGATCGTCCTCTTGAAGAAGGTGGGCTCCGGCTTCAGAGGGGTCATCAAGCTGCTGGATTGGTACGAGCGGCCCGACGGCTACCTGATCATCATGGAGCGGCCCGAGCTGGTGAAGGACCTTTTCGACTTCATTACGGAGAAGGGGGCTCTGGATGAGGAGACGGCCCGCGGGTTCTTCCGGCAGGTGCTGGAGGCCGTGCGCCACTGCTACGGCTGCGGCGTGGTGCATCGGGACATTAAGGATGAGAACCTGCTGGTTGACCTCAGGACAGGCGAGCTGAAGCTCATCGACTTTGGTTCGGGGGCCCTCCTCAAGGACACAGTTTATACCGATTTCGACGGTACGTGTCCTTTCTGCACCACTCTCGGGCTCAGGGCAGTGCCTTCCCCATACATAGCTGCTGCGAACCTCCCTGGCGCCTGGCAATGGCAAGCGAAGCTTCTGCCACAAGTCGGGGGGGTTCGCATCAGGTCTGGCGGTAATGGAAACCTTTGGACCCGAAGCAGCTTAGGGGTGTACAATTGCGTAGGAAAAAAGCGATTCCAGGCAGTGACGCAGCAGTTTGTTTCCCCGTCTTGGAAAAAGCGCTTTGGGTTTTTTTTTTTTCCTAGAGGGCGATCTGTTTACAGGGAGGCTTCAGCAGTGTCGGGTGTTTCCATGTGTGGATGTGCAGTTTTTACATGCGGTGCTTTTTTTAACTTGAAGTGGTGGCTCCCTCCCTCATTTTCCGCCCATGTCCTGGAAATCCCGCATTGCAGACTTCTAAAGCGATGGGGATAAATACGCTCCTTCGGTGTTGGCTGCGGGGTTGGGCTCCACGCTTCCCAGATGGGAAAGCTGGAAATAAGGCAGCGTGTGACAGGAGAGGGTGTCACTTGATGTAATGGGGGACTCTTCCACCACTGCCCCCCTCCGTTTCCTCCCCCAGCTGCCGCACTCACATCTGTTTGTTGTGAAACCCGAAGCCCCGCTGCACGTGATGCCGGCATCACGAATTCCTAGTTTTGTTTGGTTTCCAAGGAGCCCCGCGCGGGTGGGGGGAGGCGGGCAGAGGAAAGCTGCCGCCGAGGGCGGAAAACCTTAAAACTAGAGAAATCGTAAGCGGTCCTATTTTGTTTACTGCCTTGGGAAATTGGATAAAGCAGATTAGCCCCGTGTAATACGGACAGACCTGAGTTTCACCTTCTCGCCGCCCTCTGCTTCTCCTCCCCACCAGCCCCCTTTGTCCTTTTGTGTCTATTTTTGGTGTGATGCTGCAGACGCCACGTGGTCAGTGAAAGGGAGCCCGGCTCAGCACACAGTCAGCTGATGTTGCTGTGCTCTGCCTTGCAACCAAATAGCACAACCGGATGCGCCAGGGCTTGTTGATGGTGTAACCCCGCGCATGACCTGAAATTACACTGCTAATGGCTCTGGCCCACAACAAATTTAAAGCCCTTTTGGTTTTTTTTTGACTCCCACATGACAACTTTATGAATTTAATTTACCCACACTAGAAGGAGCCAAACAAAAAGGAGCACTCTAAATCTTGACTTTTTTGTTTCCCCACTTTCAGGAACGAGAGTATACAGCCCTCCAGAGTGGATCAGATACCACAGATACCATGGGAGGTCAGCAACAGTATGGTCTCTGGGAGTTCTGCTGTATGATATGGTTTGTGGAGACATCCCTTTTGAGCAAGATGAAGAAATCTTGAGGGGAAGATTATACTTCAGGAGAAGAATTTCACCTGGTGAGTTGTACAGGGATCAGATGGGGACTGCTTTTTAAAAATTAAATAATGCAAGATTGTCTTTTTTATTTTCCTGTCTTAAAATTGGTTTTTTTGTTTGTTGCAGAATGTCAACAGCTGATCAAATGGTGCCTTTCACTGAGGCCTTCAGACAGACCAACACTTGAGCAAATTTTTGACCATCAGTGGATGCACACATCTGAAGTAGTGAAGTCTGAGGACTGTGACATAAGGCTACGGACCCTTGATACTGATGTATCTAGCACAAGCTCAAGTAATGAGAGTCTGTGAAATACTAAGGACCTCGCAGTGGGAGGGGAGCTACAAGCAGAAAGACCACAGTGCTGCTGCCAATACGTAGGAGGGGCTAGAAAAAATGCATTCATTATTCTGTAGTTGAATCTTTGTCTGAGGGACTTGATTTTATTTTCCCCCTTTGCTGGTTTCTGCTTTGGAATGAGAGATTTCCTTTTGGAAACGCTGATGTTTGGGAGTTGCAGGGCCAGTATTTAGTCAAAGACTGACCTTATTAAGAAAGCAGTGACCTCTTGAATACATGGTAAACTTTTTTGCTCTCATAGAGCCTGGACTAGATTTTATTTGCTTTTGAGTGCCTTTTTGAAAGCTGCTTCAGTGGGACTTTCTTTTTTGAGCTGTGTATGTCCAAAGAAGATCCAGTTCATTATAGGAATTTGCTCCCTTTAGACTCAGTGCTGGAGGAAGCAGCTCTTATGATGCATTGGAGAATATGTTCGGTGATTGAATGAAGTAGTCCCATCCACTGGTGATGGAATACTTGAACACAGACATTTCACTCCTGCCCCCCCAGCCCTTTCCAAATTCAACCCACCTCTGCTGCTCAAAATATTTCCTATAGCCTGCACAGAAATACGAACAGGTATATCAGCTTTTTTATCAGAAACATTTATTCATGTTTCCTTTTGTCATCTCTACCATTGGGCATGAGAAGCCCCTTTCTCAACTCCCCCTGGCCTTTTGTCACCCTGCGAGTCTTAAAGTATGTATGGGCATGTTGAATGCACAACCAATGCAATATTCAAGGACTTCACTTTTTTTTCCATACCTGTATAATATGTTTATGTAAACTTGGTTTTTCTCATGTACTATACAGTTATTTATTGTTTGGAGTTTAGAAGACTTCCACAGGTTTCAGCTGTGGCTATTTATTTGGTTAATTTATTTGGTTAGAGTTACTCAACACTGTGCTTTCCCCTCCTTCTCCCCATGGGAATTCTAGTGGTTTACCCATGGCACTTTTTTTCTGCATTCCTGTCAACTTTTGTTTAAAAAAAAAACAAGAAAAAAAACAAAAAAAAAAAACAAAAAAGACAAAAAATTTCTGACCTTACAAGTTTTGTTGGAAGATGGAAAATTGTTGTACAAACTTTAATTTAAGGGAAATAGAATGACTTTTTAAAGTTAGTATGCCTTTTGTCTGGTATTATTGTACCAGAAATGTAAAGTTATGCTGTTTGGAAGGGTTTTAAATTATTGACATTGTACAGTCTCCGTACATTGGCTCTGGAAGGTAGAGTGGCAGAGTCATAAACCTTAATTTATTTTAATAGCTGTGTTTCTGTGATCTGGTTGCATTTATGCAGCTTGGATTTGGATTTTTTTTCTTCTGTTTAACAGTGTGAAATGTATGGAGATCATATTTTTTTATACAGGTTATTTCAATTAAACTTTTTTGGTATATAAAAACAGTTACATGTTTGTGTGTTCACTTCTATCTTCACCATTGCTATTGGTGCCAGCTGGGAAGCTCCTGTTGTTACCTTGTGTAGCTTGTGAAGACCTACAACAGCTGCCTTGGGCTTAGTATATCTACACCAGTAAGCAGTGACCATTTTGGAAGAATCTTGACTGTCCACTTCTGAATCAGTGTATTTGATGTTGAATTGGGGAAGGTGTACAATACAGCAGCACTAGCAGCCTACGTGAAAGGGAATTGGCCAGTACTTCTGGGGCTTTGAACTCTGCAAAAATTGAGTAACAGGTACCACTGTATGAATTGTCCCTAAATGTAATAAGGTGTTCTGTAGTTACTGTTATTACAGTTGACATGTTTGTTTTCCTTCAGTTTACCCCTTCCTCTCTGGGGTGGTTGGAGATTTCCTATGCCCTTAAAAGGAAGGAACAGCATTCCTGGAGAGCAAGGCAATCCCTCAGATTAAAAAAAACTCAAGGACTGATGTGTTACCTCAGAGTACTGGAGAACATATGCCATTTCTATCCAAAGCCAAGGGCAAGAGAAATGTCCTCAGCAATCATCTTAGCATGCTGGAAGTCAAGTCTGAACTGAAGATTAGTTTCTCTGCAGCTAGACACTGACCTGACTTGGTCTTGTAGGTAGAGGTGGCACCAATTACTAGATGTAACCATCAAGAGGCCCCTACAAGATGTATTAATTCAGCTGTTAAAGGGGCTTTGAAGTAGCCACAGTAAAAGGCAAGGCTTGGAATTTGTTACTTCCCTTTCTGGGTATCTTTCTGCCAGCTCATCTACTATTATTTTGGTTCCCTGTGGGGAATACCTCACTTGGTAACATCACACCAAGCTCCTGATGCTAACAAGTTTAGACTCTAAATGCCAGTGAATAGCAGGAGGTGAAGCAGAGAGCTTAGTTTTGTGCGTGTAGTTTTCCAACAACACGGGGGAAAGGTGTGTAGATCTTTCTTAGCCATAAAAAGGAAGTTCAAATTACTCTTGTCCACAGGGGAAAGAAAAGGAGGTGGTATAGACACAGTTGTGTCTATCAGTTTGTTTTCTGTGTTTTCAGGTTTTGTTCCTTTTGCATTTTAAGTGTGTTTCTCTGGCTTTTTTTGTCAAAACCTGCAGTTACGCTAAGCCTCCTCCTTGGGAAACACCTGTGAAAATGCCTGTTGTTGAATCTATTCCAGAAAGAGGAGATTTCGTGGTTAACATTGCTTAGGAAAGTCACCCAAGAGAAGGATACTTAAAGGTGAAAATCATTTTTTAAAAAATTTTAAGCAAAGGAATCAATTAAGAGGAAGGATTCAGATAAGCTACAGGCGAGGTGATCCCAGCATCTAGCACAGTTCTTCAGGGAAGCAAGTTTCTAACCACAAGTGGTCCCTGGAGAAATTCCAGTAGCTGATGATAATTAACATCTTCCACTCCAGTGGCTTCGCATGCTCGCAGCTGTTGAGAGGGGTGGCAGCAAGGCTTTACGGGTGAGCTTCAAAGGGCTACCAAAAAAGCAGTTCTAAAAATACATTTGTAAAGCTATTGTTGACTGCTGAACTAAGGACTTTCAGCGTTTCCACAGGAGCATGTGTTCCTTTCCTTAGGCTTCACAGAGAATTGCTGTCCAAGCAGTGTGTTTTAAAACATAAAAATCTAGGTTTTCACCTTTTGCTACTGAGGCAAAATGTGTTAAAAGGATAAAGGTCAAAAGGACGTGAGCATGAGTGCTGACTCTCCTCTGGGATTAGCTCAAAATAAAAGGTGCACTTTCAGTGCTGCACAGGCAGCTTTAGCTCTGAAACTCCCCTGTACACTAATAGAAGACACGTGGCTGAAACACTGTATACTGAGAGTAGTGATTTGTAAAAATAGCTTTTCATTACAGTTGAAAGTCAGAAAATGATGTGTTAATACAGTTCCATTAGCTGAGTGTTACTGCCAAAACGAGCAAGTCGGTGACAGCTCTTTGTTTCTCCTGCACTTCTATCTGGTGTTTTAGCATCATTAAATGATACTTCTCTGGGATCCTCCTCTCCAGGCTCTCCACATGAGGTTGGTTTTCACAGCACAAAGCTTGAAAAGCAGAATTCAGCAGATCATTCAAAATGCTAATGTTTTATCACAGCCTGTTTTAACCCTGACAAATTGATTTAGCAGTGATCATACCTGTGCATATACATATTTTTCCTAACAGGTATTTCAAATTCGCTGAAAGATCCTTTAACAATGTAGTATTTTGTGTAATTCATATCCCAAATCAAACTCATTCTTCTGTGCACTGTAAGCATGCACTTGCTTCTTAATTTAGCGTTTCTCTTTTACTTAGCCAAGCTTGTGTTTTCTGAAGCAGCTGAACAAGAGCCCTTTGAACAAAACTATCAGAAGGATGTTAGAAAGGCTGAGGGTGTGTTCCTGCCAAGCGCTTACGGTTCTCTTTCGGTGGTTTACTGACCTCTGTTGGTGAAATTCAAGCATATGTTCTAAAAATAATGATGCATCCATCGGGAAGGGAGATCTTCAAACACTGCTGACTGGTACTTTTAGAGACGGAAGACTATGGCTAATTCTTAAATATCCCACAATGTCTGAAACACTGCCATTACAGAAAAATGAAAGGAAAAAAAAAGGTACCTCAAATATAAAAACAGCTTTTCAGTAAAAATGGGAGAATGGATGGGAGAACGGCGTATGAATTCAAAAGCTGCACTCTGCACGTGAAGCTGCAGAGGTAACCTGCCCATTGAGCACTCAGTCACTCACATGACTCTGGCAAGGCATGAGCACTTACAAGCACATTAGCTGTAGTTCTTCCCCTTCATTTCAGTCTTCTGGCATACGAACGGGTCTTAGTTCTCACTGCTATAACTGTATCACAGAACACTGTGACCCTATCTGCTTGTTATTGGGGGGGTTCTACTAACAGCACTCCAGCTACTGCTGGCAGCAGAAGTCCAAATGGCAGAATTTTAATGTCATTGCACTACACTCTTTTTCTGATACTCTACTGAGGTTTGCCATGCCTGTAAATGTGCAGTTTGTTTATGATTATCTGTTATTTTAAAAATTAATGGTTTTGGCTAAGGGTTCCTTCAGGTAGCTGGTGTGCTAGAGATATATTGAGCTTTGGTTATATTGCAGATTTGCTCAACAAAGTGATGAGGACGCAAACCCTTATAACTACATATACATTTAAATATGTATTTAGGCAAGATTCCTAATGAATTTCAGGTAATATTTATCTCAAAACTTGTGGATTCACATGGATCAACAAAATGTGGACTTAGACACACAAGTCTTTATTTTTGCTGCAGAGAAATTGTACCAAGGAACTCCAGAACTGAAGACTAACTCAAAGCAAAATGAGGATAAATCCATTAAATTCTTGCAAAGATTTCTTTAGCTCCTTCTGTTTCAGTAAATTTGAAAGGTATTTGATCTTTTCTCTACTTTGCTGCTCATAATCTTACTATTATTTGTAATAGGGCCTGGCACACTCAAGTTCTAAGAAGCATTACATGTTTATCTGTTAAATCTTGGATATCTACATCTCAGATGCTAGGATTTCCTTAAAATGTCATGAAGGAAATTATTTGCCCGTGCTTACATAATAACATATGCTTACATAATAACATAAATTCAAGATAAGTTATAAACTAGCTGTGTTTAAGGTCTCATGAATATGGTCTCGGTAAGAATGTTATCTGTTATAGCTAATACGCTGCTAATTGATTACACAAACCATTATGTAAAAAGCTGCTTAAGTCCAGTAAGAGAATTAGTGAGATGCATAGTTTAACTTGCACTCTTTCTCAGGTAGTCTGTGTTAAACCCTGACATTACTATATAGTCACAGGCAACAAAGCATCTTGTGGATCAATACTCTTCTTTGTTTACTAGTAAAGAGTCAGCAGTCACTTTAACTCTCAGGCAGGGCTAGTGAAAGATTACAGAAAAATGAAGGGTATTTTACTCCATTTGGTGCAGAATTCTAAAAAAACATATTCTCATTTTCTGTATTATTGTCAGTGAAATAGCCAATTGGGGCTTTTTTGTATGTATGTTCTACTGGAAAATACTGTTTTGTTGAAATAAAAAAGGTTTTGCTTGCGACACCTATTTAAGTCATTATGAGTGGTTTGTCTCTCCACTTTCCTGTTTCCTTTTCTGCATCACTCCATTGCAATGCAAACATGTAAATATACTAACCAGTCTACACCATGGAAGGTTGGAGTGGGAATCCCGTAGATTTTTCAAAATTTTGCAAACATTTTGCAAACTTCATTGTGTCATGAAAGGGAAAAGTCTCTTTCAAGATCATCCTATGGGAGGATAATCTATTCATCATAGGGAAACGCACCCATGTTCAGACTCCATGAAGGGTTTTTTTAAAAGCCCATGTCACAGCAAAAGCCTTACAATATACAGAGTGGCATCAGAAAAGAAAAGCATACCAAATCTCATCCTTCCAGAGGTAACTTGTCTATTGTCCAAGCAGAGGTAAATACAGGACAGATATAATCCCCAGGAAGGCAGATTAAGTTGTGGTGAGGAAAACTTTTATCTGTCTGTAAGGGTAGCTGAACACCAGAGTATGCTAACTGCAGAGTGTACCAACTAATCACTTTTAGAAAAAAGCATTTTAATTAATCACCTAGAAATTACAGATTATTTAACTTAAAATACTTTGGATTTAATCAGCCTAATACTTAGGAGTTAACAAAGACAGGTTTACACAACATTGATTCTGCTCGTTGAACCAATATCAAACTTATTGACAGTGCCCCTTTTGCTGCTGGCAAAACACTTTTTAATGCAGATTGGATCTAATCAATACAAGTAGTGACAGACCTTCTCATGACGGTGAGGCTTCAGGGCTACTGACCTTTTCTCAAAGCCAGTGGCAGCTGAATTGGCCCTCCCTCACACCACCCCTTCCTTTTGGTGGTGCTCTCATATTCAAATCAATAAACTGATCTCTCTGATAACAACCCAGCCTAAGTGAGGGAGGTATGCTCATCCACTTGGGATTGGAGTATGGGGTAGCAGAGATGTTACTTCTGAAGAAATGGCATGCATTAACAAATAAGATTTTGTCTAGTTCATATCATCAAACAGACCTCCTAATTTCTATTCTATTCTACAACTCCCACAACAGAAACTTCCAATGAATATTGGCAAATCATCTCATAGGACTTTTTTCAAACCAGGTGCTTAGCACTTGTATCAAAGGTGCACAGTACACCCCAGCTTCTGATGAAGTGGAAGAACTCAGATCACTCAGAATCTTACAATGGTCAGAAGTCAGTTTGTGGATGCTTTTACACATCTCAACAGTATGCCCTACTTTTTAACCAGCTTCACAGGTAGATTTGCAAATAAGAAAATATGTGAAACACTTGAGATTAGCTAATAAATAATTACATTTATAGCTATGCATGAAGAAAAAGAAAGTTGCAGTGAGTAAATATAATACAAATTAGTTCAGAGATGATAATTGTGTTCATTGTTTTATCTCAAATGTTCTGTTTCTGTCATTTTGAGCATCTTCAGCAGGTATGAGCTGCACTGTCATCCCTAGGACATTTCTACAGATAGTCATAATGTAATAGCTAGTACGCCAATATTATTAAAGAGAAGCTTCAGCAATTGATCTTGGAGAACTCTGTCAGTCTCTATGTAAAACATTAATTTTGAGTGCATTTTAGAGATGTGCAATTCCCCAGCCTGGTGCTTGTTGTGGAGATCCACTCAAGTAGCTCTAACAGCTGAGTATCATAATTTCCTTGACAACTCCTCGCCAAAGTGCTCCTGGCAGCATAAGGCTCAATTCTGCTGTTCTTGTCCAAAAATTCCAATAATTTCAAGGAGAGTGTTGCCTGTGTAATAATTACAAGATTATCTCTTGCCATGTGACAAAAAAAAGGGCTGCCCTATAAAGGAAATTACTAAGAAAGCCTGAAGGTGTAAAGAACACCCTGTACTGCAATGCTGAAAAGCAGTAGAGGAGAAAGAGCAGAGGTTCTGCTGTCTTTCAGAAGCCAGGGTTTGATCTCTCTGTAAGATAATAAATTAGTTACTTGGAAAGCAAGCACAAGGCAACCTGACAGAAAGGTAGAACATAAAGATTGTCTCAAAGCCTGAGACTTGAGTGGTGTTTTTGTTGATACCACAAGGAGCAGTTAGTCACTAGAAGGTCTTTTTTCCCCATGTGACTCCCTGTTAGTGTGATAATGTGTTAATAGTGATGTTGGTAATAACTGATAGCTCTCTTCTCCTCTTCCTGTGCTGAACAGAATTGTCATGTCACAAGCCAAGGGCACTCCTTTTATGGTCTGTGACAAACTCCCGCTCCATAGGTGATGGGGCAAACACGTATGACTCATTCCTACAGAAGAGAAAACACATGCTGTGATAATCTTTAATTCATATTAATTGATATTATTTTAAAAACTAACACCCACAGTGGCAAAAACGACGCTGGTGCCAATGGTGTTTTTCACCCCCATGCCTTTCATCACACTTCAGAACCTTCAGTGGCTGAATGTGGACACACATATAACAGCACATATAGGAGCAATCTATGTCATGTTGCCACCCAGTAGAGAAGCTTTCTCCATTCCAGAGCAAAGTAACGCAGCTGGCAGCACTGAACAGTTAGCCAAGTTGTAAAGAAACCTGCTGTTATTTTCTAGAATGCTAAAAAAATAAATATGTCTATAGCTCTTGTATTTATTATGTATTTAATTGTTACTTTAATTTTAGTAAATTGTATAATATAAAGCATCAAGTAAAAAGAGAAGTCTAGGAAATTAATCTCAACAGTGTTTTAATCCATGTTTTTACACCACTCCTTTTCAAGTTCCTGTAAAATCTACTGGAGAAGAATTTAAAAAGTGAACAGAAATTTATATCCCAATGAATTTTCAATGTGGTTGAATTAATTACTTAATCACAGAATCACAGAACATTAGGGATTGGAAAGGACCTCAAAAGATCATCTAGTCTAATCTCCCCACCACAGCAGGATCATCTAGATCAAGTCACACAGGAACATATCTAAGTGGGTTTTAAACATCTCCAGATGAGACCCACAACCACCCTGGGCAGCCTGTTCCAGTGCTCCGTCACCCTCACTGTGAAGAAGTTCCTTCTCATACTGATGTGGAACCTTCTGTGTTCCAGCTCACACCATTGCCCCTTGTCCTGTCATTAGATGACACTGAGCAGAGCCTGGCTCCATCCTCCTGACACCCACCCCTCACATCATTAATGAGGTCATCCCTCAGTCTCAGCTTCTGCAAGCTAAAGAGATTCAGCTCCCTCAGCCTTTCCTCATAAGGGAGATGTTCTACTCCCTTCATCATCTTCATAGCTATTTGCTGGACTCTTTCCAACAGTTCTGTATCATTCTTGAACTAAGGGGCCAAGAACTGGACACAATACTCTGGATATGGTCTCAGTAGGGCACAGCAGAGCAGGAGAAGCTCTCTCAATTTGCTAACAACCCTCATTCTAATCCACCCCAGGATGCTGTTGGCCTTCTTGGCCACAAGAGCAAACTGCTGGCTCATAGTCATCCTGCTGTCCGCCTGGAGCCCCAGGTCACTTTCTTCTACACTGGTCTCCAACAGGTCAGTTCCCAACCTATACAGGTACCTGGAGTTGTTCTTGCCTAGACGCAAGATGTCTTACCTTTGGCTGTAGGTAATGACTCCAAAGTACCTAAAATTATTTGCTCTTTCTGAGTCATTTTTCAGTTCCGCTGAAAAACTTTGATTTTATTTAAAAGAAATTTTTAATTACACAAGATTTTATATACACATATAATTCAGTAATACTTCAGACTGCTGTAGTAAGTCTTCTACACTGAAAAAGTGAGTGCAGCAGAAGCTTACTGACAAGTAAACACCATATAAGTTTATTACAAAGTTAACATTAGAAAGTCATTAAAAAATCCCTGTAGAAAATTATCATAGGCATGTACAAAGTTCTCAGTCTTTGAATATGGCTATTACAAAGTTTCTGTGTCACTGGAGACAAACTGGGATAGACATGCAGCATGGTGGTGAGACATCAAAAGGTTTGGTACGGAGAGGACACTGTTCTAGAGCACTGCTAAATTTCAGGTTAATTGATTGCCAATTGGCTTAGACCTGGAGAAAATCACAAACATTTGAGTTCAATTGGTCATGAAATATCTAGTTTAACATTTACAAAGCTGTTAACTAACTCAAGTTAATTGACAATCCACTCAGAGTTGCAAAAAGTCCAGATTCACAGGCTTTACCTGAGGGATTGCCTACTCAAGCTTGTTGCCAAGTAAACCTTCCCAGGTAAATTTTCAAACTAGCACCTCTTTGAGGGCAATCGATAATAAACCCCCATTCATTTTCTCCTCCATTTAATTAGTTTTCTGCCAAACCTGTTTGCAGATATTTATTGGAGTACTTATGCCAATTTAGCTGAAATGGCTTCAGTAGGGCTAGATGAATCAGTGTGGTTGCACCAGTGCCTACTGCAGCAAGGAGCTCCTGCATGTCTGTGCACCATCCCTCACATTAAAACATTGGTAGGTAGATGGTTCTCTTCATGCATATCTCCATGTAGATTTGCCTGTAGAATGTGGTTTGTCTATCTGAGGAGCAATTTGCAGCATGAAAGAATCATTCAAAACTATGCTTTGAACCTGCAATTGCAGTGTCCACTGTAAACAAGTAAATCCCCTTATCTGAAGAAAAAACACGGTGACATCTTGTTCTGAGTGCTGCTGCACACTGCTGACTTAAAACTGTGGAATAACCACACGGCTGTGGAATAACTAAAGACAGATTTTGCTCACACCCACTTTTCAATCCAACCAACTTAAGAACTTGCTGGGGTATGTTGAACAAATTTTGGCCACAAGCTGGCCTGCATATGCCACTGTAATTTATCCAGTTGATTACCTTCCACTCTCTCTCAAGGATATTAACTGGCATGAACCTTCCTTTTTTTTTTATTTTCTTTTTTTTTTATTTCCAGTAATTAATTCCCTGTAGAGAGTGACTGAAAACACTAAACAAAAGCATTTAATCAGAAATTATTAGAGTTGGCTTGTCAGCTGTCTGTTAATCACCATTCATTTCTGTGCAAGGAATAAAAATTTTATTCAACCTTATACTTAATTGAAACATATTGTTTCTGTAGCAGATTGGAAAGTGCTGTCATCTGTTTAGACTTGCATCCTAAGATTCATTAAGAATTCATGTTTCCTGCAACATGCAGACGTTTAGAAATTCATTCTGCTGGGATCTGAACGGGGCTACAAGGGGTGAGAGTTGTAACACAGTCAAGTACTCTTTTATTGCAGGCCTTCCAAAACCCTACCATGATGCAGGCTGACAACACAGTGAGGGAATACTAATGAAATAGAACGGGCTTAAAACTAGGAAGTGAAGAATATTAAGGGGAAAAATACTGCCGCACGTATTTTTGGATTCATTGTGGTTGTCTGGTCTTGTGAAGTGATACAGGCACCAGAATTTCGTGCAGTCGTTCCTGGATGAGTCTTTATAACAATACTTCTGAAAAATTATGATTTTGTGTATATTTGCCATTTCTAGGGAAGCAGCTACAGCAGCCTGTTCCACATCAGTGAAACCAGATTGCTCCATTGTAAGATTCCTCTAAAGGGTCAGAAGAAAAATGTAGAAAGATGGCAATGAGTGAATACTGCTTATTTTTACAGTGAGTTGCAAAGGCTTGCAAAACTCTTCCTTTTTCAGTGGCTCCTTGCATATATCAGCATCTTGCCTGCATCATCATTATGTAGGAACATGTAAGGGGTTTATGTTGTTTATCTGGGTAGAAAGTCATTTGGGCCCCAAGTTCATGTCAGAATATAATAGACACTGCTGTATCCATCGAGGCAACTGAGCTGCAGTCAGTCATTTGGACAAAGCCAAAGTTAAGGTTTGGCTTCTTAGATGCATCAGTAATCAAGAAATCTCAACACTACTTCTTCCATTGCTTGTTGTAGTAGGACCTAGCTACTATCTAGTTGCTGGTTTTCACTCTGTCCCTGCCTGTTCCTTGGCCCAGGGTTCATCTTTGTCTACCCAGATTACCTGACCCTTCACCACTCTCTTTGCCTCATTTGCCACTGTTGATTTTACACCATGCCCTTTGGTTTAATGCATCTCTTGGCTTTCTTAGTTTGTCTCTTGCCTTCAACCCTGACACAAGGGATTTGCTAACAGCTTGTTCCAGGTGTACTGCTGCTCATGAAAGGGTTTGCATTGTGAACATAGTGGTCAGACATAGCAGTAACTAAGTAAACTACTTGACAGAGAAAGATGCCAGTGTGGGTTCAATGGCTTTAACATTTTATACTGCTGCTATTTTTCATTAGCAACTGATTAAGTAAGTAATATGACTGACTCCAAGCAATAAATGCAGCTTTGCTTTTAGGCACTTGCAGTTCAAGAAGCCAAACAACAGGAAAGAGACAAGCATATTTTTTAAAACAATCTATTTCCACTGTCTCTCTGCTAGCCATTATTAACTGGCTGTAGTCTGTAGGCATCCAAGTTGAATCTTCCTGCTATTACTGGAAATTCTTTCTTGGCTCAGGTATGAAAATGAT
Source organism: Rhinopomastus cyanomelas (assembly GCA_013400115.1). Lineage (NCBI taxonomy): Eukaryota > Metazoa > Chordata > Aves > Bucerotiformes > Rhinopomastidae > Rhinopomastus > Rhinopomastus cyanomelas. The sequence continues at coordinate 91,354 of VXBP01005069.1, read as the reverse complement.
TTCCTTTCAAACTCAACACTATGTTGTTACAACATCCACTCTGATAATCTAGTGGTCAAATGTGATGATTGTCCATTGGAGCACTTTACAGGGACATCATTGTTGTGTGACGGTGACCTTACATCTGGGAACAGCCTAGCCTAAGGCTTCCCAAATCTGTCCCTTACAAGGCCATGTGACAGATGGGAGCAAGGCTCCATGCCAGTGACACTTGTTTAAAAGCACTTGTGACTCCTTGTGCTGCTGTGACATATGACCTTTGCACTGCAAATATTCTTCTGTCATATGCAAGGGTGTCACTACAGAGGATTATGCGAGGTCATGGCCAGATCCTGTGTCAGCCCCAGATGTACAGGGAGAAAACTGTTGAGTGGATTAATATGTAAGTGGCTTTTAGAGGCAACTGCCTCGTTTTGACTTTGCTAGGTGAGCAGAGAGATCGGTGTTTCTAGATGGCCCAAATCTGTTCAATAACCATCTACATCAGATTATAACATAGGATAACCTTAGAAAGGAGCAGCCAATGGAACCTGTCTGGTCCATGATTGGCACATACTCAAGCACTTTATTTTTATGATTTAGGAACCCTTTTTTGTCCCGTGACAGACAGAAGACTTAATAATAGTTGGTAGCTGGTCTCATCTGCTCATCCACAAAAAAAAATCTAGTCAGAGCACCCGCATCACAGCTGGTCTGCTAAAATAGAAAACACACAGAATATGGTGATGAGAGAAGGTGTAGAAGATGAACCTTTGTTCCAGGGTCCTTCACAGACTGCCCTCACAGAGTGGAGCTTCTGGAGGAGAACTTCCACTGTCTAACATAATGTTCCAAGCATTAGTATGTGTTATTATCACAGGGAGCAATATCTCTAGTCCATCACATACGTTGATGCCCATAAAGACTATGTATTTCTGTTGGAACTACGAGCTGATTATTCATGCAAATGTCTTCTAAAGCTTACTACATTTCAGGCATATTAATTCTGTATCATTTTCCTCTTTATCTACATTTCTTGAAAAGAAAATTGAGCCATGTGACAATGTCAGATTCCCCCCCACCAACACCTTACACATTGCTCTTGTGCCTGTTATCAATATGTCTTCACTTTGCCAGCAGTACCATTACCAAGATGGAGAGCAAAAAAAGAGTGGATCTCATATTTGATTGCATTATCTTGAGTTTAGAAATTAATGCAGTCATCAGGGGAAGTGTTAACATATTGCAAACAAAATTGACTTTCAGAAAATCTGTGAACTCAAAGCAGGTAGTTACATCACTTTATCTTGGAGTCATGTCCATGGAATGTGGGAATGACTACCTGTGTTAAACAGGACAGGCACATCAGAGTGCATCTTCCCACACCTGTCTCAGTAAGGTGACATAGTAAGGCCTAGGCAATTGATCTGTTAGAAAAACCAGGTGAGTAGATGGCAGAAGCAAAGGCAAAAGTAAAGATCTACCTTAGCTCTGTTCCCTTCATATATGTTTGGGACTGAGATGAGAACTGAAGTTTGACTGGAACCTTTCCGCACTGTGACATTTAGAATTAATGATTTCATATCCATCTGTCATTGTTCTCTGAAGGAAAGAAAAGTGACCAACAGCAGAAAAACCCAGATGAGTGAGAGTCAGAGGAGCTCACCCTACAGATGATCAAGTAGTGAAGACAGGGTGAAAAATATTGATGCAGTGACTTTAGATTTAAAGCACTAACAGCACATAATGTCACTATCAGACTGTTTAGACTTGGAGACCAAGGGCAGTTTGTCCTAGGTTAGACAGGTTTTGGGGAGATTAGAGAAAGTCCCTGGCTTTATTTTTCCTTACTTTTCCTTGTACTATTAATGAAATAGTGCTCATTAACATATCATTAATTCAGTAAGCTCCTGTTCAGGTGCAAATGTGCTTGGTCCTTAACACCACAGTGACAAAGCTGTAATTTTGCCTCGGAAGGGTTCACTTCTGTTAAACCGTTAAAGCTGAGGATTAGTGAAATGTCTCTTTATCTTGAGTGTTCAATGGCAAATTATTTCTTTAACGTAGATTTCATTTACATCTCTGGATCTTGAGCCTTTCAAGACTGTTAAGATAAGCAAGGCTCCAGCACATGCAAATGAGAGGGAGAAGGTTTCAGTAACTCATTCTTCTCTCCATCCCCTGAGGAGTCATACCAATTTTAAGGCAATCAAAGCACTTACGTACTACAGCAGAGCATCGAGACAGTCTAGAAGAAATCAGCGCTTAAAGAGAGCTGCTCCGGTAGGTGTTAAGTGCTCCAATCTACTCAGCAGGAGTTTCTCAAGAATGAAAATACCTCTTGGAAATGAGTACAGGAAGAAAACAATGCAGCTCTAAGAGGTGTAAAAAGTGCCATTCACCTTGATGGGTCCTCATCCTCGCTGCCCGGGGTCGGGGGTTTATAATATGTCAGGAATGTTCTTAACAGCTGGCACAGTGAATCGTTTTGTTTGGAAGAGACCTTTAAGATCTTCAAGTCCAACCATTAATCCACCCCTACATCACTGAATTGTGTCACTCTGCACCACATCTACTTGTCTTTTAGACGATGACTTCACTACTTCCCTGGGTAGCCTGTTCCAATGTTTGATAACCTTTGTAGTGAATTTTTTTTCCTAATATCCAGTCTAAACCTCCTTTGGTGCAACACGAAGCCATGTTCCTGCTCACATTAACCACATTAACTTGTGCAGTGGAGCCTTGAACACATCCAAAGGTGGATGTGCCAGAACAACTCTGCATGTTCTGTTCCTGTACTTGATCATCCAAATGGTTAAAAAAAAACATGGTATGCAACTGAAATTTCCAGTGCTCTCACCTGTGTCCTTTGCCTCTTGAGATTTTGCTGTGCACATCTGTCTCTGTATTTCTCTATCAGCTGACCAAACAGTCACAGAACCATAGAATTGCTCAGATTGGAAAAGACATTCAATTATTGAGTACAATCATTAGCCTAACACTGTAAAGTCCACCACTAAGCCCCGTCTCTGGGTACATAAAGACTTCTACATGTCTTCTGAGGACTGCAACTTAACACAAGCAGCCTGTTCCAATGCTCAGTGACCCTTTTGGTGAAGAAATCTTTCCTAATATTCAATCTAAATCTTCCCTGGCACAACTTGTAAGGCCATTCTCTCTTGTCTTATCACTTTTACTTGGGAGAAGAGTCAGCCCTTCACCTCATTCCAATCTTCTTTCAGGTAGCTGCAGAGAGCAATGAAGATTCCCCTCAGTCTCCTCCTCTGCAGGCCGGTCAACCCTTGTCCCCTCAGCCACAGGACTTGTGCTCTAGACCCTTCACTAATATTGATGCCCTTATTGGACATGCTTAAGCAGCAAAACATTCTTGTAGTGAGGGGCCCAAAACCACATTGGGGGTATAAATGATATACCTGCACAATAAATGTTATTATCATAATAGAGAGGACCTAGGGAATTCTAGTGAACAGAGACCCCAGCTGCTGCAAGCTCAGCTCGCAGTGTCAGAGAACACCTGAGGAGCAGCAAAAGGTGCATCTTCCCTTTCACTCCACACCCATTTCCCCACCTGCCTCTACCTGGAGAGCCAAGAGCCACAGCACCTTTTCAGATCGAACAGGAAGAGGAGTTTGGATGCCCTCAGTTGTGAAGGGATCCATTAGATCTCATTTGAAATAACAGAAAAAGGATGCAAGAAGTCAGATCCCAGTTTCCTTCCAGCCCTTTCACCTGCATTTGCAGGAGATCTCTGAATGTCGAGGTCACACCTTTGTTTTAGACTTCCCAAATAGCCACAGAGGAAGTCGATCATGAGGTGGTCAAAGCCAGGAAAAATGACCAATGATTACGTGCTACTAAATGTTAAAAAGAAGGAAAGGAAGAAAATAAATCCCCACATATCTGTTCAGTACTTAAAGAAATTTCATTTAAAAAATTCAATTAGTTCCCCGCACAAGTCACATGGAACACATCAGTTTCACTGCTTCAAGTGCAATTAGGCTGAGAGACTGCAGAGCATTGAGAAAGGAAGCTGGGTCAGGGCTCCCGAGCAGCAGCAGCATTGCCACACGCAGCTTTCCTTGGGGAGGTGACTCCCTTCTCCCCGCAAGAGCTTTGTCTAGACAGTGACAGTGCATAAGCACCCGGCGCTGAAATGAGACTTCAATCGCCGAGTCTAGTCATGTTTTTGATCTGCAAGACAATTAAAAATATATGAATTCCCCGAATCTTAGACATGTGTGGGACGTGGGGTTTTTTTTTCTGTAGAGAAGTGTCACAATAAAAATATAATTAATAATGTATTTTCCTACTAGTACCTTTATGCCAAATTGCTTTTCCCAATGTTAATTTAGGTTTTTCTCCAAGACAGGATGCATCTTGAATAATCCATTATTTTTCCCTAGAGCAAACTGAGATTTACACCAGAAACTACAAATAATGTTTTTAAAGTGAAATTAAATCACATGCCATTTTTCTTGTGTGAAATTTATTTAAAGCACACCTTGTTCATTTCAGCGCTGAGTAGGAGATATAATTAAGACCAAACACTTTATTTTTATTTGTGTCACAACAGAATTACTACAGAGAGATGGAAGCAGAATCCAAATGATACTTCTTGGAAGAAAAAAGACAGAAAAAATAAATTAAGCAGATAAGCCTTATAACCTACTCATTACTTACACTCCTAAAATTAACTCTTGGCAAACCTAGTCCTAGATCACCTTTATATGTGCAAGGAAATACAGAGAAAACAGATGGCTTTTCTGAAACAATCTCTTTTTAAAGTGTATGGTTTAAAAAAACATGTGCACAATAGGTGTCCTCATCCCTTCACTTGTTCCCATCCTTTTGTGATGTAAACACCATTGATTAGCAGGACCACTCTGGGTATTCTGACCCTTAGTAAATAATGTTCTTGACCCCAGCTTAATTACCCTTCACCACAGCAAGAGATGCTATGTAAAGGTGAACTCTAAAACACACATGAAACCTACGTTTGTGTATGTAATGAACTGCTCCTTCACGTGGCACTTTTCCTTCACGTGGCACCTTCGAATGGCCTAAACATGTTGTTTTATTCTCTTAGTGTGGGAAATACCAGTTCCTCATAACAGTTTCCTTGATGAGGGTCCTTGTCAAAGACCTTGGAAGGCCAAAATTGTGATGTTTTCTGAAATGTACAAGTGGCTCATTAATGGAAAAGAAAAATTTTGCAGGAGGAAAGCTTATTTGAGATTAAGTAGCAACATCATGGTGGCACTCATCAGGCAAGAGTAAAGCCAGTGCCACGTGTCTGCATTAAGGCAAGAGTTTCACAGAATCATGGAATCACAGAACATCAGGGACTGGAAGGGACCTCGAAAGATCATCTAGTCCAATCCCCCTGCCAGAGCAGGATCACCTAGACCAAGACACACAGGAACACATCCAGGTGGGTTTTAAATGTCTCCAAAGAAGGAGACTTCACAGCCCCCTGGGCAGCCTGTTCCAGTGCTCTGTCACCCTCATTGTGAAGAAGTTCCTTCTCACATTCATATGGAACCTCCTATGTTCCAGCTTATACCCATTGCCCCTTGTCCTATCACTAGATGACACTAAGAAGAGCCTGGTTACATCCTCATGACACCCACCCCTCACGTTTATGCCTCTGCTAGCACATATGTGACTGAGTGCACATTTAACAATTGGTATCATAGGAAGAGCTGAAAGGAAAGAGTTTAAAATAAGAAAAGCCAAATGCCTTCAAGGTGATTTGCAAGGGAATGTCTTTTCTGCTTACTTAATATGTACAAAAAGCGTGTAAGAATATTCTGAAAGGTTTGTCTTCCCATTTTTAATGGCTCATAGTAAATAAGAGAATATAGCATAAGTAAAAAGAAAGGGTTTAAAAACCACTATAAAAATACAGTGTATAACAATGCAGATATCTGCATGTTCTCATGAAAAAAGAAAGTAGAAAATGGTTTCTTTTTACGTTTATTTTTAGATAGATTCCAGAGAAAGATCATTTCTTCCTTGCAATTCCTAGGTATAAACCTCATAGTTGGGTAAAGCTGCCAAGTACCATGTACTCAAAGGGTTGTCATGGCTCGTGTTATACAGTAGTCCAGCCTTCAAAGTGATTGCCACAGCAAACTACATTTCATGCACCAGTTTCTTTGACATACTCACTAGGAGGACAAACATTTCTTACTCTGAATTTATTGAAGCTCAGTGGGCAGAGAAATCATAATACTTTGAAATATGTCTCTAAGATATTATAGGAATAACTTTTACTTTGAGCAATTAACTTAGGAAAAATTCTGTGAGCTTTTGTTCTACATAGCATCATCATGACTCTTTGTGTGATCTTTCCAAATGTGATGATGCTCAAGGGCTGGAGCACTTCTGCTAGTATATGCAAAGCCTTTGTCAACAAAAGAACCATATGATAAGTTTGGAAAAGTGTGTGTTTTGGATAAGTGGCACAGAAGCTGCTAGTTAGATTATAGCCTGCCAGAGATATATATTCCATCACCATGCTGCACCTCTTTGGCTAGTAGATGGATAACTTCTCTCAGTTGGCTTCATGGGACTTAAAGGAATAAGCAGTTTGCCAGATCCTGATAAGAACAGAAAGCTGTTTATCTCCATATGATGAAGCTAGAAATGCATGTGCTTCCCTTTCTGCATCCACAGAGGGGATGTAGGAAATTCAAGTTATACATTTGACTGGACAAACTACTTAAGTGGCCCTGGTGGTATACAAGGCAAGCAGAATTCAAAGTAAAAAGATTTCTTAATCACAGTATCACAGTATCACAGTATTATCAAGGTTGGAAGAGACCTCATAGATCATCAAGTCCAACCTGTCACCACAGAGCTCAAGGCTAGACCATGGCACCAAGTGCCACGTCCAATCCTGCCTTGAACAGCTCCAGAGTTGGCGACTCCACCACCTCCCTGGGCAGGCCATTCCAGTGGCCAATGACTCTCTCCGTGAAGAACTTTCTCCTCACCTCAAGCCTAAATTTCCCCTGGCGCAGCTTGAGGCTGTGTCCTCTTGTTCTGGTGCTGGCTGCCTGAGAGAAGAGAGCAACCTCCTCCTGGCCACAACCACCCCTCAGGTAGTTGTAGACAGCAATAAGGTCTCCCCTGAGCCTCCTCTTCTCAAGGCTAAACAATCCCAGCTCCCTCAGCCTCTCCTCATAGGGCTTGTGCTCAAGGCCCCTCACCAGCCTCGTTGCCCTTCTCTGGACACGCTCAAGCACCTCAATGTCCTTCTTAAATTGATGTATTACTTCACCAAGTCTCCAAGAACAGTATGGGGATGCATATGCTCTGAAAACCCCTGATATAAGTGGGTAGTCCTGTAAGTGTCAAGCCATCCTATTCTGATGAAGCCAGCCATGTCTTTTGAATTGTGTGATCTACGGGGAGCGTAGCGTGATACTGAAATCTCAAACCCCAAATTCAACTATAGATCTTCCAGATCCAAACAGTTAGGCTGCAAACTGCTAACAGAGGGGATTTGGTCACCATCCTCTTTTCTACGGTCAATAGAGTCATTGGCCACTGGAATGGCCTGCCCAGGGAGGTGGTGGAGTCGCCAACTCTGGAGCTGTTCAAGGCAGGATTGGATGTGGCACCTGGTGCCATGGTCTAGCCTTGAGCTCTGTGGTGACAGGTTGGACCTGATGATCTATGAGGTCTCTTCCAACCTTGATAATACTGTGATACTGTGATACTGTGATAGCTGGTGGCAAGTGGATACTTGCTCTGTTAGATATGGAGGGAACTGAGCATTAGCTTATCTTAAATTCTTGACTCACTGATAGGTATAATTAATCTGATGCATAATCTTTTCCCTATGATTCTAGAAGATCCCTCATTTCTCAGACAAAGAAATGATAGGGAATGGTAACTGCATTACCAAAGCTTCCTGGATATTTTTGTAATCGTCCTCCTTTGGAAGATAATGAGAAAGTTATACACAGGGAGACTCACTTTTATTGTCACAAACTGATACCTGGAAATACCTGTGTCAGCATCTCAGACATTACAAATTCTGCATACTTTACAAATCTCCCACAGCCTCAAACAAACATATTTGTAAGTCAAATGTCTGGGGTTTTATTTTCCCCAGTAAGAACTGAAGACAGTGTGAGGCAGCAGAACAATTTTTCTGTGTTTCCTACGTTTATTTCTGTTTGATCCATCCATCTCTGACTGAACTACCACAAAATGTCTTTTTCTCCCAGAGTAGGGGATCAAGACAAGAGTCTTCAATTAATACCAAGCTTCCTACAAACCAAACACAGTTATGTGTTCAACTCTGCATTCTTTGTAGTGCTGAATGTCCAGTAAAGATTTAAATTCATGGCAGCAAGCTGTAACACTGAAGTAAAAGAAACACAGTTAGCTGGGGTCTACTTACTTTTGAAAAGTCCTGTATGTTCTTTACAGACAAATGCATATTCTCTTTTAGTAAGAGCAAATGACAGAGTTTTCAAGCCCATGATCCTTGGTGCCCCTACAGAATAGAACTTCTATATTTTCTGTCTGTAGTTTCCAGTCCTACAGTTGAACAGGAAATGAAGCAGCTCTGACACTTGTACAGTGCTCATCAAAAGCACAGGAAATCCAGTAACCACATACTCAGAGTACAAATGAGAATGAACAGAAAATACTTTCAATGGTGATTCAGAGCTGCAAATTAGATTCTGCTCTAGAATTCAATCAAGCAACACATAGTGCTATATCAATGTACCTACCACGATTTCTTCATGCAACAAATCATACCACATAAAAGTGTTAGGAACCTAACGAAAGACGTAAAAGTATTCAAGTTGTAAACTTTTTGAGAAAGGTAACAAGAAGTGCAGGAGCAATTTCTGATTGGCATCTTCCAGAGATATACAGGTTAGGACAAGTGCAGTCTACACCAGCGTTTACCTTCCATGAGCCTGGCTCACCTATCAGGGAATCACAGAACATTAGGGATTGAAAGGGACCTGGAAAGTTCATCTAAGCCAAACAGTCCATTGAGTGAAGTACAAAGCCGCAAGGTTCTATATATATTGGAGTTCCAAGTGGGTGCAATCAGTGAGATAGTAACTGTTCTCATGTTGAACACAACTGCACCACAGGAGTACTGCAGAGATGGCGTATCTGCAACGATGGAGAATGTCACGGCTTCCTTTCACCTTGATGCGCTTGTCAGATCGTAAACGTGCCCTCATGTCTAATCTATCCTGTTCTTTAAGCAAAGATATTTTAATGTATTACTTTGCATTGCTGAAGTAACAACTTTTCCCCTAGATAATGTGAATTTTAAGGCACGTTTTTGTTTTGTGAGTCCACTGTAAAGGGGACTGTCTTGTCTTGCTGATGTTAAAATGAACATATAGCTTTTGAGAAACCAATGCAATGTGTTTTGCTGGCAGAGTCATCCACAGCATCATCAGCTCTTTTGTGAGTGTTCTCTTCTGTATCCTGTGAGTACTGAGTCAGGAAAATGTCACTTCAGCTGTTTACAGCATTTCAAGATGATTAAAAGAATATTGAAGAGTCAAAGCTTTCTAAGAAGATATATTATTTAAAAAAGGTAAATTTAAGTAAAATTATTTACCAAAATGAGCTTATTTTTTCTATTAATTTCTGAACCTTGATTTTTAAAGTTTTATTATAGACATCAACACATCAGGAAAGAGTCATCTGTTGTATAAATAGCAAACCATATAGAAATTGTGAAACAGGAATATTAACATTCACCGCAGAACATTGATATAGAATCATAGAATAGAATCATAGAATCATTAGGGATAGGAGGGGACCTTGAAAGATCATCTAGTCCAATCCCTCTGCCACAGCAGGGTCACCCAGACCAAGTCATACAGTCAGTCAGGGTTAGAAGGGACTGCAGGATCATCCAGTTCCTACTCCCCTGCCATGGGCAGGGACACCCCACCCTAGATCAGGCTGGCCAGAGACTCATCCAGCCTGGCCTTAAACACCTCTAAGCATGGGGTCCCAACCACCTCCCTGGACAACCCATTCCAGGCTCTCACCACTCTCACAGTGAAGAACTTCCTCCTCACATCCACTCTAAATCTACCCATCTCCAGCCTTGCTCCATTCCCCCTAGTCCTGTCGCTACCTGACATCCTAAAAAGCCCCTCTCCAGATTGTTTTTAGGCCCCCTTCAGATAATGGAAGGTCACAATCAGGTCACCTCAGATCCTCCTCTTCTCCAGACTGAACAGCCCCAACTCTTTCAGTCTGTCCTCATAGGAGAGGTGCTCCAGCCCTGTGATCATCCTTGTGGCCCTCCTCTGCACTCGCTCCAGCACGTCCACATCCTTCTTGTAATAAGGGCTCCAGAACTGGACTCAGTCCTCCAGGTGGGGTCTCACCGGAGTGGAGTAGAGGGGGAGAATCACCTTCCTCTACCTACTGGCCACAGTTCTCCTGATGCAGCCCAGGATCCGGTTTGCCTTCCAGGCCACAAGTGCACACTGCTGGCTCATGTTGAGCTTTTGGTCCACAAGCACCCCCAAGTCCCTCTCCTCAGGGCTACTCTGCAGCCCATCACTGCCCAGCCTGTAGTTGTGCTTAGGATTGCCTCGACCCAGATGTAGGACCTTACACTTGGTTTTGTTGAACCCCGTGACGTGGGCTTGTGCCCACCTCCCCAGTCTGTCCAGGTCCCTCTGGATGGCATCCCTGCCCTCCAGTGTGTCTGCTGCACCACACAGCCCGGTGTCGTCAGCAAACTTGCTGGGGGTGCACTCAATGCCCCTGGTCCATTTCACCGACAAAGGTGTTGAATTAATTTTGGAATACTGTTCAGGTAATTGCAAGTAAGAAACTTAAATGTTCTCAGCCTACTTAATGAATATTCTGAAAAAGCAATAAAAAAAAAATCAAGGTATTTTTCTGTCCAGAGTTTTATTTTTTGTTCCACTTCAACCACAGATGAAAAGATTACTTTCCAGTTGACATCTCTGTCTCACTGAGCACAGCAAATACTTCTGAGATTTACCCAGGTGTGGCAGATGAAAATCAGCCCTGTTAGGAGCAGTCAGATGAAACAGACACTACACTGCTATCTAGAAGAGCAGACAGAAGGAGACACACTGTCTATTTTGACTGAGCTGTACGTAAACTGTGGTTCGTAAAGACACCAGTTTCCTTAAACTTCCTTTGTTACACGAATACTAATCAATAAGTGGGAAAAAAATGTATTAAACAGAGCAGCTTTCAGTTCAGCTAAAATGTAGAGACACTGTAAGTGTAGAAGTGCTAGACAGTGCCAACTTGAACACCGTGGTTTTGTGGGGTTTACATCTTAGGCTTGTGAAACCGAAGCTGGTACAGATCTGAAGCGCTACAGACAGATGCTACCTGACCCAGCACAAAGCTTGTTAGTACAACAATGATCTGTCAACACTTTAAAACAAATCCAAACAGCCAGGACAATTTTTTTTTCCATATCAGCATTTGGCTAACATGATTTAATTTTGGCAGGACAAGTCCTGAAGCTGTATTTTCTGTTTTTGAGTTAAGGCTTCTGCTTCTCTGTTTTACATTGGTTTGGCTGCAGCATGTAAGTGCTCGTCTCAGCTTACTCTGATTTGATTTTTGAGTACAGATGATAACAACAAATGGGTTTGGATACTTTCTAGAAATAGTTTTAAATCCAACACACATTCTGAATATAAATGCCAGTATGTTCAATCAAAATATCAATACACTGGACGAAGCAAAACAAAGCACATGCGCCTAACGGCAGAAAGTTACAAATACACTATCACAGTATCACAGTAATGATAAGGTTGGAAAAGACCTTAAAGATCATCCAGTCCAACCTAAATCCAAATAAACCAAGTAAACCTAACACCTAACATCTAGATCATGCCACTCAGCACCTCATCCAGCCTAACCTTGAACACCTCCAGGGATGGTGACTCAACCACCTCTGTGGGCAGCCCATTCCAAAAGCAGATCACTCTTTCAGTGAAAAATCTTTTCCTAATGTCAAGTTTAAACCTCCCCTGATGGAGCTTAAGACTGTGACCTCTTGTCCTGTCTCCAGTGGCCAGGGAGAAAAGACCAACCCCCGCTTGACTACAACCACCCTTTAGATAGTTATAGACAGCAATAAGGTCACCCCTGAGCCTCCTCTTTTCCAGGCTGAACAAACCCAGCTCCCTCAGCCTCTCCGCATAGGACTTATCTTCCAGCCCCTTTACCATTCGGGTTGCCCTGAGGAGAAAGTGGGTTGTTGTCTCAAGGCAAAACAAAACTGACTGCTAGGAAGTGTTTTCGTTTCTCCTCAAATGGAACCTTATCTAACATGGAAGATTCATCAGTGGAAATTACCCCTTTTTTTTCCCATTAGCTTGTACTTGGATTGTCAAGTAGCAGAAAGGCCAAACCCCCCTCAGAAGATAATGTACTTGGACAAATGCAGAGGGAGCGTATTTTCATCCCAGAGAAAAACAATCTGCAAATGAAATGTCATTTAAAATATTTGTTGTTACAGAAATAATAGATATTCATTGTGTGTTGGAAAAAAGAGCTTAAATTCTGTTGAATGAAATAATTAGTCCAACTGCTGTCGAAGATATGTCCTATGAATGATATTTACTATCTCTGGGAATACAGTTGTCATGTTAGAAATGTTGTACAATTGCAAGAGCTTTCTTTTCCATCACTTAGAAAAGCTTTTCAGTCTGTGCAACTTTTCTTTTTCACAGCATTGAAAATCATATTTCTGCCTTAAGTGGAACATACATTTGTTCTGCTTTAGTTAATTAATAAAAGAAAAACCCAAACAAGTAGCTACAAGGTAATACAGAAAGATCTCCCCATACAAAATGAAGGACAAATACAGGTTTTCTAAAACTTAGCAGATCTCTAAGGTCACTGCAATTTCCAAGTGGCAAATGTGCAAAGAGCAAGGCGTGCACAGAGGCAGGGTTGTGCTTCTTGCTGTGATCCCTCTGCATCCACCCTGGCCTGACGTGCATTACACACGTGTCAGGCAAGTTGGTTGGAGCCTGAAGGTTTTCGTGCTGTAACCTAGGTTTAAACTTATTCTGTTTTATAGACAGTTTGAAAGTAATAACTTTATTACGCGAACACGGAAAATAACCCAAACCTTCTTTTCTTAACACATGCAACTGTGAAACACATTCAGAATATGTGGTCTAGCTTATCATCCAAGCTTTACATTTTGTGACGCACACAGTGAATGCAGTCTCTGTTCCCAAGGTACAGATGTGCACATGTGTGCAGATGCATACAAGAGAGTGTGTGCTGTGATTCAGAAAACAGATAGCAGTCTAAGCAAACAAACAAGTTCAAATATTCTACCCTCTTAATAATAATAAGTGCAGAAAACATGAGAGAGAAAGGCAACTGTTTACCACCTTTTGAGATGGCCATTCTTAAAGAGCTATCACAAATGTTATATAGAGTTATTTAAGAGAACTCAGGCAAGAGGTTATGGCTACAGTCTCTGCAGTGTATTCTGCACATGAATTTTAACTAATCTCTTCAACAGATTGCTAAGATTTCCAACACTGGAAGCAATATTCTCTTTCCTGCCTGGAAGTGACTGCCAAGGAAGGATTAACCTCAAGACCTAAGGGAGATGGTGGCATTACCATGTCCCACCTTGGACTCTGCTCGAATATAAAAGGTAGACTAGCACCTTGAAAACTCTTTCCTTGGCTACTAATTATCCCAAGCTCCCTTGCTCCATCCTGTTTCCCCACGGTCCTACCCACTTTCAAGGTTATGACGACTCCTTTGAATGTAGCTCACTGTTCTGCAGCGGTAATAGGTACCTCTTACTTCGGTTTTCCCCTCCTCTTCCCCTGCCTTCCTTTTGTGAGCCAACTTTCTGCCACTCAGTGTCCATAGATTGGGATCCGGCCAACCCGACTGAGACAGCAAGTCTGGAAATTGCCTCTAGAGCCCCGCTTTGCTAGACTGGAAATTTTTATATAAAATAGACTGGAAAGATTATATAATGGATTGGCAGCTGATTAACAGAAAAACACACCCAGGAGCCAAAATGAATTCTGAGTACTGTGGAAGGGTGCCAGCTTGACAGCTCTATAAACCAAAGCTATCCACAGGACAGGTATAGGACGGGGAGCAAATCCACCAGCTTTTGCCACCCGCTTTGAGAAAGTCTGACGACTATGATGAGCATCAACTAGCTTATAGAGCAAAACTTCTAGTGTAGTTTCTACACCACAAAGATCTTTCATTATTGAAAGACCAGAGGGTTAAACAATAATGAAATAGCCTCCAAAAGCACTGTAGGTGCCTGTGTAACTCTTTCTGTTAGAAGTCTGCAGACTTTTTTTCTCTGTGAAGTTCAAGGCAGCAGTTTGGTCACATTAGCGTTTGCAGTAGGTCAGACTCTCAGCACCACTCAGATGTCTTTAATTGCTCAGCATAACTTTTTTCAACCAAAGAAAAGTCATTTCAGGCGGCAATAATTTGCAAATCCACCTGAACTCCAGTAAGTTGTCTTTCAAACAAGATCCTACCAAGATCAAGAGTGTTGACACCTAACCTCTGGATAGTAGATACACTTAGGAAAAAAAACCCAAACATTCTTCATGTCAGGAAGATATTTTCCACTTAGTTATTTTAATGTGCAAGAGTAGACTTTTCTAAGTCAAATGGTATTCATAACATACCATAAACTTCAGGTCTTTCTTGGTCCTGATGGACTCCTTTATTTTCAGCAACTGAAACTAAAAAAAACATTGGAAGGACCCTGGTATCACCAGCAGTTTGTTACCAGTCACTGTTGTATTTTGTGTTTCCATACATTCTTTTAGTGTGTGTTTGACTTTACTGAATTATAGTGATTCTAAGTCTGACTTTTGGAGTCACAATAGGAATAGTTGTTCTAACCTCTATTACTTCAGCAATTTCAAGCCAAAATACATTTGAAGCACTGAAATGGAATCAACAACATCTTTCTTGTTTCTTTGTTGGTTCTGAAAAATACTGGTTTTAACTGAACTAAAGGTGTATTAAAAATGTTGCTCACTGAGAACTAAGTTAAAACACTTTGAAGTTTTTGTTGCTTACATGTAAGGTACCAGAGTCTTGAAGCTTTTGAAGAATCCACAGCCTGACCAGCTGCTTAAAAGAATTGCTTGAAATTTTTGATCAGATTCCTTTTGAGTAAAAAACTGAAGTTTCAATAAACTCAGTTTTTGTGAACCACTGACGTGTTTAAGTAAACTTCATTTTTTAACAACTGACATCTAAAATAAAACATTCTTATTTTCATAAAAACATTGAGACAAAGTGGCAGTGAATCAAGTTTTTGTAAAATTCAGGGAGTAACA
Organism: Rhinopomastus cyanomelas; assembly: GCA_013400115.1. Classification (NCBI taxonomy): domain Eukaryota; kingdom Metazoa; phylum Chordata; class Aves; order Bucerotiformes; family Rhinopomastidae; genus Rhinopomastus; species Rhinopomastus cyanomelas. Next base: position 75,989 of record VXBP01005069.1, on the reverse strand, counting down.
GAACAAGTTTTTTCTTTAACTGAGGCTAAATTAGTTAATTTAACACAGCATTAGCCTGCAATGAAGTTTTATAACAATATTCTTTTCCAAGCAGCTTTCCTGTTCATATATAAGAAAAAGCATCTAAACCAATAAAGCCTGATTCAGGAACTGATGGGCTCATTTGCATCCTGGCCAGCACATCAATCAATAGCTTTCATTTTGTTTAAAGACCAGGGACCAAATTAGAGTTTGAAAAGTCCTTGTAAAACCTTTGGGTAATTTTGAGATTGAGTTTAATGAAAGACTAATGAATGCAGGCATCCATTTCTATCCCATCTATTTACATATGACTTCTACCTTCAATCCTGCTGAGTGGCAATCAGAATGAATCGGCCTGTTTCTAGGGATAGTGCTGACTAGCTAAGAATAGCTCCTGCCACCATCGCAGTCTCTTCATATCATTCTTTTCTGTGCCTGCATCATAAGCCTAGGAAGTTAGACACAGGAAGTCACAGCAGGTGCAGTCTGGGTGTTTATCACTTATAAAAAGAATTTACCTTACTTTCCAATCTGAGTATAGGAATTATAGTAAATAACTAGCTGTAGTAAATGGCTTCTTCAAGCTACAGGCACAGATTAAAAATTCTACTGGTGAATGAGAGCAGAATGTTCTTTGAATCACACATCTTATTTCCAAAACAAATAGCTGAGGATGTTTGGATACCGGACTCCTTTTTCAATGACAATCACTAGACTGGTTACCCTGACTTGTTTTGTTCTGTTTAGTAAATGCAGTTAACTAATTTCACTTTTCCAATATTATTTGGTCTACAGAGAAAAACGTATTTTCATTACCTTATTTGCTTTCATGAAACACTTGATTTGTTTTCTTGCTTAAGAGAGACTAAATATTTCTGGTCCAGAATTTTGTTGCAAGACTAACAGCTCAGGATTTTTTTGCTTTAATATGACATGAGTTATTTTGTAGAAAGATTTTATGTGCCCCACAAAATAATGAAATTCCTTTCCTTAGGAAGGTTGCAAGAAGACTCTCACACTACTCAGCTGAACTAACATTTCAGGAGAACTACCCCCTAAATTTCTTCTAAATTATCATTTGGAAGTCTTTATTTGATGCTCTGTAATGTGTCAAAAACCTTTGTTTTCTAGCCTAGGCTTCCTTTATTTTCAGAGTGATATTTTAATCTAAAGAAATAATTCTTTCAAAGCAAACTTGGATTGGACGTGGCACTTGGTGCCATGGTCTAGCCTTGAGCTCTGTGGTAACAGGTTGGACTTGATGATCTATGAGGTCTCTTCCAACCTTGGTAATACTGTGATACTGTGATAACTTTCTTACAGATCTTGCTTCTTTTTCTTGTGCCTTCATATTTTAGACTTCGGGTATAAATCAACCAAAGTTCAGAGCACACTTAGCACCAGTTAAGCAGCTGATACACATTTGCTTTGTCCTGATCACCACCAAAATAGCTGAGTGGTTCTGAAATGTTCATCAGCCTTTTCCTTCTGTTTCAAGCTTGTGGTGAAACTTCCAGTCACTCTTACCATCGGTGGATGGCCGCTCTCAAAGACTGATGGATACCTGCTAGCTTTGCATTGGCAACTCCTTCTGTGTTATAAAGCATAAGACAAAATGATGTGCTGGAAACTCATCTGCTCTTTTCAATGACATAAAATCATCTAATGAAATATAGTATCTCATGGCAGTGGCTTCTCGTAACTGCCATTGCATCCTGCAACTCTGACATTGCTCTTTTAAGGTTATCTTCCCCATATGCAGACACTGTCCACCTTCTCCAAACAATGAAACCTGGTGAATAAACACATCTGCTTTTACTGGGCAATCATTTTTGCAATTAATTTTAAGTAAGAGTTGAAATATTTTAATTGCTCGTAGAAGATTTTCTTAAAAAGCAAATGACAAACTCAAATCAAAACGTTCCCATGTATTTATACCATTTTTTTAAAATAAACCATATACCTCCAGATAAATCAAACATGATTCCAGTAACTGAAATAAAGTTTATGAAAATTATGGTTCTGTGGACTATGCAAATGTATTTACCCCAACTCAGAGCTCCACAATGTAGGCAAAAATATCTGACCTTTAATTCCTGCAGCTTTTATTATGATCTGTGGAGAAAAACGTGTCCTTCTTGGTTTCTATTCAGTTCGTGTCAAAGCAGACAACCAAAATAAATCAGATGAATTGAACTCTACATTGTCTTTTTTATCATGGGTATAACGAGACATTGGGGAGACCACATCAGATGTAGAATGCTGCAAAGCAGATATTTCAAGTTTGGTGAGATGAATCTCATCAAAACATGAAACCTATTAAAAATGTCTGTTTAATAGCCAGTCTATAGAAGAGGTCATGACACACAATATTTTACTGTCTGATTTAATTCAACAAACCAATTTTAACTTTACAGACTTCTGCAGTTCCAGTTTCAACTGTCAGTCCTAAAAAGGTTTTGTATTATAATTTATTTGCCAATCCAAATGTGCTTTGAGCCCTCTTCACTTCTCCCTAGAATAGCTGTAACTGAAAAGCTTCTGGTGTTCACTCTTCTGGTCCTGCTGGTCATGTTAGTCAGAAAAAGTCAGGAAAATAAGAGGTTTCAAGGAAGAAATAAGCCCAAAAGGATCTGATAACAGTTTTTTTTCAAATGTTACAGGCTTTACAGTATTTAGTTTAAAAACAGAAGATATTTTTAGGAAGTTCCTAGTGTATTTTAATCACACACTCAATATGTGAATGTAATCTCATTTTAGCCAATTAAAAGAGTCATCCTAATAAATTAATTAGTTAAAATAGGGTGTGGGTCTGACTTAAGATGACCCTACTCCTTCTGTCTAGGTTTGTGTATCATTGGTGTGTTTGTTATTGAACTTGTCACTTTTCTGCAACAGAAGGTTAGAAGCACTTTCCTTCAGGTGCTGAAGGTGCTGTCATGTTTGGCCCAGTGTAGTTCTCCTCTCTGCAGCTCTGGCATTTTCAGGACATAACATGGACGTAAACACGTGGTTGGAGTGCACAGTGATGGACAGAGACTTCCTAACCCAGCTTTCTTACTGCAAATGTGTAGTTTGATGGTGTCCTGCTCAAGGTTTCCCTATAGTGCATACACAGAAATATCTTCAGAAAACTATTAATTTCACTTATTTTAGGCATCTGTAATAGGATGGGATAAGCAGGACATCATCCAAAGATGCCCGTTTGTATTATCTAGAAAAAAATCTGCTACATGTTGAAGTTTTGAAAAGCTGAATTTGAGTGAGATAATCCCAATCTAAATCTTAATTTGGGTATGCATGTTTGCAGGTTTAAATATGTTTGTGAACACGTACAAAGGTGTATGCACAGTAAGTGTTAATCTGCTTGAAAGTGTGAGCCACACACATGCTGCCAGAACCCAGCACAGCAAGTCCTTATGTGCTTACTGTTGCACTGCTGTTTTCTTAGACAAATGACAATAGGTAATGATGCTGCAGAATTAGATGCCCTGAAGCCATTTGGAAGGGAGATGATAGTATTGACTTCACTGAATGATAAATTCCATTTGTAGGACCTATACAAAGACTAGGGCTGGACTCTGCTGATGTTATTTTCACAGGAAAATATAACAGCTGTATAGGCAGGTAGGCTATGAGACCAAGGAACATGCTCAGCTTTGCCAGCTACTGGTACCAAGGCAGAAGAGCCTATGCCTTGCTGTCAGCAGTGCAAGCAACAATTGGTCTAGTGGTTGGACACTAGGAGAAAAGGTTGGACTTGATGACTCTGGAGGTCCTTTCCAGCCATGATGATTCTATGATTCAAATTTTGAACCTCATCTAGTGAAACTGTCATGTTCAGGGGCGCCTAATGATTGACCTAGTATAACTCTACATCTCAGTGCCCCTTATAATCTTTGCTGCTCTTCACCTACTGTCCCTCCATGTGTGCTATTGTAGATTTCCAAATACTTTGTAGGTATTTATCTAAGCAAGCTAAAACCAGCTAGACTGGACTCCCCAGAGGACACTGATGATATGACTACATTACTCAGGCTCAAAACTTTTATTGGAAGGAGCTGACATTCTACATGTCTAGAGGTTCTGGATCTGCTGCTCTAGCTCCAACTTTCTAGAATCCACAAAGTCCTGCCCCAGACAGCCAAAATATCTGTGAATATCTTTGTAATGTCAGTCCACTGCTTTAGCTTTCTCAAGACCATGGCCCTACTGAGTTAAAGAAATGGTAGTTTCCATTCTGCATGGCTTACACTTACCGAGTTCTGTCTTCCCTCCCAAGTAGTTAACCTTTTGTTGATTTCATTCTCAGGCTCAGTTTTGTTATAGCACCTTCAAAGACAGAAACTCAAGATCTTTAATTTTCTTACTAGCACTACAGAATCACTTCTTTGAAGATATCCTTGGTCATTTTAGAGACTGCACTTAGTCTCACCAAGCAAGGGAAAATAATTCTTCCTCTTGATGTATTTATGGTTTTTTTACCTTTTTTATCTTGCTGCCTCTCATAAACAATATAGAATCATAGAATCATTAGGGATTGGAAGGGACCTCGAGAGATCATCTAGTCCAATTCTCCTGCCACAGCAGGATCACCTAGACCAAGTTAATATATTCCATAAACAGTGACTGAATAAATGTAAAGTGTGGGAATATTTGAGATATTTCCGTGTTTATCATGGAGTTAATGGGACCAAAGACACTTATCTGCATGGATGTGCATCACAGTGGTTCAAGATGACATCACTGACAGTCTTGAAAAGAAACGAGCTCTGATGGGAGTTCACGAGCATCCTGGAAAACCCTTGAAGATTCAGAATTCAGGACTTTAATAAAATCTCCACACATCTGAGTGAAAAGGGTTTTAAAAAATCAAATCCATGTCTGAAGGCAGACAAAATATCATGACAGCAATCTCCCTCCAATGTTGGGCCAGTGGAGATTTGCAGGTTAGTTTAAGGCATCCCAGGAGGTATCCTCGGTGAGTGGCATGCTCTGCTCCAGCAGACTGGATGGCAAACATCTAACTGATCTGCTGCTGAACTGCTGCAGTTTTCAGCAGGACACTATAGATCAATCATTGCTTGTTTTAGCACCTCAGAAGCTGACTAAGTAGAGCATCAGTTAACTGGAGCTAACTAAGCCAGGTCTTGATCACACATGAAAAAGTCAAGGGTTTATCCTTAGACAAGTTTCTTAAATAGCAGCACTGTGACTGCTTTGCCATTATAGAGGATGTGTCAAACATGCCATAAAATATTATTTAAGCTACAATATCATGATATTAAAAAAGTTCTCCCTATTTTTCATTTTCACTACATTTATTTGTTCCTTGTCTGTAAAACAGTCAGAACAATCCAAAGAGAAAAAACTCCCTATGAAAAGCCTTTATGTTCCAGGGCCTGTGATAGCCATATTACCTTTACTCTGAGGTAACATTACATTGACTATGTTTCAGTGAGCAGAGAGATTTATTGCCCCTTGAAGAAAATATTGACCTCAGCTTTGCCTTGATCAATAATTTGTCTTACAGGTCAAGAGAATTTAAAGACCTCAAAAGAGTAGATACCTGATTATCATTTACATGTGTGCAAACTGGAGAAGTACACTCTCATTTAAAGTGATAGGCTCTTCCATCCCTAATGAAGTATCTTTCTAACAGAGGCACTTTTTATTAATTCAAGTGTTAACCCATAATATTAATTCAAGTGTTAACCCATTTGTCAAATATTTCATGCCCCACACTTCCATCCTAAGTGCTCAAGTCCTGATATTACTAGATAAAAGTTGCAGTGATGTCCATGAATCTTTGTGCTTGTGATATTCCGATGGCTGACAGAATTCAGACCAAAGGAAATCAGCTTAATCTCCTTTCTGACTGGGCATAATGCCAGGTGTGCTTTGTCTCATTCACCCCCAGAAGCTACTCTTAGTTGCAGATAATTTATAATGGATTTCCAAAGTTCCATTTCAATACAATAAGCACTTGCAACCTAGTATAGCAACTGTTGAAACTGATGGCCCAATAAATGAGGCCTCACCCTGTGTGCAAGAACAACTTATGCAAACTTCTGCAAGCGATTGTGTGGGTCTTGACTATATCTGAAAAGAAGATGATTTATTTTTCCTGTTTTATCTCTCCAGGGTAGGTTCACAGAATCACAGAATATCAGGGATTGGAAGGGACCTTAAAAGATCATCTAGTCAAATCCCCCTGCCAGAACATGATCACCTAGACCAAGTTGCAGAGGAACTTGGATGCATTTAGGGCATGGTTTCACAGCAGTGAAAACAATCAGTTACACATTGATGCAAATCCATTGGCCCATTACCCTAAATTGGAAACTCTTATATTAGGACTTGAAACATAATTAAGTAATCAATGTTATTAAAAATACTGAAACTATCTATGTTACTTTCAGAAGACTGTTACTGTTTCAACTTCTCATTGAGAAACATGTCTGACATCCCTAGAGAGACCTAATTAAAAGCAAGTTACAAAATGTAAACCCCATGATAATAAATTCTAAGTGGCAGCATTGAGTGCTGCAAGCTAAAGGTCTGTGTGTACGGATACTTGAAATTACATCCTACATCAAAGAAGCTTACGTGATGCGTAATGGGATTTAATGTTAAAAAGTGATCTCCTTTAGAGTCTTACAGCTCTTGTAAAGACACAAAACCCCCAAGAAATCCCCACATTTGAAGGAGGAAAAATCTAGAGTGATTTTAGTCCACAATATAAAGTGTAGACTGTTTTCTGCAACAGGGCAACTTTTCACATCCTTTCTTGTAATGCTGACTTCTTCAAACGTGCTGAAAGGAGAAGCTGTTATTTGTGTATTCACTTTATGAAACAGAAGTCTAGCCATCACGAGGCACAATCTCTTATTTTATCTTTGAAATATATACCAACATTTTACACTCAGAGTCTACATGAAGAAACATGTTGAGGGCTTATTTCACAGGCAGCAGCTGAATTTTATTTGTGGACTTGATGCGGACTGTTTTTATTTAGACAGCGTGTCCCATTTGTCTCATCTGAAGCAGGACAGATTGTTTTAAATACAAGTAATGGAGAATAAATGGAGTTAAAAGCTTCTGAGAAAAGCTCTGCCCTCAGAGAATTATTAGGTTAGTTCTCCTGAGAAACAAGGCTGAAGAAAAAAGGAAATTTGGCAGTTCCTCACAGAAACACTATTAAGATCACAATCACAAAATATTCTTATGCAAGACATCAGCTTGGCTAAATCTTCTGCTCTTCATTAACCTCAAACACAAAAAGGAAGCATGAAGAAATTGGAAACTAGGTCAGTATATCAGGGACAAGGATAAAAGAACAGTGCAGAAATGTATGAACCAAATTAGAAAAGCTAAACCATGAAATACCGTAGAATCAGAAAAGACCACAAAGAGTAAAAAGAAAACATCTGTAAATACATTATTAATGTGTGGAAAATCCAGTGGAGAGCTGATTAGGTACCAAGTGGGAGGAAACTCTAGTCACAGATGTCACCAAAAAGTTAAGGGTTCCTTTGTGTTGTTTCAGTCCGTCGAGACTCTAACTGCAGTAAGATTGATGATGTGCAGCAGTGGTTTAACAATACTTCAGGCTCGTGACGCTGAATTCAGATGAGCAGGGCAGAAACACTTCTGCCTGTCAACCTCATCTTCTGTACCAGGTTACTGTCCTTGCAGCACAAACAGCAGGATCAGAAAAATCTGCTTCAGCCGTTTCAGTTATTGATCTGGCACCTTAATTCAAATGCACTTTCATATGAACTTTCATATGAGAGGTAACTGGGATGTGGAGGCAGATTAATTATTAGTGTAGTCCTCAGTCCTTACTAGGACTAATTGTTGTGGAGTGGCTACACACACTTCTACAAACCATCTAAGAAAGCCAAGTTCTAATCTACTCTTTTTGGGAACTGAGGGAAAGGGATGAGGTGTCAAAATATTAGATAGAGTGAATAATGTCTAGTTTAATAAATATGGTAGTATTTCTTAATAAATCTATTAATATATTTATCAATATTAATTAATATTAATATCTATAAATAAATAATAGAGATACTTTATTGCTAAATAGTAGAGAGAAAGTGACAGAGGAGATAGAACAAAAGAAAAACAGAAAAGAGAATTACAGCCCAACCAGCTCAAGTTCCTGGAAAAACACTGGAACAAATAATCAAGCAGTTTGTAAACACCTTGAAAATAACACGGAGATGAACAACAGCCTGCAGGGATTTGTCAAGAACAGACTGTGTCAAATCAATCTAATTTTCTTCTATGATAAGGAAACAGATCTTGTGGACAGAAGGAAGGCAGTAGATGTAATACAGCTTGACTGTAATGTAGCGTTTGATTCTCTTGTGACATTCACATTAACAAGTCAGGGAAATCAGGTCTGGAGGAAAATTCTATAGACTGGTGACAAAAAGATTCTAGAAAAATACAACTGCAGCTGCCATTCTGCAGTCTGCCTGGAAAGATGCACTTTTTGAATTCAGACCTTTGGAATGGTCTCCTGCATCCAGAAATGTCTGCTGTCTTTAGCTGCTCCCATTCTGTGTGGATTAATATGAGGTTCTGAACTCAGGCAGAACTATAAATTGCAAAACAACACTCCCAGAACAGCTGGTGCAGTAGTGATTCTTTAAGGAGAGTTCTGCCTAGGTGGATCATAAGCTGAGCACAAAGCAGTAACGGTGATCCAGCGTGAAAAACTCAGACTTCATCCAGGGACTTAAAAACAGCAGTGCGGACTGCAAACCATGAATGAATCTTTCCACCTTACTCAGCACTGACTAAGACTAGTTAGGTTAACACATCTGGTCTGAAGCACCTGAGATGGATTTATAACACGTTCAGAGCTGAGCAGCAGTGTCCACTACAAGATACAGCCTTCCAGGAGGCACTGAAGGAAACAGATTTGCTCAGAATAAAGAGAAGACCGAGGGAACATACGATAATAATCTTCACATACTAGAGTATCTCAAAACTTTTTCACCTTGTCCAATGCAGACGTAGTTTTAGGTAACAGATTTGCAGCAGTAAAGATCTAATGCAGTCCTGGGGAAAAAAATACTCAGGGCAGTTAAGTGCTGTAGTAGATTTTTTCAGGGATTATGTGTAATTGCTCTAATTTTCTATGAATGTCAGCAATGACGTAGGTTTAGCAGATCCCACCTTGGACTAGATGACCTCTGAAAGGCTTTTCCACATCTTTGTCTTCATGAGGACATCTGTGTGTCTGATTTGAGGCTGAAAGCCAAAACAAATCACAGGGAAATTGAATATTGCTCCTTACGACAAGAGATGCAGAAAAGCTTCTTTATTCTACAAGTTTACATAAAAGAATGGAATGGAAGAAGTACATTATGTGCTGGGTTAGATACAGGCAGTGGCACTGATTTTCACAGGGAATTACAGAACAGAGGTTTCAGTGAATATTTATATATGTATGTGTATGATGTGTCTCTACGTGGACCTATATGAAACTGTTTTAATGTCACACATTGCTAATTGTTGATAAATTACAATTAAAAATAAAACTGTTTTTGTATAACACTGTTGACTACAGAGTACACCTCATTTATTAATTATTAATGATACCATTTTTATACCAATGGGGTACCAGTGGAAAATTAATGAGGTTCTCTGACTTCAGTAGTACTTGATGTAAAATTTAGTTTGAGTACTGCATAAAATCTACTTTATGCAATTTTTTTACCACCAGTTTTCATTTTCAATATTCTCTCTTTATTCACAAAGAAATAAACACTATTTGATGTCAGAGTTAAGGTTTTCAGGTTTTGTATTGCTTCTTGAAAAAAGACTGACGCGTCTGCGTAAATGTGATTTCACTGTCCAATCCTCAGCTCAGAAACTTCTGCACAGCATATTCCTGCGCCAAGGTGCTGCTGTCTCTATGGTGCCTACACCTTAGACACTGACATAAATTTGGGATGCAAAACTTTATTAAAAAAGATGCTCAAAGCCAACTTTTGATCAATTTCATTGCTGGTTTAAAAAAACCTATCTCAGTCTTCAAGGTTATAGTACTTTTCTCCTGCAACCATTTGGTTTCTGGACAGAGGTAAAATCATTTCCTCTTGCTGACAATCTTATCAGCAGTATCTTTTAACACCCGGTTAATTTATGATAGTACAGATTTCACTGAACTTTTGATTACAGTGAATATATCTTGCGATCTGTTGTACCCTTTCCTACTACAAAACTGATCCTTGGCCAGCACATCTCACACTATTTTCTGCATTTTTATTTTCTGGCCACCTGCATGAGGTTCAGTAAGTCCAGGTGCAATGTTCTAGATAACAGCTTGCATGGGCCCACTTCTCAAGCCTGTCTACCCTCTGGATGGTGATCCAGGTGACTGGAAACTGGCCAACGTGATCCCCATCCACAAGAAGGGTCGGCTGGAGGATCCTGGGAACTACAGGCCTGTCAGCCTGACCTCAATGCCAGGGAAACTGATGGAGCAGGTTATCTTGGGGGCAATAACTGCGAACCTAAGGGATGGCCAAGGGCTCAGGTCCAGCCAACATGGGTTCAAGAAGGGCAGATCCTGCCTCTCCAACCTGCTCTCCTTCTATGATCAGGTGACCCGCTTGGTGGATGTGGGGAGGCCTGTGGATGTGGTCTATCTGGACTTCAGCAAGGCCTTTGACACTGTCCCCCACAGCAAACTGCTGGCTAAGCTGTCAGCCCACGGCTTGGACGGCAACACTCTGTGCTGGGTTAGGAACTGGCTGGAGGGCCGAGCCCAGAGAGTGGTGGTGAATGGTGCCACATCCAGCTGGCGGCCGGTCACTAGTGGTGTCCCTCAGGGATCAGTGCTGGGCCCCATCCTCTTTAACATTTTCATAGATGATCTGGATGAGGGCATTGAGTCAGTCATCAGCAAGTTTGCAGATGATACAAAGCTGGGGGCAGATGTGTCTGAGTTGGAGGGCAGAAGGGCTCTGCAGCGGGACCTTGACCGCCTGGACAGATGGGCAGAGTCCAACGGGATGGCGTTCAATAAGTCCAAGTGCCGGGTGCTGCACTTTGGCCACAACAATCCCATGCAGAGCTACAGGCTGGGGTCGGAGTGGCTGGAGAGCAGCCAAACAGAAAGGGACCTGGGGGTGCTGATTGATACCCGCCTGAACATGAGCCAGCAGTGTGCCCAGGTGGCCAAGAGGGCCAATGGCATCCTGGCCTGCATCAGGAATGGTGTGGCCAGCAGGAGCAGGGAGGTCATTCTGCCCCTGTACTCTGCACTGGTTAGGCCGCACCTTGAGTACTGTGTCCAGTTCTGGGCCCCTCAGTTTAGGAAGGACATTGAGGTGCTTGAGCGTGTCCAGAGAAGGGCAACGAGGCTGGTGAGGGGCCTTGAGCACAAGCCCTATGAGGAGAGGCTGAGGGAGCTGGGATTGTTTAGCCTTGAGAAGAGGAGGCTCAGGGGAGACCTTATTGCTGTCTACAACTACCTGAGGGGTGGTTGTGGCCAGGAGGAGGTTGCTCTCTTCTCTCAGGCAGCCAGCACCAGAACAAGAGGACACAGCCTCAAGCTGCGGCAGGGGAAATTTAGGCTTGAGGTGAGGAGAAAGTTCTTCACTGAGAGAGTCATTGGCCACTGGAATGGCCTGCCCAGGGAGGTGGTGGAGTCGCCAACTCTGGAGCTGTTCAAGGCACGATTGGACGTGGCACTTGGTGCCATGGTCTAGCCTTGAGCTCTGTGGTGACAGGTTGGACTTGATGATCTATGAGGTCTCTTCCAACCTTGATAATACTGTGATACTGTGATACTGTGATCTTTCCCTTTGGCTTGTCAGCCACTCAGCACCACTGCCCATGTCACCGGCAGAGATGTTAAACAGAAACTGGACCCAAGCCAGACCCCTGAGAAACACTGCTTGTAACTGATTTCTGCTTGGACACTGAGCTGCTGACCACAACTCTTTCAGTGCAACCACCCAGCCAGTTCCATACCCACAGAGAGGTCTACCTGTTAAATCTGTCTTTCCAACTTAGAGATGAGGATGTGATGCTGGACAGTGTCAAAGGTGTTGCACAAGTCCAGGTAGGTGACATCATTCACTCTTCTCTTGTCCACTAACACTCTAGTGCTGGTCACAGAAGGTCACTACGTTTGTCAGGAATGATCTGCCTTGAAGCCACGTTGGCTGTCATCAGTCACCTCCTTGTTTCCCATGTGCTTGAGCATCGTTTCCAGGAGGACCACAGAACCAGATAATCACAGAATGTTAGGGATCGGAAGGGACCTCAAGGATCTGCTCCTTGATCTTGCCAGGCACAGATGTGAGACAGACTGGTCCCAGGTCATCTTTTTTCCTCTTTTTAAAAATGAGGGTTGTGTTTGCTGTTTTCTAGTCAGTGAATTTCACAGTTTGCTGTGGTTTTTATTGTGCTCTAACTGTTAGAATGGCTTGATTGGTAAATATGGGTTCTGAGCTCTGAAATACTCTGGATTACAAATAAGAGAGTGAAAACTGCTGACTGGGTGTCACACAAATTTGTGTTCTCTTCTGGCAAGTCTACTTGGTCAGTACCAGTCGTGTGTTTGATCAAGTGTTCAGTCTTTAGTCTTCTATCTGGTTTACAAATGGAGTAAGGAACAGAACCTCACCTTGCTAGAAAGAAAAGGATGTTTGTTGAAGTAGCTTCCAGTCTATGGCAAATTATATGAGACAGACAGGAAAGAGCTGCTGGGTTTTCTTGGATTTGTTTTTTTGTTTCTTAAGGGAATTGTTTTTTTGTTAACGAGTTCTGTAATTCCTTTTCAGCCTTCCTCTTCCATCTGTGTGGAGTTAACCACAGGTGATTCCATCATGAAGACAACAACACGTTTTTCGTTTGCACCCAGAATATGAGCAGGAAAGCTGTTTGTTGAGAAAAAACAATGTCTAAACTGACATTAGAAAACATAAGAAACAGAATAACACAACAGAATTTTTTGCTATTTTCAGGAAACAGGTGTTGCATTTAAACTTCCTAATCTCCCAGTGAAAGTAAATTTGCAAGTGATACTACTGGTCTTTTTTCCATCTCCCAGAAGCCATCTCCAGTCTGCACACTGAGATGCTGGAAAGACTCACGTGAGCTACAGTGACTTCACGTGGACAGGTTCAGTGCACTGATTACTTGGTTTGTCAGCAGAGTGGAAGAAGTTAACTGCTGTACTGCACCACACATGGAGTTTGAAGACATAAGTGAAAAGCCTTTGCAACTTCTCCCAGGAGAGTTATATTGGAAAGAAGAGCAGTGACCAAATGAGGCATCAAAACACATATTGACCACAGTACTAATGCTACTAAGACCAGGGTATGCTACGTACTACCACGAACATTTGCAAGGTCTTCTTTTCTCATTTGTCAGCAATGCTGACGCACTATGTTTCTCTAAACAAGTCCTGTAAGTGTTTTGCTATCTGCCAGACAAGGGTTGTGGAGTTCTGTAACAGAAATTGAGAGATACAGACTAATGAAAGCTTTCCATCAGCAGAAATAGCGTTGGCATTATTCATCTGACTGAAATTGTATATGAACATTGAGTATGGACCATCATCTGTTTTCTAGGACAACTATAACACTTCTCTTCTTTCAAGACTATATCATTACAATCTAAGAAAGCAAACATTTAAAGTTACTGGTGTCTAGCCAGGGGCACCTGACTGAGCTTTAAAATATACTGCAGTGAAGGATGACAGTGCTACAAGCTGATGTTGAAATAGTTCAAAGAAATGAACTATAAAATATAATATTGATTTTTCCCTGTGCTCCCCGCCACCACATTTTTTATTCCCCTTCCAAAATAAAATCCTTCATTCCTACAAGCATTTCTCTCAAGGGAAAACAATGAGGCTCAGTGTCAACAATACAGTAAATCTGGTGTAAGAGAGCCTAGTGCTAAATTACAACACCTACAGCCACACTACAGGTCTGATTTAGTGAGTCACTCTAGCAAGTGACTCTGAATTTCTGATATGACACCTTTTTTCTGCTCAGGTAATCTTCATTCATCAGAATAAAGGACCTAAACGAACTGCAAGATGGAAGGTTACAGTCTTGTTTTGGGGTGTTGTTATACTGGATAGTGATATGGTTGTAAGTAGAGCTGGTAGTAGTAACTATGGAACCACAATCCAAAGAGACATTTAACGATGTCACCCTAGAGCAAGGTGGCCAGGCGTGACAGAGTCATATGAAGATTAAACAGAAAAGGGTCAGTTTCTTGCCACACGTATGCTGCTACAGTTTATAATTCACCATGGACAAAAGTAACTTCCAAGGTTTATGCTGATTAATTACCTGCTTGGGATCTAATTTTACCCCTGTTGATATCAAGAGAACTATTTCTTTGAATAAATCAGTGGATTCTGCATTTTGTCTCTGCAGACTTCATTTCTGTTTGGTCAAGTAAGTATTCAGCTGCTCTACCATGTTGAAAAATGTGGCCAGAGCAAGAGTCAGATGCCTACTCAACTCTGTAGTCCAGAAAGCCCTTGCTCAGTCCCTTGCCCTAAAGAGGAACGTCCCAATTTGACCTTAAGGTTCTCCAAATGCTTTTGTAAGTGCCTGGGATGGCCTCGTAGTAAGCAGCTGTGCTTCTATTTCTTGATTCTGTCAGATCAGTGTCCAGAAATGAAGCAGGTTGGCACGCAGCTTCCTGGGGGCACCTGAGTTCACAGCAGTCCTGGCACACTGACCCGAAGAAGGTGTGTCAGCCCCATGTGAGTAGACTGGGCACACATCCACGAGATTATCTGATACCTGCCACAGAACTCAGAAAATGTTAGAGGAACAGCTCTGAGGAGAATTGCCCTGCCTTGCAGCAAAGGAGCATCTCAGGAGTGCAATGTCAAGGAGTAACAACGACAACACTTACAGCCTCTGAAGGTCTCCCAGGCAGTTTATGTTTTGCAGATACAGGGGAGGTCCCCTGATAGCCTAGTCCAATGTAAGACTAATCCACCTGAGACACTCTAGTGTGTGTCTTCATGGTTTGGTACCTTTAAACTGTACAGTTCTGGGTTATGTTGATAAGACACAGAATTCATCTGATACGTTTTCTACACATTACAGACAAGTGGAAAGAGATAATAAATGAGCCCTTAACTGTCTGCAACAAGCTTCTTTACTCTCATGGAGTCCAGTTACTTGGCCTGGAAGGGAAGGTAGCATACACAGGATCTGATTGCTTGAAAGTTTGTCACCACATATCCTGAGTCTCAGGGTAAAATTTACTATATTCTGCATATAAAATAAAAAATCAAACCACAGAAAAACTGTAACTTTTATTTGTGAGCATAAATGAAAACACAAGACACTGAGATAATACAATCTTTACTATTGACTGTTTAGGACACAACGAAAATTAAACTGGGAATTATTTAATAGCTGTGAGACATGCAATAAAATATTGTCAAACAAAAGTGTATGTAATTTTTATGAAGATTTCCACCAGTGAGTATCAGTAGTTCCATGATACACATCATACCTCACTAGCTTATTAGTTTACTTTTATGAACACACCTTCCCAAAAGAACTAGGTTTTACTTTTTTTGTTGTTTTTATTAATGTTTTATTACAATTCATCATGAAATAGCTGGAGATAGAAACTTTCAGTATTAAAAGCTTATTTACTTTAAATCTTGTTATAGTGAGTTCTATTTGTACAAAAGTATAGAATAATCTTCTTGGTTTAGGTATTTGCATTTTTTTATATAGTGTAAGTTTGTTCAAATTTGTTATCTGGTGTAATAAAAGTCAAATAATTTAAAAGCAGAAGGTATTTGCTCTTTGTTGACCTAACAAACAACTTCACACGTTGGGAATGCCTACACTGCAGTACAATGCAGACACAGACAAAGAGCTCAGGTGCATTGTATGTAGGGCCCTCGCTACAGGAGGGACATCAAGTGCTGAAGTGTGACCAAAAAGGGGCAGTGAGGGTCATGAAGGGTCTGGAGCACAAGTCCTGTGAGAAGTGGTTGAGGAAACTGTGGTTGTTTAGCCCAGAGAAAAGAAGGCTCAGGGGAGACCTTATTGCTCTCAACAACTACATGAAAGGAGTTTGGAGTGAGGAGGGGGACAGACTCTTCTCCCTGGTGGCATCAACAGGACCAGAGGAAATGGTTGCAAGCTGTGACAGGGGAGGTTTAGGCTGGATGTTAGGAAGAATTTCTTCATTGAAAGAATCATAGAATCATAAAATCATTAGGGGTTGGAAGGGACCTTGAAAGATCATCTAGTCCAATCCCCCCACCACAGCAGGATCACCCAGACCAAGTCATACAGTCAGTCAGGGTTAGAAGGGACCACAGGATCATCCAGTTCCAACTCCCCTACCATGGGCAGGGACACCCCACCCTAGATCAGGCTGGCCAGAGCCTCATCCAGCCTGGCCTTAAACACCTCCAGGGACGGGGCTTCCACCATCTTCCTGGACAACCCATTCCAGGCTCTCACCACTCTCATGGTGAAGAAGT
This sequence comes from Rhinopomastus cyanomelas, assembly GCA_013400115.1. Classification (NCBI taxonomy): domain Eukaryota; kingdom Metazoa; phylum Chordata; class Aves; order Bucerotiformes; family Rhinopomastidae; genus Rhinopomastus; species Rhinopomastus cyanomelas. The sequence continues at coordinate 59,449 of VXBP01005069.1, read as the reverse complement.
ACACTGCTCAGAGAGGCAAGTGGATCCTGGGGTGTCAGTAAGTGCCCAAACAACCCTGGAAACACTCAGATGAATTACACTTATTTCAATTTTAGGATATTTAACCTCATTTAAGAGAGTCTGCAGTAATTTCATTATAACAACATAAACTGTACATATTTTTTAATCAGTTTAATTTCCCACCTCACATTCCCTTATTTGCTTTCTTCAGAATTTTGTTTTCTGTGTAACTGCCTTTTATCCTGCTCACTGTTTCTTTCTTGTTACCTTTCAGCACCCATCCAAGAGATTGAACAAGCAGTGCCCACATGCTCTATGAACGTAAAGGGGACAGCCACCATCCCAGTCCAGGTAAGGGTGGCAAGGGAAAAAAGCCTACAGAGGATATCAATCTTTCCCATGAAAAGGTGCATGGCTACTTCAAGATAACAAGTTCAGTCAGCAGATTTCAACAATCCTGGGCCATTTCAGATCATTGTTTACCTATTACATACCAAGCCACCTGCCAAATGTCATGGGGAGGTGAACAGGGAGTAGAGAAATCAGTCAAGGAGATGGATGAGCTGCAGACTTGATTATTTATTCAAATTATTCCCACAACGACTGAGTCTTGCTGATTGCAAACAGCGTGTTGTCACAATCATTAGGAAAGGGTAAAGGTGGCAGGAAATTAATGGCCAAATTAGAGTTATTGAACAGTGCTAACTATGACAGTATTTTGTAAGATCAGAAGCAGAAGACTGTCTCCCGTCAGTGACCAGCAACATTCAGAGCTCTTTTCTCTACACTGTTTTTTGCTCTTAAAAGTACATATACAACTCCAAAGGTATCCCAGACAGTTCTGTCCATCGTTCCCAGTTTCCTTTCATGCCCTTTATCTTTAAAGAAACACAGCTTCTCACCATTCCCTCCTATGCCCCTTGAAATATTTGAAGAAACACTTCAAACGTATCTTTGCACCTTCTGCTCTTTCCTTGTTATATCAGCGTGAGGGAAGCAGCAAGAAGGCAGCGCAGCAGGCTGATGCTGAAGGGTGACCTGCTGCAGCCCAGAGCAGCTCTCCCACTGGCTTCAAGGGGATGGTTTCCTACTCAAACGTGTCTTTGCAAAATTGCACACATCTTTTTCACCTGTAACAACACTGGGGCTGTGTTTGATGTGAAATGTAGGAGAGTGTGGAGGACACAGGGACTGTGGAAGGGACACCTTTATTCCAAGTACCTCAGGATTTGTCCTTTCTTCTCCCTCCAGAAGCACAGCTGCTTGGGTCAGTACTGTTTAGAGCATGCTGACACACTCCCTGGATGGTGGTGAACCAACTCATGCTTCCTCTCCTCGTACAAATGAAGCCTATACTCACTCCATTATATAGAGCAACACAAATCTTTCTTCCTAAGTAAGAGTGCAACTGTTTTAAAAACACCTTTCCACTATCTAGTGATAGGACGAGGGGCAAAGGGTGTCAGTGGGAACATAGGAGGTTCCACATAAATATCAGAAGGAACTTCTTCACAGTGAAGGTGACAGAGCACTGGAACAGGCTGCCCTGTGGAGTTGTGGAGTCTCCTTCACTGGAGAGGTTTAAGACCTGTCTGGATGTGTTCCTGTGTGACTTGGTCTAGGTGATCCTGCTGTGTCAGAGGGATTGGACTAGATGATCTTTCAAGGTCCCTTCCAAATCCTAATGATTCTATGACTCTTTGAAAGAAAAATAATAGCAACCTGTTCCACAGTCTTTTCAACATTATTATCAGCCTGTAGAAGTTCAGAGGTCTTAAAATGTCATCATCAATTAGATATTAAAATAATATGTTTCCAAGGAGTAAAAGAAAAGATTTTTCCATATTATAAAATACTGGGATAAGTTTTCAGCCAAGTTAGTTTAGCGCAGGTTAGTGAGACAGAGCTGAGAATTTTAAAATGATAAAACATGGGGAAGACTTCAAAACATTTGTAAGTTTCTTACTTTCTGATATTGTGGTATGAAAGACAAAGGAAAGGGATATGGAGAATAAAAATTATGAAGAGAAGAAAAAGAACAACTTCTCATCATAGATGTAGTCAGTCCCATTGAGAAGCAAACTTAGGAGTGTGGCAAACTAGTTGGTAGACTGAAGTACAATTAACGAGATTCTCCTGTCAATAAATAATTCAAGGAAAATCTTTTTAAATGGCACAAGTAAATATTTAATTTGGATTAAATATGAACATGTTTTAAATAAGGAGATTTGTTGCTGAAAATCTGTATTTAAACATAAAAAGGTTTTATGTATGTTCACACCTTTGTAAAACCTGTGGTGGGGTAATTATAAAATGCATGATTTACGATTTGTTATTTAAGAAGATTATAAGTTAAAACCTGACCAATCCTGTCTAACTTTAGGCACTTTATTTAAACACCTAAGATAGGACAGTTGTTCTGATCACTCTGCAGGCAGCTGTTTGTGGAGAGTCATTTGAAACTATGCTTGGCATTAGTCTAGTTTATTGTGTGGCAAGCTGAATTTGGACTCTTGCTACTACTACCTGGAATTCCTGCTATGATTGAAGAGTTCAAAGTAAGGAAATGAGTGTTAGAATAAAAAAAGCTTGTATTTATTCATTGATCAGAGGATTATTGGGAAGGGCTAGCATTGTGCAACTGAAAAACTGATGAGATTGGGCTTTGTAAGCCAAAGCATTTCCAGCAGAGTTCAGAGGAACTGCTGACATTATCAAGACTTGTCCAGTTTGAGGAGCACTGCATAAAAATCCCACCAGTCAGAACAGATAAATTTAAATCGAAAGATGTGCTTAGAAGTGCCCCTTATGATAATAAGAGTAGAAAGCCTTTCTGATGAGCAAGGACGAAATACTTCAGGGTTTTAATCTTAAATAAAGCCGAGTTGACAGGATTTCTTTCTATATGTTTATCAGGTTCAGTGCACATGGGTCACAAATATTAAAACAATCTGTATAAAATCAATCCCATTTTATATTTAGGCTTCCAATTAAATATTTCTATTTCTTAGAGAAGTGTGATTCTGTAATCATTTTCCAAAAACATTCTGAAGAAAAAAAAACCCCAAATTTATTGTCTTAACAATGCAGTTTACAGACGATGCTGCACGCTTGCTGTGTCAGATTCCACTGTGAGTCCAAATCCAACCTCATGCACAGTTTCAGGAAAATCCATGAATAGCCAGAATACCAATAATAAACAAAAAAACCAGAATTAATGTTGAAATGAAGCTATCAACTGCAGTAAAAATGACAACAGCTATTTGGTAAAGGAATTGATTTCAGTAACTGTATCACACACAGGAATGACAATGGGTTTCCAGTGTCTAAGACCAGTATGGAAAATATCAGTGTAGACAGTTTATCACTAGAGTTGAAATAAAACTAAACAAAGGGGTTTCTCTTGAACTACTGATGTGTTGTCTTTGCCTCTCCATGCTTTTACTCAAAGACATATATTGGAGAGCTTACCTGCATCTCATGTGTTTTGCTGTATTTCAGCACCAATGGTACTTTATTACGATATAATAATAATAATATGAGATTATTAAATCCCACTAAGCTTCTTATGCTATTGATGCTGTTGTTGTGAATGCTGTTTCCTTTTCCTGTTGCATCTTTCTTATCTCTTGCAAAACCTATTTTATTATAGGTTTGCTTCTACAAGAAATTAAATTCTATTTAGAGGAAGCAAAATGTTAATTTAATCCATTTTTAAGCATTCTCCAGGGTGTGAGTTTAAAGTACATGGTTCATGTTCTTATGTTTTGTACCAGCAGAGATCAAAGGAGACTCAACTGATATCTGTGAAGAAACTTGGGATTTATCTTAGTAAAAATAACTGTCTCAGGTGTTAATAGATGATCTACCAGAGCTGCTGAGCCAATGAACCATGGAATTTCCTAAGTGATATTTGTCCAGCCACCACACTATTTGAAGCTGTTCACTCAGTTCTGAAAAATGTGCCTGGACCAGGACAAATGTTAGTCTGGAAGGTCTGGTAATAAGAAGATAGCACCTGCCACACTTTTAGAAAGTCATTATCAATTGCATCAGAAAGAAGAGGGAAAGAATTTGCAGTGATTAGTATTTAATCTGCAGACCATTGATTGCTTTTGCTTGGGTTTTTTAATGTTTATGTTCAAAAACCAGTGATGAAACCATGCAAAGTTGGCAGCAATTGGTAGATACATCTTAGCCATCATACATTTGATTACTAGTCAGTGGTTTATTTCAATCATCTCTGATTTGTGGTACGTGATGAGTACTTCTCAATTGATAGTCTTCCAATATTTACAAAGCAGGAGCCTCTTGTCAAAAAAACCCCCTCAAGTAGCAAATATTCTACAAGTGTATGCGTTTGCATTCATGTTAAAATTTCTGGGTGCATGAACACAAGTCTGAAGAATCTGTTGGCTCTCCCACTATGACTTTTAACTCTGGATGCTAACCAAACCTATTTATAACAGTCTGTATTTGTAAATGATTGCATTTTTCAACCTGTTCTACTCAGTACATGTTAACACTGAACTGTATATGAACAAACTGTAGACTTGCACTGTAGTGTCCAAAGAAGGGCAATTAAGCTGGTGAAGGGTTTAGAGCATAAGTTTGACGAGCAGTGGCTGGTGAATCTGGGGCTGTTTAGCCTAGAGAAAAAGAGAATGAAAGGAGGTTGGGATGAGGTGGACTACAGTTTCTTCTCCCAAGTAACAAGCGATAGAACAAGAGGAATCAGTCTCAAGTTGTGCTAGGGGTGGTTAAGTTGGATATTAGGAAAAATTTCTTCACCAAAATGATTGTGAAGCATTGGAACAGGCTGTTCAGGTTGAGCCACCATCCCTAGAAATATTTTAAAGACATTTTTAAAGACACGATTTAGTGGTGGTCCTGGAAGTATTAGGTTAATGGTTGAGCTGGACTAGAGTGTTGAAAGTCTTTTCCATCCTAAATAATTCTATGGTTCTGTACCTGTTTGTTCAGATCATGGAGAAAGGCAGACAGATGTACACAGCAAAGTGTCAAGAGGCACAGGACACAGGTTAGAGCCCTGGAAATTTCAATTGCCTACAAAGATGTCTTTTTTTTGTTTTAGTCATTTGAGTGATCAAACACAGGAACAGAACATGCAGAGGTGTTACCACATGTCCATCTTTGGAAGTGTTCGAGGGCTAACTAGGCAAATTGATTTGGTTAGACCTGCTCAGACAGTGGGTTTAGACCAGTAGACTTCACGAGCTCTGGTTTGTTCGGAACTGTTCTGTGATCTCATGTGTGTACTGCAAACATTTTTAAAACCCATTTCCTTTAAGCAAGTGCCTATCTGAACAAAACTTATTAAAAGGTAGTTAGTACTAAAGGCTTTTCCCCAATCAAACTGTACTGAAATAAGCTAAGATATTGGGTACAGAGAGAGTGAGACTGTATAAATCATGGTCCACAGAAAAATAAGATAAAAAGGTAGTTAATCAAGCATTGGCATTTAGTTCTTTAGAACAGCCCCATCCAGGTTATATTTAACTTTCTTCCATCTGAAATAAGTAAAAGATTCAGAGAACAAAGCATCATTGTTGAGAACATTAATTTAGGACTCTGCTAGCCAGGCTCAAATCAAAGCTTTCTTTGTTAGTTAGAGAAACCTTCTCATTCTCTTACAAAGCCAAAACACTGTAGAAACAAAGACTGCACATAAGGGGATAAGGAGACCAAAACCCAGCTGACTTTCTCAGTGCAGTGCCAGAACACACTGCAGATCACATTAACAGCTGGTGTCAGTCAGACCAGATCATCTAACCATCAGATGAGCATCTGGTCACATACACAAAGCTAAACAATACAACCTGTTTATAGAAGAGAGTAATTAATATGATAGCTTGAAAACACACGTCTTTGCAAACTTCTTTGTGGGGTGTATACTCACCATATGTTAACCCTGGAATACCTTGGGCATTAGAACCTAGCTTTTGACCATGGGAGGTTGCATAACCTGCTTGTGTAGGTATTCCAGGGACTGACATCCTTAGCTGTTCTTAGAAGACATCATACATCATTAAAATATGGGTGTCATCATAAATTCATTTTGGTAAAGCTCCTGCAGCAGAAACCACACAAGATCACACAGAAAAAAATGTCTGTCTTCAGAGTGGCAAGACACATGTCCCATCACCAGGACACAACTGCTCCAGGTCACACAGCTGACACCATTCTGTGTAGTGGTCTGTAGATTCATTGCACAGAATCACAGAACATTAGGGATTGGAAGGAACCTTGAAAGATTATCTAGTCCAATCCCCCTGCCAGAGTAGGATCACCTAGACCAAGTTGCAGAGGAACAGGTCCAGGTGGGCTTGAAATGTCTCCAGAGAAGGAGACTCCACAACCCTCCTAGGCAGCCCATTCCAGTCCTCCATTACCCTCACTGGGAAGAAGTTCCTTATATTAATGTGGAACCTTCCATATTCCAGTTTACACCCATTGCCCCTCGTCCTACAACAGGATGCCATCAAGAAGAGCCTGGTTCCATCTTCTTGACACCCACCCTTCACATGTCTATAAGCATTAATGAGGTCACCCCTCAGTCTCCTTTTCTCCAAGCTAGAGACCCAGCTTCCTCAGCCTTTCCTCACTGGGTAGATGTTCCATTTCCTTCATCATCTTGCTCTGCGCTGGACTCTCTCCAGCAGTTCTGTGTCCAGTTCTGGAACTGAAGGGCCCAGAACTGGACACAAGATTCCAGATGTGGACTCACCAGGGCAGAGTAGAGAGAGAGAAGAACCTTTGCAATCTGCTAACCAACCTTCTATTTCACCCCAGGATGCCATTGGCTTTCTTGGCCACAAGGGCACATTTCTGGCTCATGGTCAGCCTGCTGGCCAGCAGGACCCCAGGCTCCTTTCTTCTACACTGCTGTCCAACAAGTGAGTTCCCAGCTTATACTAGTGCCTGGGGTGGTTTTTCCTCTTATCCTGTAGTTAAGGCCTCCATATGGCTAGGTTTATAGAAAACTTCTTGAGTAAATGCTACCAACAATATTTCTGTTAGCAAGTGAAAAACAAAATTGCCTCCAAATGCTCAAAAGGTCGTATTTAAACAACAGCAGAAAAAATAGAGACCTTTTTCTCTGATGTTCAGTCAGTTTTGTAGGAGAGTTGCCACTCAACTGCCAAGGGGATGCTGTGAGCTGAACCATAAAGGAGCAGGAGCGATTACCTAATTTGATTGTTACTAGAAAGTGATTTAGCAAAGGGATTGTATGAGTCCAGCTGCATACCAAGATGAGGTCCTGACTCAAGAGCTTCTGTGGAACAGGAGAAATCAAGCTACAAGTTCCAACTCAGCTGAAGATTGTTGAGTTTGGGAGTCTTTCAAACAATATGCCTTCACTTGCCTGCCTGTTATTGGAGGTAACTTTGCATTCAGCTGTGAAAGATACGTGTCCAGTAATGCCTTGGTGGCAGGAAGAGAGCAACTCTGTTTGCAGAGTTTAAAAGGTTCCTCTTTTTTTACTGCAGGGAAATCAGTTGTGTGCACTATGGCATAAAAAGTCAGAGGAAAGAAGCTTTAGCTTCACTATGAATCAAAGAGGGCAACGTGCACACTGCAGCGGCACCCGCAGTTGCTCTCACTCCACGTAATTCACTCTAGTGCAAAAGAGCAGAACTTGTTAAATGTGTTTGGGCACCTGGTCTGGCTGCTCAAATGGCCAGCAGCAAGTGCAGATGCACAGCTGCCTCTTCCAGGAGGTACTTAGAGACCCCCAGGGCTTAAAGCCTGCAGGGAGCATCTAAGAAGCTGCCATGGCATCTACAGAGCATAAGGTGGGGGCTAAGCCATGCCAAGCCTGTTATTATTACTCCAGAGAGGCTTTTTCCTACTCTCTCTAATCTCAGTCAAGAATCACTAACAGACTTCATGCCAAGAACTCCATTTATACATTAGATTTTGTGTGGTTGTCAAAATAATACTCAGTGTTTGGAAAAGCCACATGAGAGTTGCTTGATGATCTTCGAGACATGAAGCAGGAAGTCAAGAGCTTCAAACCTCCTGGCTTATATGGGGGAGTGTAATGGGATGTTGGGCTTCCCTCTGAGATGATTGGGGGGTTGGACTCGATGATCTCTTGGGTCCCTTCCAACCCCTAACATCCTATGATCCTATGATCCTATGATTCCTGAAGTAGTAATTGTCAATATAAAGAAGGGGGAAATAAAAGGCTTATATTTATCTGCCATTAAAGGTAGCACTAACATTTCAAAGGAGAAGAAAAGAGGAGATTTGTGTTAAATCTATAGTTGAATCTAGTTGATTCTATGATTCTATGAATCTGCAGAAGATGGAAAATGCAAGCTAACATTCATATATAAAAAAGCCTAAAATGGGTTCTGGTAGTTAATGAATCCATAATCCATCTGCTGGACTTAGAGAAAGAGAGTTCAGTGAGGATCATGTTATTTTTGTCACACATCAGGTTTTCTAGAACTTCACAAGAGCTGTTTCAGATTCCACAGATAAGTATTCGTTGTGCTTGCTGTAATGGGGGTGGAATTAAAGCTGATTTCGGGGTTAAAGATAATTTCAGGATGAACAGCTGATATCAAGGCACCATTCCTGTGCCGTGGAAATCCTTGTTACCACAGATCTAGACCTCTGCAATACCTGTCACCTGTTCATAGAACATTATCACAGAACATTAGGGATTGGAAAGGACCTCAAGAGATCATCTGGCCCTATCCACCTGCCACAGCAGGATCATCTAGATCAGTTGCAGTTCTGAGATAATGGATTAGAACAAAGAGAAAACTTGCAGGTTAGCATATTAAAAATCCTACCTGGAGAGTAAAATCATCTTATCTAAAAAAACTTCCTGTAGCTGGCCATTTGAACACCTCTCCATACTCCACTGGCCAGATGTCCATTCACTTGCAGCAGCATCTTACATGTTCTGCAGTCACGAAGACAAAATTGCACCCACGTTGGGTATTGTATTGGCAGAACAGGCAAGGTTTGAGAGGAAGGACTGCCTCTCAGCAGCCAACACTGGTTAAAATATCATTGTGGCACTGTGAAAGTGCCTTGTGATGAACATCAGCAAAGTCCAAGGGCCCTAAGTGACTGTAAAGCTGCAAATAAGCACATGCCTCTGTAAATCAAATGTGGCACAAAACAGCCCTGAGTCTCTTAGACAAAAGGAAGCAGTTTACTGACTGTAGCAGCACTGAGTCTGGGTCAGTCAGTCTCTGCTTTTAGAAGACACTGGCATGGCAGTGGTGCCACTGTCGCGCTGCGCCGTGGCTTTGAGCTGTGCTGTCGTATTTCTGCCTGACACTGCAGTGCACTCCACAGACACGTCAGTCTGGAGACCTGGAACTCTGCTGTGATTCATGCATACACCCTGTGCTTCTGCCAGAAAGTGGGCACCAAAAGGTCTAAATCCTGAAAGCTCTGAGCAGCTGATTCAACCATAGCCAAGCTAGAGGATGTGAGCAGGAACACATCTAATTTACTGAAGCATGCAAGGCAGGAGAAGCCAATATTCATCTAATCATCCTATTATAGCCAACAGCCCCAGAGTTAGAAACCAGAACAGAATGGGAGACTTGTATTCACATACTAATCTGTCTGAATATGAAAACTGCTTCTTAAGAGAACATACTTAGTCTTCTGATAGTGATGTTCTACTGTGTTGTTAAAAACATTCACATAGCCATGGAAATCGAGAAGGAACTTCACCTCCTGTTCCTGAAACCATCTGACTACTGATGAAATGAAGAACATTTCCTTCTTTTGCCCCCAGGAGTGATATTTAGGTCAAGCCTCCCCTGGCACTCTAGCAGCTCCTCAGCATGAGCATCAATTCCCTTCAGTCTCCACTGTGCAACCTTTTCACCTGGATGAGTCACTGCATATGTACATGTATCCAGCCTGCACAGAGCCCTCTTCTCAGTCTTGGGAGAGGGCTCTGTGCAGCATCCTCTCTGTTTCTGGTCCTGTGCAACGTCATACAGCCTGTAGGGAAGCCAGATTTATTGTTCAGCTACAGAATGGTTGCAAGAGAGTTAGGAGTTATCAAATAGGTGCAGCTCAGTTTTGTATGAGCACAGTGGATCTGGTTGACCCAAAAACTTATGTATTTAAAGCACATATGCAATGAATCCTACAGCTTCTCAGAAAATGCAAGCACATCATCTTCCAATCCGTAATGATTCTATGATTCAACGACTGTATGATATCTGCAGAAAGGCTACCTGACATGCAGCACATTCCTTCCACTCTTGAGCAAGATGATGGAGTGTGGGTAGAGTAGAAAAACCCCAAGGACAGTTGTTTCTGGAAATCAGCCAGTCTTTCCAGCAGGACAAATTTTCTTCTGTTTTATAAGCTGGTGTTATAACAGGGAAAGTTTGGACATCTTGTGTTCCAGGTGGGAGGTTCCTTGGAAGTTGTATGTCTCCACACCTGTTTCCTGCACCTGTGCTTCTAGCCTGCTTTGTGCAGACATTACCATGTAATTCATTGTACTTGTTTCTAGGTACAAACCTTTATAGCCTGACTTCCTAAGATGAAAGAAGCCACTCAGTGACCAGGTGTCTCTATAGCTTTTGAGCATCTGGAAATAGGACTTCTGAGTAGTAATTCTTCCCTGTGTTTTAAATATTACCACCAACAATAAAAGAGAGTGAGTTAGTTCTTCCTTATTTATAGAAAGTAGAATTTTTCTATTTATGACCTTATTAGACAGGACTGTCTACAGGCTACAAAAACAAAACTTGGAGGAGCGCAGTTCTGGCAATAACACAAAAATTGCTGGATGTTCAGTTGGAAGTTGAGCCTGGAATGGGTTGCCCAGGGAGGTGGTGGAAGCCCCGTCCCTGGAGGTGTTTAAGGCCAGGCTGGATGAGTCTCTGGCCAGCCTGATCTAGGGTGGGGTGTCCCTGCCCATGGTAGGGAAGTAGGAACTGGATGATCCTGTGGTCCCTTCTAACCCTGACTGACTGTATGACTTGGTCTGGGTGATCCTGCTGTGGTGGGGGGATTGGACTAGGTGATCTTTCGAGGTCCCTTCCAATCCCTAACAATTCTACAATTTTAAGATCTTTAACTCAGAGTTAAAATCCTTATAAATTTTAAAACTTGCTGCAGGTTGTGAGATTTAGGAAAGGTCTTAATCATAAACAAATTTCTAGGAGAAAAGTAGTGCCTTTAAGTGTAGCAAACTCAGAGTATGGTGGAAAGCAGAGACAAATGCAAACAAATGAAGTTTTTTTGTTGTTCTAATGGTAGTGACATTAGTTGTTCTGCAGGACAAAACATTAGGCTGACCAGCCACTAATATGAGGATAGGTGTAGCAGGCATGTCTAAAAATATCAGTGAGCAAGTAATGAGATCCTGTAATGGGAGGAGTTGGTTGTTTTTGTGCCTGAGTGCAGCAATTCATATCAATTGACCACAGTGTGTAACTTGGTTTTGAGTACAAAATGCAGTCATAGTAGTCAAATGCTGCATTCCAGCTTCAGCCAAACTCCTATTTACTTTGACAAACCAGAACACAGAGGACTTGCTTCTTGTGTGGTCTAATGCTGTTTAAATAGGATGTTGTGCTGCTTTCTCAAAAGCCACACAATGATCATTTGAACACAAAGGTAAAAATAATGAGCAGCTTATCTACGGCGGCTAAGGAAAGGTTTTTGGAAAAAAAGAGAAAATTGAGGAAGTGATTGGAAGCACTAATGCAGGGAGGAATGTGTTGACAAACATAGTGCTGGTATGTGTTTATTTTAAGGACACTGAAGACTTACCTCACATCAACTCTATGCTTGATCTTTCTCACATTTTTAGAATCATAGAGTGGCTTAGATTGAAAGGGACCTCAGAAATCATCTAGTTCCAACTCCCCTGCCATGGACACAGACACCTCTCACCACACTAGGCTGCCTAGAGCCCTGCCCAACCTGGTCTTGAACATTCAAGACCCGACTGGATGAGTTCCTGTGTGACTTGGTCTAGGTGATCCTGCTGTTGCAGGCAGATTGGACTAGATGATCTTTTGAGGTCCCTTCCAATCCGTAGTGATTCTATGATTCTATGATCCACAACCTCCCCAGGCAACCTGTTCCAATGCCTCATCACTCTTACCGTGAAGAATCCCTTCCCAACAGTGAGGGTTATATTCACCTCAATAGTTGCTGGACTAAACCAGGAACGCAGTAGGTTGGGAAATCTGCCGTTGCTTTTTCCTTGTTCACATGGTCCACACAAAGGTGCCGGCCAGTGGTGGGTATTTTCACGAGATTTCACCAACATGTTTTCATTTAGCTCAGGATCCCAAAGCAGCAGAGCTACTGAAGGCCAGCGTATCCCAGCCCTGCCTGCTAATAAGGAGCCCTACAAATGTAGGTCACAAAAACAAAAGCAAAGCTCTTCCGGAGAACACAAACGTGTGATTTGTGAATGAAAGGCCAGGAAGTTTTAAAAGTGAAACACAAGTAAATTCACTCAGGATCCTGTTACAAATGAAAGCAATGAAAACACTTGGTTTTGAGAACTTGAAGGGTAGAGAAGATTTTGTTAACCACTTGTTCTTCCAGATAAACTGAAGCTCAGATATTATTATAAATATCTTTTCCACTGCTTATCAGAATTAGTTTTAGAAACATCAAATAATCGTGGGGCAAAGAAATATATAGAGGCAGCAGGAATAAGGAGGCAAAATAATCTGCTCTTACCCTAACTGCTTTTAAATTAGATTTTATTAAGTACTGCTGTAATCTTGCTCTCTCATTATGTATCAGCTGCAAACTTGAAATCCCTCATTGCCTGATCATTTAGGAGGTTCTCTAAATTTGCTTTAATTGTGGAATATATTCTTAGGGCAGTTGAGCATTTTTACCTATGAAGATTCTTCACCGTGAGAAAAGTGAGGGATTGTTCTGAGTCAAAATGTACTATCCCCACTACGTGACTTCTGAACAAGCAATTACTCCCTCCCTCAGAAAGACAGAGAAGCTGCCAGATTACGCAGCCTTACAAATAATAATAGGTATTCGAGACAGGATTTTGCAGTAGTAAGGCTCCAAACCTCACAGGTGTACCTGCCTTGCAGAATAACCTCCAGTTATTCAAAATCTAACCATCTAGGGGACTGTATGAAGGAAAGGCAGCCCTCCCAGCCTTTCAGACATACACTTACATGTATTTTTAAGCCATGTCTTTCTTTCCAATGAATATTTTATAAGCCATGTCTTCCTTCTCAGCCAATATTTTTTAAGTGATGTCTAATACACACTTTTTTAACCATGATGAACGGAACAGCAAAGCAGAGTAGGATTTGTCGTTTCCTGCGATAGTAATGTACTAGAATCAGGACTTAGGGTATCCAAATCCGAGAAACTTCCTGTTCTAGTTCTTTCTGTTTACTGGGCAGAATTTTTTTCAGTATAATTTTTCACCTTCACGAACTTAATAAATTCTTCCTTTTTGTCATCTTAGTAAAGTGGCAGAGAATAGAATTCCAAAACCACAATTATTTTCACTGCTCGTTGCCACAAACCTGGCTTTAAAAAATTAATTCTACCAAATTCCTTTTCCCCATCTTTTTAACTGTAAAACATAATTTCAAATTATAACCATGAAAGGCTATTGAAAGGCCTGTCCCAGGGACTGTGGTCACTCACAGTTAGTTTCCTCAACAGCATAAAATATTTACAGACAGAATATTAATATATTTGTATATAAAAATAAAAGCTTGGTGGCCAGATCCTTAAACACCTAAAATCTTTATCCCTTAGCTTCCTCCAACCCCCATTACTGCAGTGCTTTAACATCCACATTATTTCATAGCCTTTTCTAGAGCCCAGTGTTTATGGGTTGCAATATGAGAAAGCTGGGTTTCATTCTGTGCTACACCACAGCTTCCAATCTTGGGAAAGCTTCCAAATCACGCACATTAGTACTTCAATTCTGCCTAAGTCCAAAACTGTGACCTTCAAAGCCCACTGCTCAGCTGCTGCCAGCCTTGGAGGCATATGCTCACACTGAGTGATTATTTCCCAAGACCTAAGTCATGGTGATGGAACTGGGCTCTGTATAAAATGCAACAGAAGATACGTAGGGTTTTTTAACGTGATCCAAAGGAGAAATTTAACTTTGTTCAGTGGCTTAGTGATTAGAGCTCTAATTCTGTGAAAAAATACCTCATTCCCTTGAAATGCCCAAGTGTGATACTCCCACAGACATGGTGAGCCTCTTCTCCACTACCACTGTCAAGTTGCCTGAGAAATTCCGATGGACAGCAGGAAGTTGCTTGCTTGTCATTAACTATGCATCTACATCACATTCCCTTTTCTACTCACAGATCTTGCTGTTATCACAGAATCATAGGAATGTAGATGCTGGAAGGGACTTCTGGAGATCATCTAGTCCAAACCCTTTGCTAGAGCACAATCATCTAAAGGAAATCATATGGGGACATATCCAGATGTGTTTTGAATGTTTCCATAAAAGGAGACTTGACAGCATATCTAGCCAGCCTGTTCCACTGGTCTGATCGCCCCTGTGAAAACGTTTTCCTTATGTTTAAATTCAACATTTTGTGCTTCAGTTTGCCACCTTTGCCCTATTGCTGGACACCACCAAGAAGAGTCTATTCCCATCTCCTGCCACTAATCCTTCGGATGTTTGTAAATAATCACATTTCCCCTCAGTCTCCTCCTCTCCAGGCTAAACAGAGGGAACTCTCAGCCAATCTTTATAAGTAAAATGCTCCAGCCCTCTGATCATCATAGTAGCTCTGAGCTGGACTTTCTCACGGTGCTCCCTATCCTTCTTGAACTTGGGAGCCCAGAACTGGACACAACAGTCCAAATTGTATAGAGCCTGTATGTTGCTGACGGTGTATGGACAATAATTGCTCTCACATTNCTCGTTTCAGCACCTCAACATCCTTCCTGTACTGTGGTGACCAAAACTGGACACAGTACTCAAGGTGTGTATGATACACAGTTTGAGACATATTTTTCAGAAGGGTGGCATTAGGCTAAGACTCTAATATTTCACAGGTGTTTACTGTAGTGCTATATCTACCTATCTGTCTATCTATCTATCTATCTATCTA
>VXBP01005069.1:0-44306 GCA_013400115.1 Rhinopomastus cyanomelas | reverse complement strand
TCTATCTATCTGTCTATCTATCTGTCTATCTATCTGTCTATCTATCTGTCTATCTGTCTATCTATCTATCTGTCTATCTATCTATCTGTCTATCTATTCCCTAATGCCAAAACAAAAGATGTTTTGCAAAGACTTGGGATACATAGAGCAGCTGGACGCTTATTGAAATTAAACCTTTATTTTAAGGAATTTAGTTTGTACAATTGGTTTCACAGTGAATAATGCCTTGTCCTGTAGATCCATTTGTACAGTAAACTACAAGGAGTGTTTTCCCATCTAACTTTAAAATAATGAATATGGAGAAAAAAATACTTTTACTATTTTAGAAAAAAAAGAAATCTATATTCCTAAGAATATCATGCGAATAGAGGCCTGATGGTACAAGGCTACTACAGAAGAAACTTCAATTTTTGAGAGGAGGAATCTCAAGGGGAAAAAATTTTCACAAGTTCTCTTTGTAATACAGTGTAACACGGCAGAGGGCTAGGGAGAATAAATGTGGCTTACAGTTTTGGGCATTTTAATTGTGCAATGCATTTTGAAACAAAGGAGCAGATTTGAAGTGAGGGGTTAGTTACAGTAAGCATTCTGTAGGATTAAAGTACACTGCTAGCATCTTTGAAGATTTTGTCTGGAAATTTTCACCGTTCATTCTGATCAAAATTATTTCTCCCAAAAAGTCTGATCTTGTTTTTCCTCCCCCTTCTCCACATTCTCATTTTTTTCTCAGACCAGACCAAGGGAAATGTTATCCATTTTCCCTCCCAGATGCTCACCCATCTCTTTCCTGTCCTTTACTTTGATCTATTACTAACCTCTTCAATCACTGCTTAACCACAAAGCTGCTATTTCTTTTGAACTTGAAAGTTGAAAATAAACTGATGCACAGGTTTGATTTGGTGAAGCATTTGCTTTGTTAGAGGTTCATTCTGGATCTGGTAGTCTAGCCGGGCTATTTCTTTCCCTTCTTATATTTAAGTCATAATGATCTCCTATGACAGAACTCCTTAAAAATGCAAGCTTGCAACTCATCTAAACCCAAGCAAATGATGAAAAGCTATTTTTACTTTATTGCTTCTGGGTTTTATTTCTACATGAAGAAAACATTTTAATGCCCGTAACACGATTCCACAAGTTAGTGTCTTCGGCATGGGGTAAAATATACATATAAAATATTTCTTTAACATACTCAGAGCCCTTAAACTTTGAGCACCCTTCCTGAAATTTTTCTGTTCATGATGCCTCAAGAGGATGAAACAAGAGAGTAAGTTGTAGAAGGAAGGTGTTCAAGTCCTTTCACCCACAACATGAGGCAAATTACAATTGCATCTGTCATCAGAATGTGTGAGAGAAAAAAAACTGCTGCAAAAAGATAATTACTTTTCCATCTTGTTTTATTCTTCCTCATTGACTAATGCAGTGTTTTGGCAGTTTACTTCTGTTATAGGCAGAATAAATTGTGTTTATTAATATTTTATGTATTTCCTGTCTCATTCAATTGATCCTCAGTTCCCAGTTCAGGAAACATCTCTTTCAAGGAATCACAGAATCACAGAAGTTGGGAGTTACCTTTGGAGATCGTCTAGTCCAAACCCATGCTGTGGCAGGTTCACCTAGAGCAGGGTACACAGGACTGCATGTAGTTGGTTCAGAGAAGGAGAATCCACAGCTTCTGTGGGCTGCCCATTCCATTTGTTTTGTTACCCTCAAAGTAGTTTTTCCTCATGTTCAGATGGAACTAGCTTCCTGTGTTTGAGCCCACTGCCCCAGACCTGTTACTAAGCACCACTGAAAAGAGACTAGTCCCATCTTCTTGATATTTGCCCTGGGGTGGTAAAAAAAAGATGAAATCTTGATTAAACAAATATTAAAATTTTACTTAAACAAACAGGTATAAAATTATAAGATTAATTTTAAAAATCCCAGAAAACCAAAAGATCATTTAGAAATTTAAAACTTAGAATAGTTGTGATTTCAGTGCTAAAACACTAGTAGAAAACAACTGTCTCGTATAGACATGCAAAACCACTCCAACTTTATCTTGTAGTCCTCTCAGATATTTTTATTATAATTGAAAATTTGTAAAAACACTGTTCAAGTAACTTGAACTTTTTGTCACTTCTTAAACTTGTAAAGAGATGATCCTATCCAATCTGGTAAAGATATCTTTCTTAGTGTCAGCTGGAGATTATATTGCCAAAATTTCTTTACTTGTGATGTTCATATTGACAACTTCTCAAGAAGAGATTAGAAAGCTTAAAGGATCATTCTCTAGGAGCTCCTACCATTGACCTAACCTTGTTCACACTATTGATTTTTTTATTTGACTCAAATATATTTCACTTAAAGCTGTTATTTGTATAGAAGCAGCTACTGTGAGGAAGCTTCTTGAAACAAAATCTTTAAATCTATCCTTTTTAGTTCTACTAGAAGCCCAAAGGGAAGTTCTTTGATGCAATTATTTTATTTGGTTTATCACTTTCTTTACTCACCAAAAGTTGGGGAGTATGCAAATGAAGTTTTTCCAAACTCTAGTGACATGTAGAATGGTTCTTTTATCTCTTCACACCTACAGATACCTGCTCATAGTAATGAAAGGACTGTTTTCATCACATTGTTTTTGCAGAACATAAGAATGAGTTTGCATGCAACCCACTCTGACTGGGACGTTTGACAAAGTATTGTTCAGCAGTTTATCCACTGATGAGCACACTGCTCTTGGACACATGGGCTATTGTAGCCTAAGACTAGCAGAGTACCTAGTGGGACATCTTCACATGCTAAGTGGATGGAGTTCTCTTTTCTACTCTTTACACTTGAGTTAGAAAAATTTGTTGTGACATTATCACATTTGCACAGTTTGGTTGTTGGAGGGTTGCAGGGGACAAGACACCGATTCCTGTGTCCTGTGTTGGGAAATTCCTGTATCAAACCGCTACAGTTCATCCGGCAGCTCAGAGCTTTCCACTCCAGTGGAGCCTTCCCAAGTACAACACAAATTCCTTCTCTGAACATGTTTCACCAAGAGTTTCCTGCTAAGTCAGAGTAACCTTTCGGTTTTACACGCTGAAATGTTTGCACTGAGTGTCGATCAATGTGCTAGCCTCACAGGGCCATGAGCTGTTACACTGGACATTTAGTCAATCCTGCCCTGAATAAATAAATAAATATCCTTTCATTCACATGAACCCTTAACCATGACTAGTTGTCTACACCTTTTAGCAATGACACCTCTTTCTTCAGATAAAGATTTCTCACCAAAAGCAGTTCCCTTCTGCAAAGAGTCCCTCTGGGACCTGTATAGACAAAACATTAAGATATGTGATAATTTTGTTTTGTTTCATAGGATCATAGAATCACTAGGGATTGGAAAGGACCTTGAAAGACCATCTAGTCCAATCCCCCTGCCACAGCAGGACCACCTAGACCAAGCTGCACAGGAACACATCCAGACAGGCTTTAAACATCTCCAGTGAAGGAGACTCCACAACCACCCTGGGCAGCCTGTTCCAGTTTCCTGGATGCATGCCTTTGACACCACAACAGAATGAGACTGTCATTTCATAATCTGTGTTTATATTATCCTCCAACCTGTGAAAATAGAAGGTACATGTTAATTGCTATGTTTGCAGGTCTGAACATTTCTAAATTGCCCTAGGGAAAGTGTGTCAGTTCCTACACAGTTCCAAGTCACCACGCTTAACGGTAGGCTTACAAGAAGAAATTGGGATTCTTCTGTTGACAGGTACTAGTCATCAAATCACCAAGCAGGGATGCTCAGATCCTAAAGCCACTTATGAACAGGCAACCAAGTATCTCAGCTCAGAAAATGAATCAAACTCAAGTCCAGAAAGAAGGCAGTTTAGAAATTATCTCTGCCAGCTCATGTCCATCCCTTACATCCCATTTGGCTGTTTCCACTCACAAAGATTTCAAACAAAATGAAAGTACAGTGGTAAATTACACCCAGCCATTCAGACCCAAAATGTCCTCTGCTCTCACCCCTGGCACACTGAATTATGCAGCTGCAGCAATCATACCTGCATATTTAGGCTGCTTTTTACTTTGAACTCCTTTTTTAGCTATAAAATTTTTATGTCCCTATGAAGCTTTTCCCACTCTACAGCTACATCTGCTCTTCCAGAAGTGGTTCGTCTTGGCTTCAGTCTTTTACATGGGTATTTAGGAACTGACTCCTGAATGACATCTGCTAGAGTACCTGGTGATTTTTTTTAACCACTACAGTATTGGATCACATCACTTCAAGTTTCAAGGTCAGTGAAGGCTTTCCTTGACTTGATATCAAGTAGGAATCAAGAACATAAATTTATAGTGAAATAGAACAAACTCATTATCTGTACACGTAGCTCTGTTGTATGAAACCTTGGTTGTTAAACCCTGGTAAAGGGAGGAGGCTGCTGGTGCTTCGTGTTACTGTTCTCAGAGTCAAGGCACCTCACTTAAGATGAAGGTGTCACAAACCTGATTTGAGGATGATAAATACTGAAAAGTGACTGATTCTTAAAACCTCTGTGCTTTGCCCCAAAGTCCCCACTGCATTAGGCCAATGCTGTGCTGATGTATGTATGAACATCATGTAATCCTTACAGTTTTGGTTGTACTGGATAGATTGGCAACGTGTGAACTTGCTCATCAAAAAGACGGAGGAATCTCTACTGGCATGGCACTAATATAAGGCAGGAAAAAATCAGAAGCATAAAAGCAGGGGTTATGCAAATCTTAATGCTCATAGACACAGAAGTGAGAGCATATTGCAAGCTAGAGTCCTCGTAGGCAGATGTAGGAAAAAACCCAACAAGTGCTGAAACCAGCCAACCTCACCATCAAAATTGCAACTTCAGAGTAGTAAATATAGACAGCCCAGCAGTTCAAAATAAGTCATGCAGTAAAACTATGCACTGTTTGGACCCCATGCCTTTTTTCCTATAGAGGAAGAAAGGTACAGCACTACCTACTACCAGAGCACAGCATGGGGTGATGAGAGACCTGTCACAGGAAGGTACCAGGGATACACTCAGACAGCTAGTATATACAACCTTACGTGCTGCTTTCCCTAATTTTGTGGCAGTGCACAAGGCTGCGGATAGATTACCTCCCCTTCATCAGTTCAGAGTTGACCAAGTGTGCTGGCATAAACCCAAAGGAATATAAATAAAAACCATTTCTGTTAAACTTGCTGATTATCTTTATCTGGGTCAGCCTGACTTGTGGTTCTCTATAACTAATGAAGCACCGAAGTAAAATAAATAAGTAATGGAAACGTTTCCAAGGATCTCAGCAGTGAAAAGAGCTGAGTTTTTTTTAAAATAATTTTAATTTTTTCTGAGTTTTCATAAAAAAAGAAGCAATAATTTTAACAAAAAGTAACTGTACAGTCAGCTGAGGTAAACAGATGACCAGGACTCAGTCTGTCTACTTAAGTGCCAAATGTAAACCTGAAAAATTAAACAGCCACTTCTGAACACCTCAATCCACCTCTTGATAGGAAGGGATTGTGGCATGTCAATGTGAAACCCAAGATGCCACGGTTAACATGACAGCTTTTGAGATTAACTGCCATAATGATAAATTCTTTTCTGGTAAAATTATTATCTCCTGTTATACTAAGTGCCTTAAAGTGCCACTGAGATTGCAGGACTGAAGGCAGCCAGTCTATCATGAGATGTATGGCACGTTAAGGATGAAAACATTCATAACACATATTTGTGGCTACTAGCCTTTCCATTTGAAATGTACATAGTTTTAGTGCAGTATCAGTTGTCTTTTAGCTTTTTCTCCAGATTTTTTTTTGGACAAAAATATGTCTTTATGATAATTACAGGCCTCTCATATTCACATGCAAAGAAATAACTTGGCTGGGGCCACATTAGTGCTAGACTTGACTCAGAGTTACTGCAAAGCCTTGCTTGCAGGAATGGCAGTGAGTGATTCACTCAGTGTTGTTTTGTTGATCCAGCTGTAGGGCTGAATTAGACAACTGACTTGTGGAAAGACAGAAAAACACAATTTTAGAGCAGACAGAGAGTGACATGCCTTGGATCCATTAAGATGAATCACATTCTTGCCGTGAGAAGTAACCCTTGTCTTAGCCAGTTCACAAATTAGTAATGATTAAGCACGTATGGGGAGGCTAGATATACAAATATCTAATATATTAGATAAATATATAAAATACAGACCAAGTGAAACCTGAGTCCTATTGGTGAGGTTTTTGATAGCTCAGTTTCCATTATGGTTCCTTCAGCCTGCACTCCAACGCTCCTGTACTTGCTTCTCATAGAATGCCACTACAATGAAGTATGGCAGAAACTCAATTTCAAATTCATATTAGCAAGCTCCTGAACATACTTGACCCTGAATTTCCATGTCAGCTTTAGATGCAGAAATTACTCAGAAAACTGCTCACTTTACTAACCACCCATTTTCAGTTTCAGTTTTGCGGCACCTGTTTTTCTGTTTTTGTATCTTTCCCCAGTTCTTGTTATACTGAATAGATTAGAAATGTGTAAACTTGCCCAACATAAATCTTGAAAGCACCCATAAAAACAACAACAAAAGTTAAATAATAGCAGATGTGGGCTCTTTGTACCTATGGCTGAAATACTCCACCCCGGTGGATTCTGTGACCAGAACGCACAGCTCAGCGATCAGGTCGTAACCAGTCCATAGAGACAATAAGAATGTGAAGAAATAGAAATCATTGCATTTTTGCAGTGAACTGCAATGAGAAAACTGCAATCTATTCATAGCTACAGGCAGATGGCTTCATAGATTCACGTCCATGAGAAGAAAAAGCAGCTCTCTTTGTCAGGGAAGATATATACTGTGAATTATTCACTCAGTTCAAGTAATAAGTGCTGTTAGGGTAGAACAAAATAACGCAATGATTTTTCCCTGTAAGGAAGGACATGGAAAACTGAGAGTGTGAAAGGTTAGTGCAGGTATCCATTGAACAGTTGCACCAAGCCCAGGGACTAGCTGCCTTGCTGGTTTCATTCTCATTCCCCAGTGAGAAAGAGGTACACAGTTCTTAGACTGCTGACACTCCAGTCCCATCTAAGTCTTGAAGGTGTTTAAAATCAATTTGTTCCTCCAATTCAGTGCATAAAGTTCCTCAGGACTGGCATATCACTTCCTCAGAGATGTGCTGGCTGAGGGGATACAAGCGTCTACACCCTGGTGCAGTCCTGTAGAAGGCACGAGGCAGCTAAATCCACTCTAACTCCTCAGAGAAGCCTGATCCATTGCCCAGGCTGTGCCCCGACTTCCACACAATAGCCTGACATTCACAATATGGGAAACTATACTATATGGGTAGTTCTGAGCCCACAGATCCCATTTATAAGATGATGTCCTTCCCGTAGGGCTGTGGCCTAAGATAAGGGCTAGTCCCTACCCCTGGAAACAGTTAAGGTGTGAGGCTGAGCAGAAGGGAAATTGAGACTTACAGAAGCTGGAGCAAGACTGAGCCTGGTGGGAATATAGTTCAGGAAAGTTAAAATGTCTTCATTTTCAGTAGCGTATGTGTGGGATAGGTAAAAGAAATCTAGGACCCTGAAGATGGACAGTCAAGAATTTTCTGAATATGTCACCCATTCAAATTCTCTGTGAACCTGTAAACACCTTGGCCTCTGTTGCTGCCACTCTTCCATGTCTTCCTCTTCACCCTGTGAAGCCTTACATGGTTTTGACACTTTGCCTACGGACTAGGCTGTTATCTATCACAGCCAGGTGCTGTTATCATAATCATCATCTAGTTCCTGAGTAAACCATCAACCCTTCTTAGCACAGAGTAAAAGGCAATTTTGTCCCAGCAACGCTCAGAAGAAGCAAAAACCATTAAGAGAAACAACAGAGCCCAACTCAGTGACTTCTTGTGGGCTTGGTGGGAAGGACCTTTTGAGAACCTCAAGTCTACCATGAATTTTTAGTTTTCTGTTTTCTTTGTTATGAGGCTTGTACAAAGGTGTGAATTTGTGAGCTTTACAGATCATAAGTTACGAGTTTATCTTCATCTGTTGTCATGGCAGACCTGTTTAGAATTTCAGCAATGGGAACAGTGAACTGTTTTGGTTTGGGGTTTAGCATTTTTTATTAGCTTTTCATGGTCTATTATCTATTGTGTCACAAGCTGGACAAAGTACTTGCAGCACTGAATGAATGAGGAGGGAGGCTATATAAAGATTTTATGCTAGTTTGCATTATATTCCCACATAGGCTTAAATTCTGGACTTCAAAGTGTCTTTCCTGAGATGGTGATTAGAGTTAGTGCAGTGACAGCAGCCAGGATTTAAACGACATAAATTGAATTTTGGACATTGGAATTGTGTTTCTGAGCACATCCCAAAGGCCTGAAGAGTGGAATGTTAATCTTGGGACGTGATTAACTTTCAGCATATCTTAGAATAAAACTCTGTTTGTGCTTAATATGCATCTACCCTTTTCTGCTCTGTAAGGTACATCAAAATACCATCTCTTGTCGTTTACGATAACCTGAACTCTAGTGAACCAGACCTTTGGAGATCATGCAAGCAGGCTACTGTTTGACCTACTTTCATTACAAGCTTGAAACCACCCATTACCCACTTAATGATGAGTAAGATGAAAAATTGAATCCAGTCTACTTTGCAGGACTTGAAAAACCATCCTGACAACTCTCAGCCAAGGAAAGCAGCTCAAATTAGTATGCCAGGCTGTGAACTCCAGCGACTGAGGGAAGAGCTGGCACTTGCTTCTTCTGCCTCTTCCACAGGTGCCAGATTTCACTAAGTCCCAGCTGTGCGACAGGTATCTGGGTAAGGCTGCACCTGAGCTCCTGCTGCTACACTCATCAAAACCTTCCTGCCAGAGTGCACAGCTTTTCAGTCACATTTCAAATAGCAGCAGCAGCAGCAGCAGAGTTCTCATGCCCAGGTTAACAAGGTCTGCTTTCTCAGCAATGCCTATTGACTTGGGCTTAATATTTCACTCACCATGATTGCTGTTTGGAGGGTGGTTCAGTCTCAGTGCAGCCTGTGCTATATATAACCAAACGCTCAGCTATGGAATGGTAGATTTGGCTACACAAGCTCAAACCCTCTTCTTTCCACCAACATAAGGAAGAAAAGAAACCAACACTTCAGAGTCCCCTTGACTATCAGTATGTGATGGAAATGTGCTTAAGGTTAAAGGCTTGTTTAAATCACTGTACAAATCAAGGTCTAACACTGATGAGAACAGATGGCTTATCCTAGATGTACACTGGCATAATTGAGAGCAGAATTTTTTATGGGATGTCGAATAAGTATAACAATGAATTAAACAGTGCAACCAATTTAGAAGAAAAATGCTCATTAGTGTGAATAGAAAACCATCACAGCAGAAAAATGCCAGCACTTACTGCAGTACATCAGCTCTTCCCATTAACATTAAGTGTTTCTGGGTAGAATGTACACTGCTAAAAGATAGCTCACATCCACATGAGTAAATTACACTTCTTCCCTTTCTTTATCACTCGATCTCTGCTGACATTTCATTGAATAACTTTAACACAGGCAGTGAAAAAGTTGAGGAAAGAAGGTAAAGCTGTATATACGAGTAGCAACTCATGCATACACGACTTGCGCTGAACCTGTGTAAAAATAAACGCAATTAAAAAGAACCAAACCAGATCTTTGCTTTAAGAAATATTCTCCAAAAGAAGTAATCGCTAGCACTGCTCATTTTTGAGTTGAGTAATTCCAGACCGACCGAAAATCCCAGTCAAAGCACATAGTTTTGCAGTAGACTCATCTGGATAGATTCTTAGCCAAAACAATTTAAAAAACCCCCACTGGTTCCAGACATACCATATTAAATAACCTCTGAATTGGCAGAGTGATGCATACATTCCATCTGAGAGTCTGCTGTGAGTCCGGTCAGTTGAGGTAATGCAAGTTCTCTTTCACAGCTAGAAAGTATAACAGCATTTTCAGCAAATAACTGTCAAAACAGTCCTTTTGTGTCTTCAGTGTTCAATTGCATGTGAAAACCTGGCTTGATAAGGAAGAAGAATACTAATGCACTAACTCAGACTTTTCAACATTTTAGAAGCATATCAGCAGACAAGTTGCATGAGTGGTTACGGTGAAAGTAGAAATACATGTGACTGCGTAATTCTACTGGCAGACAGGAGTCATCATCGTACAAGATCCTATTTTTTCCCTCAATTATGTCATAGTTCACTGTGATTTCACTTAGTCTGTGGGTGTTGCTCACAGCCAAGAATGAAACCAGTCTGCAAACTTCAAAGGCAGGATAAGTCTTCATTTCTCAACCTATGAGGGTTGGACTGGATGATTTCCAAAGGCCCCTTCCAACCCCTAGCATTCTATGATTCTATTAAATGGTATTTTACTTTTTCCTGGCCTTTCTGGTCACAACTGTGGCAGATTTCTGCTTACTTAGAATCATAGAATCATTAGGGATTGGAAGGGACCTCGAAAGATCATCCAGTCCAATCCCCCTGCCACAGTAGGATCACTCAGACTAAGTCATACAGTCAGTTAAGGTTAGGAGGGACCACAGGATCATCCAGTTTCAACTCTCCTGCCATGGGCAGGGACACTCCACTTCTAGTTTGAGAGTCAATTTTGAAGGCAGAAGGAGCAGTACGTAAAGGGCTTCTTCTCTGCAGCAGGATGTGGAGGTGCCAACAAAGAAGGATCAGAGGAGTGGCCATGGGTCTCCCCAGCACAGGCAGCAGGAGTGAGGGCAGGGGCAGAGATATGTCCCAGCATCCTCTTCCTCTCTCACAAGGATTCTTCTCTTTATATCACTCTTGGCAAATACTCCACAATTCTGTCTTTCCTGCCTTCACACTGTTTTGTAAATCTTAGTCCATCCTGTGCTCTGCTACATTCAGTGTAGCCCACAAAAGTGGGCTTAATGACAGTGATATGTAAAACATCTGGAAAAAGAGCAAGAAAATTGCAATTCTTACACTGACTTCCAGTCAATGTCTGTGAGCTCATGTTAATATCCCCTACCAGATAGTCCTTCTCCCAACAGAATTCGATCTCTTTTTAGCTAACATGCTTCCATACAGCATTTTTCTTGGATATCTGAAGAACTAGAAGACTTGAGTCCAAATACTACACAATATTTTGTGTGTGATCATGCAATATTTGCCCTGACAGCCAAGAAGGCAAACCTCATCCTGAAGTGCATCAAACACAGCATAACCAGCCAGTCAAAAGTAGTGATTATCCACCATGTCCAGCCTTGGTTTGGCCTCACCTTGAATACTGTGCACAGTTCTGCTGTATAAGGAGTGTGAATGCATCTAGAGGTGGGGAACAAAGGTGGTGAAAGAGCTGGAGTGCATGCTCTATGAGGAGCATATAAAGGTTTTCAGTTAGTCTAGTTTGGAGAAAAGAAGATTGAGGGGTGACCTCGTTGTTCTCTACAGCATCCTGAGGAGGGCAAGTGGAGAGACAGGTGTTGATCTCTTCTCCCGAGTATCCAGTGATAGCATGTGTGAGAAAGGTTCAAATCTGTGCCAGAGGAGCATTTCTTAACCAAGAGTATGGTCAAACCCTGAAACAGGCTTCCTAGAGAGGTGGTCAGTGCCCCAGACCTGTCAGTGTTTAAGAGGCATCTGGACAGCACCCATAACTACATGGTTTAACTTGTTCACCCCTGGTGTCATCAGGCAGTTTGACTAGATCATTATTGTAGGTCCTTCCTAACAAAGATATTAAAGTCTACTCCATTCCATGCCAGCAGTTCTTGTCTACTTTGCATATTTAATTTGTAAAATCAACAGTATAACATCACCCAGAGAGCAGTATTGCAATACATATATATATATATATATGTAAATCCAGATGTGTATCTGGTGGTCTTCTGAGGATTAATTGTATAGCTTGTCTCTTACCTGCATCAGTCACAGACTGAACACGACACATTTCCTCCAGGTCATGTAGAAAAGGCTTTCAAGAATTAGAGACTTTATGGGTTTTTTTAAAAAACCACATTAATTAAATAAACAAATAACTAACTGAAGATAGTATTTCCAATAACCTGATGACACAAAGAAAACTTGCATCACGGATAGCAAAATTTAACCTGCTTCTACTCGTGCTTCTGAGTCCAGAGAGACAGTCAAAGGGACAAAGCCCCTACTTGTAAGATTTTTTGCACGGGTTTTGAAGCATGCACAAAGAGTGAAGAGGATGAAGAAGAGGTCTGGTGCACACAGGGGCACGGAATTTTTATTCCAAATGAATTTCAAGGTCATTGAATACTGGATGCTAATTTCAGTTCATGCAGTTTGAGCAAATTCAAGCTAGCATAGCTTGCATGACAAAACTAGCATGTCTACTCATGTGGAAACATGTCCCCATGCAGAAGAGCATGGTGATTTCACAACAGAGGTGACTTCAGTTCACGTCTTTCCCACTGTGACCCCTACTTGTAACAGGTTGGACTTGATGATCTATGAGGTCTCTTCCAACCTTGGTAATACTGTGATACTTTGATACTTCCAAGGTCGATGGACTTCAGCACAGATTTAATTATGAAGAATTAACAAAATCAACTCCTCTTGATACAAAGCCACATACAAAAAAAGCAGCTGGACCTAATCCTGATGAAGCTTCAAGGACTGAAAACACAGCAGAAGATGTAGTTGCAAGTTACAACTGATGACTGCTGTTTCTTCAGCAGCTCATGCTTTGGTTAAGGTCAAATCAGAGTATCGAATGTCTACAAAGACTAACCAAATTTATTCTCTCACAAGTATTAGTGCTTTCAGTTTGGAGGCAGATATTGTACTGCTCTTTGCAGATTTAGGACAGTTTTGATGCTTAGTAGATGGTGAATCTGTCAAATGCCAAATGCCACGGCTTAGTTTACGCACCTCATTTTTTTATTGGCATAAAGAATATTTCCATTCTGTCCTAAGTTCCATTCTGATGCCTTTCAGAAACAACACCTGCATCTTGGATGCTTCAGTGCTACAGAACCCTTCAGTTCACATCAAGGACATGGATATCTACGTGAAGCTCACACATGAGGAAAAGGACCTATGATGGCCTAAATTCCTATATAAATGATAAACCCTCCATCTTCCTGAGTCTGCTGCAGGACTGTAAGCTCTTAGAGGCTGCCCCTCAACAAATTAATGTCCTGACTGGAACACGAGAGCTCAACATTGCCAGGCACTGTAGATGCTAATGTAATATAAATTATGTAAATAAGTCTGATTTTCTTTGCAGTCATTAATCACTGAATAAATCTACAAACAGTTGTGGAAGCAAAGCAGAATCTAAGAGTTCATTTGTGGGTAATAAGCCTTGGTGCTGGCAGACAGAGATGCACCATTCTAATTTGTATTATCTGTAGCAATATGAATTCTTCATTCTGTGAAGTAGCCCCACCGCTGTGGAAAGTAGACCCATGGCTTGTGTCCATCACAGTGACTACAGAAGTTTCCTTGCAAGTAGGAGCTGTAGGTTCAGACCCCTCAAGAAGTAAAGTTACATTGTGGTCATTCAATATCTAAAGGTGGCCTCCAAGAAAGCAAGGGATGGGACAGACTTTTTACCAGGGGTTGTAGTGATTAAGGTAATGGTTTCAAACCAAAAAAGAAAAGATTTATATTAGAAACTAAGAACAAATTCCTTGCTCTGAGGGTTGTGAGACTCTGGAACAGGTTTCTCAGAGATGTCATGGATGCTCCATTCCTGAATGTGTTCAAGGCCAGACTGGATGGACTTTTGAGTAACCTTGTACCTGAGATGTCACTGCCCACAGCAATGGGTTGGAACTAGGTAATCTCTTAAGTCCCTTCCAATTTAAACCATTCTGTGATTCTGATTCTGAGATTCTGTGATCAAAGTGATTGGCTCTTACAAGGATGGTGAATGACTAGATGGACTAGATGATCTTTCAAGGTCCCTTCCAATCCATAATGATTCTATGATTCTATGATTGTTCTTGAATGAAAACCATACTGTCAGACCAGTGTGCCTTACACAATCTGAACATGCCTGATGGTTAACCTGTGGAAGTTAGGATACCTTTAGGTACTTCCCTAGACATCTCTCTTAGCCACAAGTTAGGTGCCAGCTGTACAAACTGGGACTTGTCCAGGCAGGCAAAGGAAGCACTTGAAGCATCACTGTGGAATGATTTCAGGTGCTTTTGGAGAAATGACGCTGACTGCTCTCTGGGACTTTTGATTCCAGAAGGGTGTCCTATTCCCAGCTGTGATACAAGGTCAGTAATCTGAACCTCAGCATGGATCCTTAGTTTCTTTGACTCTCCTACTGTCAATATATTGTAGTAAAACTACGTCTTAGAATCGGTTGACCCGGAACAGAGCAAGTTAATTCCCAGAGGTTTCTGAGTGATGCAGACATTGCATAAAAGCTAGCAGAGTGCTTTGTCTAACCCACAAGCACCATGTGTCTAACATATGGTTTTTCTGAAAAAAATCTATATATTCCCATTGTCCTTGAAAATTGTTGCATTCAGGATGGGTTTAACTATCCTTGTGCCGAGCTCGATGTCAAGACTTCTGCCACTCCATCAAATGAGATCTTCTGTTTCCAAAGCAGCAGCCCATTTAGCATTAAAATTGGCACTTAGAGGTTGATATAAAATGTAAATGAAATGTAGGATATGAGTAAGTGAGGCCACTGTTATAATTCAATTATTGTGTTGGTCCCAAGGTTGATATTTTTATCCAAATCATAAACACTTCTTCACCTTTTAAAAGCATGGTTTTCAATTTAATTTGTGGCATTGTCTTCAGAGCAGAGAAACATCACTTTCACTAAAAATTCACATGAGTCATGTAACTATCAATCACTGTGACTGGGAAAGAGCGACTAAGATTTAAAAGCTAGGGATAAAGATAAAAGAAATTAAATTAGGTAATGCTAGAATGGAGCAATCAAGATTAAACGTGTTCTCAGCTTCTGAATTAACCAGTTCAGAGTTTTTATCAAGCAATAGGTTAAAGAAGTGAACCCTTAACAGCAATTTCTTTCTGTTTAATTTTTTTTTAAGCCCAAGCTCAGAGCAGCTAAATTTCTTCTGTCACTTAAAAAGGAGTTAAGAAACCTGAAATTAGAATTTTTATTTAGTGGCTCTCAGGAAGTTAAATTAACACTCATGATGATCATGTCCAAACAGGCTGTGTGATTCAATTACAAACTTAAGTTTGGAAAATTCCATATAGCAAGCAAATTCACAGGCTGATCATTTAAAAACTGCTCAAAACTATTGAATTCAGCTGACTTCATGATTTCATTTAATTGAATTAGTCATAACTGAATTAAACTGAAAATAATTCTTAAAATGTGATGAAAGCTCGAGCAATCCTAGCTGCTAAATGGTAATGTGGGAGAAAAAAATCTTCAGTAGCTGACAACTGAATAACCCAAATGCAACTATTGTAATTTCAAACTCAGGTGTCATGTCTGATAAGAATTTCCAATAGAAATTTGAGAACTCATGTCGCAACTCTCTTGAAACATGAGCAATATATGTTCAGGGGTAATTAGTAATTGCTTCAATTTTTCCATCCACCAGTGCCTTCCAAAACACTAAATTTCTTGCTGGTATGGTTTTACCCTGCCCTGTGAATCCTGAGAGGGAATGTCAGGGAGGGCTGCATTTGAGTGATAGTTTTCATGAGAAATGTATCTTGGTCACATCCTGGAGAACAAACTGCCATCTCCTTGTATTAGGGCTGCAGCAGAGCATCATCCTTTCTAAGTGGGTCTAACCTCCCTCAGCGTGTAACATAAGACCCAGAGCTTTCTGCAGACCACACTCTTTCTCCTGCTTCTCAGTGTGTAGGCAGCTAGTTCACAAACCATGGAGCAGGGCTGCCTGTGTCCTGGCCAGAAGGAGAACAGCAATGCCAAAGTTCAGGCTGCTATAGCACAAACCTTATATTGAAAGGTGCACACAGTTTCTCCTGGGGTTTTATCTAATGCTCTTTCTGAGGAAAAGTAGACTAAATTAACTAAACCTCTTGGAGATAAACTGCAGTAGTATGCAGTATGGACTTTCACAGAATCAGTTTGCCTGGAAAGGTCTTTAAGATCATTGAGTCCAATTGTTAAGCCAGCACTAGCAGGTCACCACCAAACCATGTCCCTCAGTACATCTATATGACTTTTAAATACCTCCAGGAATGATGGCTCCACCACTTCCCTGGGTAGCTTGTTTCTGTGTTTTTTAACCCTTTCCATGAAGAAATTCTTACTAAAATAATTCTGCTCAGAACTATTAACCTGATTCCATGCTTTTATGTGAGGAGTCAGCTCAAAAATCGAGAAGGTTCAGACAGAATAGCTTGGTGTGTATTTCTTTGCCAGCTATGCCAGGCTGGGTTACCCCTATCCTTCACTCCTCCTTTCTAAACTCATCATCAGTCCCTATAATGTCCAGAGGTGGAAGATCTGGACTAGAGGTGAAGTTTCTTCAACTGTAGCAGCAGTGTTTCCTCATCCTGCTTGGGCACCAAGCCCCATCATATGTGGCAGTGCCTGGCTACTTGTCCCTTAAACACAGGACTCTGTGGTGTCCAATCTCAGTCTTTCCAGTTGCAACATCATGAGACAGGCTGAAGAATTGACCAAAACAGACAAATAGCTCTTTTGGAAGGTGGAGATAAAATAGTCTATTTTTGACAGCCACAGGGAGAGTGGAGGGAGAGCAGATTGGGTTGATGCTATTTCACAGGTTGCTTAAACCAGTCACAGTGCCAGCTGCACTGTGCCACGTCCCATGCACTAGAGCTTATGTGGGCATCTGGATCAGGAGCTGATCTTGTTAAAAACTAACTCTGTAAATGGATAAATGAGAAAGATTTATGTTTGATGTGGGTCACTTATCAAGTTCTCTGCAAATGGTTGTAACTGACAAAATGAGGGAGTGATGGAAGAGCAGGAATGAGTAACTTGGGGTATGATGAGGTAGAAGGTGTTTGTGCTGTATTTTAGCTAAAATACAGGTCATATGACAGACTTTGGAGCTTTTCCTTTTATACATTCACAAAGGGAAAAAAACACTTTGACGTTGTGGAAAAATATTAGGGAATTCAAAGAAAGTGGAAGTGTTCTGTTGTTCACAACATTTTCAGATAGAGACACTAGAATTTCTGTCCTTTCAGACATGTCATCACTGCATTCTAAGGTGCAGGATTTTCTTTCTGAGCACAAACAAAGTCTTCATTTGGTGCTGAACAGCCCAAGTATGCCTGAGGAACAAGACCCCTGGAGATAGTGGGTACCTGGCTGGTAATTTGCTTCTTAAGTTTTCAGCATGTGCCAAATCAAGACAGGAATGAATGAGGTAAGAATCCCAAACACCATTTCCCCATCCAACATGCTCTGCTGTAAGGATTATTCTGAGCTTGCCCTCAAATGTCAAACATCTTGCAATCTTTTTTTCTACAATTGATTTTGTTGCTTTCTGGGCTTATTTTCAATATAAATCAGTGACAGAACTAATCTGCTTAGTAGTTACAAAAATGGGCTTCAGAGTCAACTACTGCAAGAGGTAGTTCTCACAAGTAGCTCTTCTCAGTGACAAAGAAAAGGTGAAGGAAAGGTGAATCCATAACACTATCACTTTGAAGAAAGAAGTTAATTTCAAGCAATCCTTTTTATAACTGATCAGCCAGAAGTTTAATTTGGAGCAATTAACAATTTGTCTAATAAAGACAAGCTTAGGTGATTCTAAATGCAATAGTAGCATGGTGTAAAATTCATCAAATCAATAAAAATTAAGAATGTAAGTGTAGAAAGGAGAGTCACCATTAAGAACCCAACACTACATGGCAGTAAACTGAACTGTAATAGTGGAAACAAAAAAATGTTACCCAACAAGTCAAGTCAAGTCAAACAACTCCTGGACCCGGAGCCTCTAGAACAATCCACCACGCTCAAGACTTGGAGGCATCATGTAAGGTGGTCGTGGTGGTTCTTCTCTCACCCCTCAACACAAATCCAGAGCTCTCATTCTTCCCTCACCTTTTCCTTCACACTTTTCCCACAGCATATTGCCAGCTCAGTTATGCTACCAGGGCTCTTTGAGACCTGTGCTGTAAACGAGACCATTGAAATGGTGCCTTTAAAAAATAGTTTGTTTTCAGGTTACCTGGGTACACTTACTGGTTCCCTTGATTTTACAGGATAGATCAGTTCAAATGACTTTTGTGCTAGTACTTCCTTCCTAGTACCAGAGCACTCTCTCTGCCAGAGGCCCTAATATAAGAAAGAATCCCATTCAGCATGGAAGTCCTACTGAAGCTGGGCATATGGTGACCCTGATGAGGCTTGTGCACATGTGCTTTCTCAGACTGATGTTTTAGATCAAAACTTATTTGCAAAACATCAATTCTCTAGCATGTTGTATGTGTGAGAACATGAATACATAGATAAGTAAATAAATAAAGCAATTTTTTTCTGTTGCTGAGTAAAAAGGATGGGTTTTTTTGGTTAGTTATCATTTGTTGTGTTCTGAAAACAGCTGAAGTAGATCTTTTTATCTCATTTTTGGGATGAAAAACAAGCAGAGTGGAAGAAATTTTTATTGATTGTGAAATTCTTTTGAAGGTTTTTAACTGTTGTTTGCTAAGTAATGGTAAAATATTGTCTCTGGCAAAATGTTTGTAGGAAGCACTTGGCTGTTTTAGTATAACTGAAGGCCCTAGAGTGATAAAGTCAGAATAAATTCAATAGACTTGACATATTTCTCTTTCTTACATTATTCAAATAATGCAGACCTTATTTCCATTCTGTCAGAGACCTTAACAGAAGGCTGTCAGTTGTGACAAATTTCACAAAGCCATTCTTCACGTGTGTTTATGTCTTTTGGTGTTTGTAGCTGTCACTGAGTGACAAATTCACAACAAAATCTTTATTTGTTAAATTCAACATCTTTATTGTTGCAGAATATCTATGCAGAGAATCCAGTTTAGAAAAATAACCATTTTCCAATTTGTCTCTTAACCTCTTTTTACAACTAGCTAGGTAATCATTCATGGACAGTTGAAAATCAAGCTCTGTTCTGTAGTTATGGTTACCCAGATCATTCGAGTGGGATCATTTCTCTGTGGTGTTTGGCTGGGCACAGAGACATGTCTGACAAGGACTCTTCCACATGCTCATGTGAAATATGTTCCAGTGATCTGTGGTATGAAGTTTTGAAATTTGCTCTTCATGAACAAACCTTCTGCAACAAATAAAGTCTATTGAAACTTCTGTAGTAAATTAATATGGAAAAAAAAGAGTAAATATCACTCACAAAAAGCCTCAATAACATTAATGATAGAATATTCGTTAAAATATTTAACATTACTTCTCATTCCACTCTACAGCCTGAATTTATATCACCCAGCTCCAGACACCTGAACAAGATGTGTATGCTGTTGTAAGAGTTCATCTGGCCAGTCAACACAGACAGCTTTGCCCCCTGAATTAATTCAGGTCACCTAAGGTTGGAGCTGCGGTCACCACTAGCTGAACCTATCAAGAGCCTGGGGCAATTAGGCCACAAGATGAGATGGTTCAGACAGATGCATAAAGGGCAGTATCCTGGCTTTAAAGCAAAGCCTGAACAACTGTCAAGACTTCGTTTCCTACTTGTTCCTTAGCTAACTACGGCAGGGTTTTGATACCTCGTGAAAATGAAGCAGCAGGAAATGTTGGTGTTTGGAGAATTTTGTAAGGATCTGGCCTCTGAGCTGATCAGATACACTGGAAGAACTGTTCTTGGAGAAGAATCTAGATCTACAGCATCTTAGAAAAAGTCATCAGGCCAAAGATGTCTTTGAGATGTGTTTCTTTTTCACGTGAACAGATGACACTGTCACGTATTCGTAGTGCTACCAAATTGTATGCGCTAGGTCTGAAGTTCAGACAGAGGAAAAATTTAAGGATTATTGACATTTTTTGAAAGAAATTACAGCTGTATTTGAAGTAGGAAAAGTAAAACGAAACTAATTTTCTAATAGCTAACTTTAGTGCAGTGCCTCAAGTACCCCACATGTGCTTTCAATATCCATTGGAAAAGTCAAATTGCAGATGCAAGCAGAATGATAACTTCTTACAAGATGCAGGCCAAGTAAATATCGTACCTGTCTACCCTCTCATGTTCTTCTTTGGGCATCCTCTTTCAGCCATGGTCACAGACACGACATTGAATTGGACTGCCCTTTCACCTCCTGTTTTTTTTCTTTTAAAACAATCTGATCAAGTTTATACTGAAAAAGAAATTATAAGATTGCACAAAGCCAACACCCTTCTCACTGAAAGAATCTTCTTCATTTATCTGATGAGCTTAAGATGCATTATGCTGATTAAAGTATTTATTCTGCATTGGCTAAATGATCTTCTTCACTGAACTGTCAAGTTTATAAAGGAAGATGATTAATTCATATCTGCATTGTTTATGTTGTCTTTTCTAAAGAAAGGGTTCCAATGAACATTTAAATAATGGTATTTGATGCTAAAATGGACCAAATATGCAAATATTGTTCTACTGTCATTCTGAGGTGAGCCATGGTACTTCAAAGACCAAAAAAAGGCAGACCAATTGTGCTCCAGTTCACAGCAGTGTGATGACAGAATAAACTTACTTGTGTAAGGAAAAAGACTTGGTGCTTACCCCAGTGCAACAGATAATCAGTGAGACCACTGTAATGAATATCTCTGGGAAACTTTGTCATGTTATCTTTGAAAATACTATATTCACTTACTGCTAGGAACAAATGATTTAAATCACAGCCTTGGAGCATTAGTATCCTTTGGCTGCTGTGCTTTCAAGACATAAATCTATCTTTGAGAGAACTGCCAGCAATCTCAATTTCCATTAATGACAGAGGAACTTCCATCTAGAAGTCTGTACAAAAGACTGAAGATAAGCCAATAAGCACAGAGAATGTGTATTCATGCAACACCCCTAAAAAGAAAACTGCTCCAAATGAGAATAAGCAAAGCATCCCAAATCAAAGCAACCCCCACCCCACAGGAAAATCTGGGAGCTCAGCAATTCAATACTTTGTTTTTGCTTGAGCTGATGGCCACATATTAATAATGGTTGGGGATGGGGGCATGTTGACTATGAAGGAATTTGGGATGTTTTCATTATTGCTGGGCAAATAACTCTTGAAAAGTAAGCATCTCTTTTATGCATAGATCAAGTGAACTTGGCAGAAGCAATGTCATTGATGCTAACAGTGTGTGACAGGAAACAAACCCATGTGACTGCTGTGTTTTGTAAGTGGAGCTCTTGTGTAAGATTCCGGTACATTCTTTTCCAGCTATTATTTCAGAAATTTGAACTTTTAATTAAAAGACAATACTGAAGCATGTCCAGCACTGACAGTCTCAGCGCTGCTCCTTCTCCACATTAACATGCAAACCAACCTCAGTCAGCATGAGAGGAGATACTGTATAATTAGCCTCCTTCTCCATTGCAAACAAATATGTGTTCTGGTGCAGGAGAGGATGCAGTGGTGTTTTCTAATCAATGATTAGGAGTTAGGACTTTCAGCTTTTAGTTGTCATGTACTTTTCTCATAGACATCATTCGCAGCAAAACAGATATATCAAGTTCAGGCTGTTTGTATGGATATACAAGCTATTAAAAAAACCCAAAATAAATAAAAAAGCATTCAATACAACGTCTATTAAAGTAAATGTTTTCTAAAATTATAGAAAATGTCAAAATGCTAACAAATATCTGGATGCAGGCCACTGGAAAATTCTGTTATAATAGGTACCATTCATTATGCAACATCAAATAATGCCCTAGAATCCATTTAGCAATGAGCACAGAGTTTGGTAACGGCTGTGTATCAAACATCTCCAGTAATGGGTACTACTGAGTTTTAAAAGGATAAGCCCAGGGACTGATATGACATGACATTATATGCTTAATACACCAGCTAGTGACTTCAGCGTTCAGTTTGAGGTCTGACATGAACTTTGGGTGATAAACATATTAAGCAGTAAGTACAAAACTAAAATATGTAGTGGTTTAGGAAACTTAGTTTTTCTTTTTCCCTAGTTTTGAAATTATATTATATATAAGTGACAAAAATAGTGAAACTGCTACTTGAGAAAAACTACTGCAGTTTAAAATTTGAATTAGACAATCTCTAATGACAACATAAAACTATAGGATTTGATATTGATTTCCAGGTTCATGATATTAACATGCTTAATCTCCATTGAACTAGTAATGAATGTAATACAGAAAGATCTTATCTTCCTTCTCAGGTTATTAAATAACCTTACAAAACCCAATTGGTGTACTACATTTCAAAAAACCCAGTGTTTGAAAATATATTCAATACTTGTGTAGTTAAATCCCCAAGAAATAATCAATCATTTCTTCACTGGAAAGAGCTGTCAAACTCTGGAACAGGCTGCCCAGGGAAGTGGTAGAGTCACCACCCCAGAAGTATTTAAGAGATGTTTAGGGATGGGGTTTAGTTGTGTGATTTACTGTCGACTCGGTGGTGCTGGGTTATTGGTTGGATTTGAGGATCTTAAAGGTTAAGGTTCAGTCAAAATGATTCTAGGATTCTTGGATTCTATGATGTAAAAGTTATGTGTTCACTTTCAGACACTACTGCCCATCACATTTACAAATTTATATGCCAAAGAAGTAGTAATTCAAAACTAATCGTAATCATTGGACGTTGCTGGATTGAACACATCTTATTCAGAAATGGTCTTCCTTCTGATAGCTTTCCATGTGGCTTAACAGAAAGAGCAGAAATAATCTAAAGAGAATATCTCATATGAAGACCATAGGTGGTGCCTAATGGTCTGTTTTATATGTCTGCTTTACTAAATCACCAGCCAAAAACATTTTGTTAGCCGCTCCTTTGCAGGCACGAGATTCATACGCCTTAGCTACTTCGTCATCCAAACTTGCTCAAAATGCTGTTTCCTGAAGAAAGAAAACTTCTTACCTGACTTAATTCAACCTCACCCCCATTTCTGTTTCTCATTTTCACCATTTAACAATTCTTCCTCCAGACATGTCAAAGCTTTCTGAAAATTCACTTCTATGCAACACGGCTGAGAGGAAAGATTTCATCAGGACTGAAACTCTACTACACAAAGGGTTTATTCAAAGGTCAGTGCCAGTCCTTCCAAATTTTTTGCTGGTGTGTAATCAAGTCCTACAAACAACATGAAATGGAAGATATTTCAGATGTCCCTATGGCTGTATTTCTTCAATATTTTAACGAAGAAAGATATGGAAAGGGCATCTGTGAAAACTGTTCCTCTTATGGCAGTGTTTTAGTCAAATCTGAGCTTATTCTTAAAATATCAGTCTGTTTTATAACACAGTTAATTCATCAGTGTTAATATGTCTGCCAGCATTTTTAACAGGTAAACTTTTATATTTGCTATTGGTATGGCTTCAGCTGGCTTGGCTTCATATAAATGAGGACCTGATGCTTCTAAGAATCTGACTCAACATAGACTGAAAACAGAGGAAACAGTATTATCACAGACCATTTATTACCCAAAAAAGAAGCCTTGATTTCCTTCCTTTTACACAATTTTTCTAGTTCTTTTCTTAATGTTGAGAAACAAATCCTTTCCCTAGTCTATCTAGTAGTTCTATCAAAATATTATGTATGTTTAGAAAAAATCCAGCATTTTTTTCCTTCAAAGTAAGGAAGCTCTATTATTATGCATCCCTGAATTGGAGGGATTTTTTATACTGGTATATGCATTTGAGAAATCTTGGACTATCTATTGACTGACTCTGCTTGTGAAAGACTGTCATGAACCAGCTATTTAAGAATAATTCTGTTATCTCTGAAAAGCTGAGCGGCTTGGTAACTGCTGTTAAATGTTCTTTCAAATGGCTAATGCATGAAGCAAACCATGCCCTACCCTCTGGGATCTTGACCAGCAGGGTGGAACTGCTAGTGCTCATTACTGACAGGATAGCCTCAGAGAACTGAGTCCTTTGGTTTTAGGCTTGTGCTCTCTCTGTGCCTAATAAAAATAGTGTATTTTGTGATAATCACATATTTAAGTTACTAGTAACTCAATATTAGCTTGATAAACACTTAACTAAAATTCATAATTGCAGCATCTCCTGAAAACTATTCAAAAGTCAAAACAAATTTTAAAGAGGCATCATTTTTTAACACATCAGTTTTAGAGGACCTACTTTAGAGAACACAGCTACAGAAGCCTCTTATTGATATGTATAAGCAGTGACGGTCCCGTTGCCCAAAGGGTGTTTTACAATAGACTTCACAAAGATTTGGATGTCTCTGAAAAGTGTTCTAAAAGACATACACTACTTCTCATAAAATGAGTATTATGATTTTTAATCATAAATATGAGTTATTTTTAATGTAACAGTATTTTTGCTACCTGAGTTATAGAAAAGGATCCACTGAATATCTAAAAACTGAGTTCTTTACACACTCTAAGGATCTTGAAATCAGAGAACAACAGAATCATTGAGGCTGGAAAACACCTTCAAGATCATCAAGTCCAGCCATCAAACTAAGTGTACCAAGCCACTGCTGTACCATGTAGCCAAGTTCCATACCTGCATGACTTTTAACTATGGCTAGGATTCAACCCTGGGCAGCCTTGACCCTTCCAATAAAGAAATTATTCCTAATGTCTAACCTAAACTTCCCCGGCACAACTTGAGGCCATTTCCTCTTGCCCTATCGCTCATTATTTGTGAGTCAAGAACAACATCCACTTCTCTGCAATCTCCTTTCAAGCAGTTGTAGACAGCTATATGGTTTCCCCTCAGACTCCTTTTCTTCAGTCTAAATAGCCCCAGCTCCCTCAGTCACTGCTCATAAGGCTTGTTCTCCAGATCCTTCACCAACCTCATTGCTCTTCTTTGGACCCACTCCAGCACTTCAATATCTTTCTAGCATCAAGGTCCCCAAAAACTGAACACAGTGCTCGAGGATCTGGCACAGAGTACCAGGGTGACTCTGCAGTCTTAAAATAAGAAATTCAACACATTTATTGATGTCCTATTTCTGAAGGTTTCTTTTTTTGTTTTACTGTTGGAACTACCACTTTAATTACCCATGGAACACGCATGTCTTAATAGGAGTTAAAATCTAAGATCACAAAATTTTATCTTCTCTGCATAAATGAGAGGAAGAATTGCTTTCTCCATCCTGTGGATTAGAAACTGAGGAACGTGTATATGTCTGCACTGCATCTCCCAGACCACCAGGCAGGCACAAGCAACAATCTCTGCCAGAAGATCCCCCCTGGATGTGTTCCTGTGTGACTTGGTCTAGGTGATCCCGCTGTTGCAGGGGGATTGGCCTAGATGATCTTTCAGGTTCCTTCCAATCCCTAATGATTCTATGATTCTATGATTCTATGAAGAAGCTGCCTTGCACATGCCTCATCCCCAGCTGTCACAGGCGCACTCGTGCTGTGTGACCATGTGCTCAGCTCTGTCAAGAAGTTGGGTCAGGTGAAAATTAACCACTTTTCTGGCAAGTTAGTTTTAACCACGATGACTTTCCTGCTCTAGTTCACTGTATGGTTGCATAAGTCCTCCTGTAACTGAAAGGGAAGAGAGGGCTTGTGGACACTAGGGAGAAGAGGATCATTGAGCTGGGGGGGTTACAGAATGTGCCAGAGGAGCTTGATGTCAGTTCATGGTGTTTGTGGAAAAACAGTGGAGGGTTGTTTTTCAAAGTAATCCTGCACAGTATGACTTCCCCTGAAATCAGTGCTCTGACACTATTTGACTTTTCAGATGTCATGTAAAATCATAGAACCATTATGGACTGGAAGGGACCTCGAAAGATCATCTAGTCCAATCCCCCTGCAACAGCAGGACCACCTAGACCAAGTCACACAGGAACTCATCCAGGCAGGCCTTGAACATCTCCAGTGAAGGAGACTCCACAACCCCCCTGGGCAGCCTGTTCCAGTGCTCTGTCACCCTCCCTGTGAAGAAGTTCCTTCTCAGGTTGATGTGGAACCTTCTATGTTCCAGCTTACAGCCATTGCCCCTTGTCCTATCACTACATGACACTGAGAAGAGCCCAGCTCCATCTTCCTGACACCCACCCCTCAAATGCAGACATTAATGAGGTCCTAATATGTGCATAATTGACATAATTATGCTGTCTAGAATAGGTGAAAGAAGCCATTTTGATCCTAAAGGCCAAGGAAGCCTTTTGTACCTTTGGTAATATGAGAAAAGAGAAGTGTGGCTACAGGCTGCATAAAATGAAGGAATAATTAAATACACTATTTTAGTAGAAAATATTTAGGCTTTAAGCAAAAGAAGAAAGAGCCACAGAACTTTTCTCAGCATTGCTGAATTAGCCATTGAGCTGTGCACCTCAAGACAGACCTGTATTTTGAATCTGTGCAGGCATCGTTAAGTCTATTCAGAGAAATGTCACAAGTTTAACCAATCTAAATAATAAAACCCAACAAGTGACAGACTCCATCAAACAAATTCCTTTCTCTGTACAGATGATTTTGAGAATCGTGCAAAAGAAGAGCAAAAGAACTCTTGCTCTTCTGACTGCTGTTTCCACACTGGAGACTGCAGAACTCTAGCAGTACATCTGTCCCTTTAGAGCACACACAGGCCTTAAGGATACAAGATACTGGCAGGGAAGCCAGTGCAAGAGGTGCTGTTTGGCTGTCATTTGTGGAAAGATGCCCCAGCTGCTCCCTGCACACATTGCAAACAGCACAAGCTGCCCCAAGCTGCCCAAGGTTATGCCTTCTCGATACGATTCTCCAAAGGATTCTCCAAAAGAAGAGAGCAGAAGTAAGTTCAGCTCTTGTAGATGAATCCTATCTTCTGGGTAACCAAATCTACCCTGCTTTCTCTGTGGTGCAGCACACACTGCTGATCCTGAGGGTCTGTGTGTCAGCAGGTGGGTGGCAGAACATTTCACCAAGAAATGCAGAGCAGCTCTCTTCAAGCGTGACGCGTCAAGCCAGAGCTGAGACGTGCACTTTAGGAGCATTTGTTCTTCATTCATTACAATTATGTAATTCAGCTCACTGCTTTAATGGTAGCATTTTTGATTTTTCCAAGAAAAGAAAGGAAACTAACATTGAGAACATCTTGTATTAAGGGCTGATGTGTCACATGCAAATCAGATACCAGGTTTGTCCACTCAGAGATAGTCTCTCTCTTGTGATGGAAGCAAGTCTATTATGACTGAACTAAGTCTGAGATATTTCTCACAATTCTAAGAGTGACAGCCCTCATCTTCACAAGTTCATCACATTAGGTTGAGACAAGTTAATTAACAACCAATGTTCTTGCTCCGTGTTAATTTATGTTTTATGTCATCCCTTATTTTCACTTACTGCTGGGAAAACATTAACAGCCATAAAAATGAGGGTGAATTGTATTTCTGATTAGATTTTTTTCTTCACAAACAAAACATGACATAACAAATTTCTTTTTAAGGACTTGTCAGTCCATAGAGCCCCCCTGGATATGCAGATATAGAGTAAGTAGGGCAAATTTTGATATTATGTGCTTGGTTTGAGTTTTGAAAAACACAGAGCCACATCTTCTCTCCATTGAAGTTAACAGGAGTTTCAGGAGTGACAAGATTGGGGTCAAAGGCTCATATAATAAGTGATGTGTGTCTAGGATGAGATTGTTTGTACGAATGAAACTACTGCTTGCAACGAGATCTTCTCTGGTAGTACATGCCCACCTGTATG
Source organism: Rhinopomastus cyanomelas (assembly GCA_013400115.1). Lineage (NCBI taxonomy): Eukaryota > Metazoa > Chordata > Aves > Bucerotiformes > Rhinopomastidae > Rhinopomastus > Rhinopomastus cyanomelas. Next base: position 16,557 of record VXBP01005069.1, on the reverse strand, counting down.
GCCAAAGTCCCTCATTGGTACCGATCGAGTATCACTTAAAAGATGTGGACACTGCTCTAACTACTACTGCCTCTGGACAAAAATATAGATCACGAGGAATACCTTTGTAGTTGCTAGGACTCAAAATGATTCCAAGATACTTTATGTTGCTCCGTAGGCCATGTTATTTGTCAGACCATTTATTTTGTTGGGTGAAGATTCCTTTTTCCAGATTTCCTTTTGTAAATTTTGTTTCACTTAAAGGAACTGAGAATCAATTATTCTTTGTCTGCCTGTGAAAAGGAAGTTCCAAGCAGGTTAAATGATATTGCTTTGTTCATACTTCAGGGATGATTAAATGGGGCACAAACATACACAATAGAACAAATTTAAAGCAAGAAGAACAGACCTTTTCACTTACTACCTTTTTCTTGTACTGTGTGACTGGATATACATGCCAAGTTGTCAGCTGCAGCCTTTAAAAGGAGAATTATATACCAAGGCCAGGTAAAAAGAATTTTGTAAGAGCAGTTTACCTGGTATAATAGTGATTCCACAGAAGCAAACTGTACTCTTCATTATCAGCAAATACTTCAAAGTGTTTAAGCTTATCTATCTCCTGTATGTAAACAATGGAAATGTATACAGACAGCTAAGTACCTTTGGGTGAAATGAAGCTCTCCTCATCAGACTTAGAGAGCGTGTGAGTAACTAGCTTAGAGCAGTTACTTAACTTTTAGAAGGCTAAGCTAAGCATTTTATTGTAAGAGACAGAGAAGCAGAGCTAAGGTCCTGTTATGGTTTGAAATCACCAAAATTTTCAGATGGACTGAGTTGTGTTTTCACAAGGAAAAATGTGCATTTTGATTGAAGAGAATCCTCCCAGTGACCTCTCCTGGGAGGGACAGGCACTAGGTGACACTATAAAAGAAGGCTGATGACCCAGTCTAGGCCCTTTTTTCTTCTGGGAGCTTTGTCCCAGCACAATAACACGGGGCTCTATCTTCTCCCCACCCAGCATCACTTCCAGCTTGGGGGTGGGACACAGGACAGGATGGGACACAGATTAGGCCATAAGCCCCCTGCCCCTCTTGGAGGTGGGGGAGCCACAGGCCTCTTTCTGCCTGGGGAAGGTTGGCCAAGAAGCAGGACCTGGCCCAGCCCCAGCCCTGGGCTGGAGCTGTGGACCAAAGAGCATGAATCTAGTGATTCCTGCCCACATGGAGCATCCCAGAGCTGTATCCTGTGGCCCATAGTGAGCTGAAAAATACTTCCATTTCCCCTGTAACCAGGGGACAGTAAGAAAGAGCGAGAGAGAGAGGAAGGGAACTCTCTTGGCTGTGTTTGCAGCATGAGGGAGGCCCCTGATGACACCAGCCGTGCAGCTGCTGACCATCTTGTTCCCACTATGTAGCCAGTCATGCAGCCTCCACCATCTTTAAGCCACTGGTCAGCAGAAAGAGAAGGTGTTCATCATTTCTGCCACTGAGAAAAGCTGGGGATGCTCAAGTGTTGGGGAAAGAAAAAGTCTCATCTGAGAATTACTTTGTGCTTAGCTGAACTGCCTGTTCTGGAAGACGCAGAAGGACTTGAGAATCCTCAAACTTTTGGCAAGAAAAGAGACTGGGTTCTTTTGTAAATGGCACGTTTCCTGCATTGGGGTTCAGGCTCTGAGGAATCAGGCCTGTCTGATCAGCGTTTTTCTGGACAAGCTACGCTGAAGAATTGAAGAGTTCATTGATCTGGAACAGCTGAGGGTTCAGTGTCTGCAGACCTGGGTGTACAACTCATAGAGGACCTGGCAAGTCTCTCAGGATGAAAGAAGAGAGGGTGGTTGTATGCCCCTCTGCTTGACTAACACCCTTTCACCAGGTCTGTAATGCAAATCTTAAAGACCAATACGGTAGTGATCTCCCATTGTATTTTTCTCAGAATATATGATGGCATTTGTGATGGAGTTTCTGGTTTGTGTCCACCAACTTGCTTAACCTTTTATTTTGTTCTGTTTATAGTTATAGATTCAATAAACCCCTTCCATGTTGCCTAAACTACCCTTTATCTGACAAATTCCATCCAAGATCTCATCGAGACCCAGCTGCTTTTTCTTTTCCTTTTCTTTTTTTAATTGTGGTCTTGAACCCACCACAAGTGCAGAAAATGAAAGGTACAAATTTTGTTTCCTGCATAAGAGTCTAATCATATTCTATGTAAGATTTCTAGAAAGTAAAGGAGGTGGTGATGCAGCCTGTGCATTTGTGTGTGTTGCTGCTGAGCAAAACTTTACCTCGGTGCTTCTTTCCTCACGGATTTCTCAGCTCTGATTTACTTTTGTGTGACTACTGTCAGCACAAGAGCTTTTCTCTATGTGTTCACAAAAAACATTTTGGTCTCATCTACCCTGCAGAAGAGCCAGAATACAGTGCAGTGTGAAATAGATCTTTTGCCATGATGTCTTATTATGGTTTAATACATTTTATGAATTTATTGATGCAATGTTCCTACTGGAGAATGCAAGGAACACAACTGAAGGAGAACACGTGGTCTGGCAATATTTCAACTGTGTTAAATCAGTGTACTCCGTTTGAGTCAACAGAACCATAGCAGTCAATGCAGGCTGAGGGTCTGATTAACAGGACTCCTAGGAAGGAAGGAAAGCACTCTGTGGCTGTTATATGTTGCTCGATATCAGCTAAATATCTGTGTAAGTGGAGATATTATCAAAAAAAACTGAATCCTTTATTTAAAAAAAAAGTAAATGGATTACATCAGTGTGTTCTCATTCATTTTGGAGCTGAAGTGAGAAGAACAAGTAGAAAGAAAAAAACAGAGAAACAATAAAGGAAGAAGAGAAAAAGATAAAAATGAAAAGCAGAAAGACTTAGCTGGCCCTGCTGAAGACTGTGGTCCAAAAGCTCTTATGCTGATCTCAAATACAAAGCCAGTGGAAGAAGAGAAGCTGTCCTTTGAAAGAAGGGGACTTGGGAGAAGACATGTTGGAAAATAAGAAAAAGCTGAGTCCAAATCCCCAAGCAATACCAAGGTGAAGTGTGAAGCTTGGTGAGCAACTAGGACAGAACAGAGCCATAAACTGTGCTAGTGAGTGGAAAGGATTAATTTACTTTCTCTGTTGCTGAAAAATTACAGATTCAAAAGGAAGATGACTAAACCATGTAAGAAGGCAGATTCAGGATTTTTCAGGCCATGGATATTCAGTTGGATAATCTTTAATCAAATATGTTTGATTAAAGGAAGTACTCTTTTGAGGCTAACCACTTCAGGCTCTCCTTTCCACACAAGATATTTTTGCTCAGAAAAGGACTCACTTCTGAAACCAACCCTCAAAAGTCATTGGTCCAGGTTTGAGAAAGAGTTGTTGTATGAGAAGAAGGAAAACTGGGTGACAGACCACACACCTCCATCTGCCCAGGCTATTCTTGGCTTATTCACTTCCCTGAGAGCTGAATTCATTCACAAATTGGGGACATTTCCTGCTGCTACTTTCTATCACATTTGGTAAAGTGTTGAATCCCAAATTAGTGCTGGGTTTCTCTAAATGTGCCTTTAGATTTATTTCAGCAGTCTTTGCTTTACTCAGAAATACTGCTGCTGCCAAAGACAGAAGTATATCTTGAAATAAAATATATTACAGGGGACTTGGTTAGGGCAGCATTTTCTTCATACACAGCTACAAAAATGACCCAGTTCTATTTACAGAACTCTGACATTAGCCCTTACAAGCCGATAATACACTGGCTTCCAGTTAACTTAACAAACATTTTGCCATGTGGCTGACGCATTAACGTGTATTAGTGAGCGCTTCCACAAGGCGTGTGTCGGACTGTCATCAAAGACTAAACCTGGCAGTCCCTGCTCAGGATAAAGACACCTGGGGACCACTGCAGTCCCTCTGAAGGGAATTAAAGCAATAGATTAATCGGCTATAAGAATCATTTTCCTTGCTCCTGAATCTAGATTTTCCCTTGGCTGCCAGAATTGTAGATAAAAGTGAAAAACAACCTTGACCCTCCCTGTCAAAGGAAATGTTTCTCCCTTTCCTGATGTGCAGAAAGTGAAAATTTTTTGTAGTCATTTACAGGGTCTGAGAATTGAAGAAAAGGTGTCAATAAAATAGAATCCAGCTTCTCATTTATTCTGCTGTGTTCTGACCCATAAAGAGACGCTAGAGAATGTTTCAAAAGTTGTCAGATTGCATCCTTGTAGTCTACCACACTTCCTGACTTCAAAGTCTGCGATGCAGCTCTAACAGTTAGTTAGCCTGTGAATACACAATAAATACTTGAAATAAGACTGCCATGGTCTTAGTAAAACACTACTATCTGGAGAGAGGTGATAGATGCTCAAATCTTTGCTCTGTCTGTAACTCTCGGTGCAGTTCCTCGGCAAGACATCTTGTCTGACTTCCATTTTCCCATCTGAAAAATATCCTTTCAGATGAAAGTCAGGAGGTTTCATCAATTACCTTCTAATTAGGAAAACACTTAAACAAGTACTTGGATTAAGCCCTTCTCAGAAGACAAGTTTAAACATGTGCTTAAACAGCATCCCGAATTAAAGCTTACTGCTTATAAAATACTTCGTGTCTAAAGACAAAAGAAAGTGTATAATCATTGTGTGGATGTGCCAGTGTTTATGTTTAATCTGTTCAGTACAGGAGTAAACTGATCACACAGGTAGTTTGTTTACCCTTTTTACTGATTGTTCTTGCTGGCATTATTTTTGTATAAATTACAGTGATGGACACAGCTTGATTTAAACACAGCCACAACGGGGCAAACTGAGAATGAACTGTCTGACCTGTGATAGAATTTGAGATCACAGAAATGTGTTCAATTCTTATGTCATTACAAAACCAAAATAAATCAAAACACTTGGGGGAGGGGGGTATGGAAATTATGTCTGTCCTAACTGTATTCTGTATTTAACTGGGCTGTAAGGGATAACATTCAAGCCTCTGTTTGCTGATTCTCCCACTGACCAGGCAGGTCCCAACACGTAGAATTCTCGAGTTGGTTGTCCCAGTCTGAACAGAAACTGCCCTCAGCTCTCCCCACTCCACTTTTCATTCAAAATTGAGTTGTCCTATTCTATGATTGGATTTTGGGAAATCTGTATATTCTGAACAAATCCTGTTTCTTTATCAGACGTGTTCTCTCAAATAACCGTGTTTCCACACCACTTTCAAATGTGGTTAAGTTCAATATAGAATTCAGTCACTGAAGCAGAATTTAGGCCAACCACACACTCAGAATAATAGTTCAAGTTTTATTTCTTCTTTAAGACCTGTAGTTCTTCATCTAATTGAATATTGCTTTCTTGATAAAGCCTGACCTAGAAGCAATAATCATTCAGTAATAAATAACTCTGAAGCACAGATTATAATCAATACTTAGGTTGCAGATGTGTACCTTTTGAAGCAGTGGACCAGCTCACAGTTTCAGTAAGTTTTTCCTTTTATGCCCAAGCTTAAATAGCACTTACTTCCCTGTTAAGTTCCATCATTCCTTAAACATTTATAACTTTTTTCTTTGAGTAATGATTTATAGGCAAGGTACAATTTTGAGAGTTTGGAATCAGGGTTAGTCTCAGTGAACACAGATTTCTGCTACATCATAAGGAAGATACAACTGTCTCTGATGAGATGGGTGAAAATGAAATTACATAACAAACAACACACATTTGGTCCTCTGTGAGTTTGCTACAAATTCCATTTCTTCACTTTTTTCTCATTGTCTCTCACGTGCACAGATGATCACTTCCTATTCTATGGGAGTGTCACAGGCATGAACCTGTTATCAGGCATGCAATGATAAATGTACAGAGTGACTCTGAACAGCTCTCCTTTGCACACATGCCCACACCCTCTTACTCATTTTTCTCTGGTTTTGGTTAGCACTCCCACCTTAGCCTATCCCATGTTTGAAGCTGACTGGCTATAAGATCAAGCATTTCTTTCAGAGGGACAGACAGACACAAATCTCTTTGTTTGTGAGTCACTGTGGAGTGCAGGAGGAGGGGGAAAATAAAGATAATATTGGTGATTGTGGTGACAGGCACTCCATTTCAGAGGGATCAGTATAATCAGCAAAGCCAGGTGAGATATGCCACTGTCAAAGAATAAAACCTTGCTGGGCAGTTTTTCTACCAGAATTGATTGGTCCAGCACAGAGAAACTCCCCAGTGTTTACTAAACCTTTACACGTAATTTCTTCTCTTCCAGATTCAGTTATTGGACAAATAAAAGAGTGGAAGTTCTTTGAAGCACAGAAATTAAGACTACACACCCAGAAACAGCTCCAACTGGTGCACAACACAACAGCCCATCTGCTCAGCAACAGATGTCTCTGTGAAAGCACCGCCTTCTACACCGAAACCCATTGAATAAAGAGTCACTTGAGAGTCTTCCCACCCATGAACTGGATCCAAGTTCACCACAAGGTCATCACCACAGGGAACTCCTGAGCTCCAGGGAATATTATGTTTTCCTACCGTTTAGGCAGTGGAACTTTCAGGACATATTACCTACCTACTTGTTCCTCACATGGCATATGAATGTATAGGCACAACCATGTCTAGGAACATCAGCTTTGGCAGGAGCTTGCAGACCACCCAAAGTCTTGATGGTTGCTCCCTTGTCCTCCACAATGAACTGTCCTCCACAATGAACTTCTGCCTGGTGAAGACTTAGTGAGTGGCCTGTTGGGTGCAAACTTTGGCCACACATTCCTTGTGCAAGAGAGGAACATCCACAGCAAGAAGAAAAAACTATTTCCACAAGCCAGTTTAACTTTGGTGAGTTTTCATACTCAGAAAATTCATTTTAAGTGATCTACAAATGGTAAGAAAGTTCTTGGTATAAATTTGAAAAAAGTGTTGGTGTGCATATACACATGGGTAAGTGTTTGTGTGTGAGTGCATATGTGAGAGAAGAACAGACTAGGAGACCATTGTGACTTTTACTTTTTGGCTACTGGAATCTCTTTATACACTGCAACAAAAACCATCATATTAAAAAGTTTGCTTTGATGAATTTTTCATTTTTGGGTTACTAGTAAGAGCATGTCATTTATGTAGGCAATCAAATGATTAATTTCTGCCAGGAAAAGTGAAAACCCAAAGACTAATGAAGGAAAATATGAAACAAACATCATATAGAGTTTGGATCCTGGTCCACCCTAGTGAAAAAAAAAAAGGTTTTATTTTCTCTGCTGAATTCCAAGTAGTAACATGAAACAAACTTGTAACTATCTTTAAATATCTCGTTGGTTAATGGAAATACTCAAGAATATATGAGTTAAATCACAGCACTATCGAGGCAAATTACAGGAACAGCAAACATTTCTGTTCAATGTGAAATAGGATCTGTAGCTTTTCCATCTTTTCTTTAGGTATTCTTTGGGCTTGTTCTCTCTCATTTCCACAGAAGCTGTTCCCAAGCCTACTAAAATTAGTGCAACTCTTTTCCACGATTTCTTGTCAACCCAGTGCTTCTGGGATCAGGCCCAGAAAGAGTAAGGAATGGCTCTCTGGAGAAAAGATAAAGCTATGGAATTGGGGCAGAGGAGAAGTCTCAGGACAAATACAGAGGAAATCCATTGCACAACTCAGGCTTAACCTTCCCTGGAGCAGCAGGGTCACCAGGGCCTGAGGAAGCTGTTCTCCACCAGTGACAGATCTCCTCTTCCCACTGCCGAGAGCCAACATGAGAAACTGGCGAGGACCTAAATCCCCAGGCTCCCTGACCCCTCCTCACAGAGCTTCCCAGGAAAAGGCACAAAATGCCTGTAGGACCTCACATCATCAGCTGCTCACTTTCATGCACCATCGAAGGGCACTTAATCCTGCATATTAGCAGAAGGAACACCCAAACCTTTCTTGAATATGTCAGTCACTCAACCAGATATTTTAAGTAACAAGGGGATTTCCATTACCTTATAATCTGTATTTTCTTTAATTACAGTTATTTGCTTTTAACATGGTCCAAGTTAATGTAGTGGAGGGAAGGTAATACACTTCTGGATATTCAGAGATTTCTGGGAACTTGTCAGACACTGATTATTTTATTAATCTCAGTAAAAGTTTGGGGCAAAATGTCCTTCCATAACAGAACACAATAGCATATAAAAGTCAGAAATTCCCCCAAAATATTTATTTTAGTGATGTCATTAATTGCTTTTCCATTAAGGAAAATAACATCACTGTGCCTGAGCCAGCTGTATTACTGGAAAGCTGTTCGTGCTTGTTCAGATGAAGCAGTTTAAAAGACATGAGTTTGAACAGTATCAGTGACTATATAAACAACTTCTACGACTGTCTTTCATTTCAATGGGAATTTTTTTGATTGAGTGGACTGTTCTGTTTGTTAGCTGATGATAGAGACAGATCTTACCAGTATTTAATCATAGCTCTTCTTTCGCAAATCAAAAATGCTTTAGCTGACAGTGTGCGTCCTCTCAGGTGCTGTTAAGTCTGTGAAGTAGCTACAGTTTTCAGCTAACTGGTCCTAATTAGAAGACATGTGAGTACATGAATCAGCTGCTCTCAGTGAAGCATTCTAACAGCACTCAGAGCTTTAATATATAACTGGCAGCTACCTGGATACTTGGCACATGTATAGCCTGCACCTGTACACTGGTGCAGGTGACACGTGATGCAGAAGACCATCTGGTGAAGGGAAAAGCTGACCTTCCCCAATACAGACTAGACCACTGAGGGGGAAACGTGGCCCAGGCTTGGAAAGGAGACTCTCCACCATTTTCCTTTTATAAACACTAAGACTTTCCCTGAAAGCAAGTACTAAGGAAAGTTTGTTAGCATACCTGACAACAAATAAACCCACAGGCAAACAAGAAGTGGAAGAACCACAGACTGATGCAGAATCATAAAGCCACCTACAGAAGTGCAAATTAGAGAAATAAGCTAAGCTAAGTCTGGAAAGTACTCATTATCTGGTAAGTTTTGATTGTGCATAGAACTCTTAATTTTATTAGTATTTAGTGACCTACTGTACAAGATCTAATCAGAGAGATAATTAGTAAGGGCCAGTCTTTCATGCATTATACCCCACGTTTGACTATAGCAGGAATTCAGGGAGTGCGTGATAAAACTAAAAGAGCTCATGAGACTCTAAAATATCAAACAGATTAGATCCCTCTTTTGTTTAAGGCAGATTAGTCTGCACTTATATGGAACAAAGCAGCTCATGAGAATGTATATGACTGGTTGAGTACTGAAAAAATAGTACATATTTTGAAATAGAAAGCATTAAAAATAACCAATGTCAGTTCCTAAAAATTATGTGCAAGTTGACAATGTCTTCAAAACTAAGCAGCTGGCAGCAGTAAGCAGAAGACAACATAGCATCTGATTTGGTACAGCGAAGGAAGAGCACAAAAACCTGTCTGCCAAACTTGAGCAGTCCTACAACACTGTCTCCCAAAAAGACATAAAGTTGAGCTTTGGAGTAAGTCAGTTAGAAGCTGTGATTAGCTCAGCAGTACTGGAGAAGGTAAGACAAACACAGGGAGATACTAGTTGGAATGTGTTTCTTTCTTCCTCGGCTTCTGATGCTTCCGTTGTGGAAGTGAGAATATCTAACATTCACAGGTATGGTGGCAGAATAATGATCACTCAAAGAATCTTGAATTTTCTCTCTATATCTAAATTTTCTGTGAATGCCTTTGGCAGACACTAATGTACTGCTTTCACTTCGATGTACACACTGAAAGTGGCTGAGCCAGAGAAATTCTTCTCTTTGTGAGTGTATTAGAATCTACATCTGGGAAAGCAGGAAGTTATTAGCATGGAGGTTCCACAGAGGCAGAATCAGCATTTCTGAGGAAGCCTGCTCCAAGCACATGTTTTACCATCTCAGGAAACAATAAAAATTCCTTTTGCCCATCGAATTCTCATTTTATCACATGATTAAGTGATATTCTTTTCTTTGATTTTTTTAAGCTTGAACTTCAATTTACCCTCTCTTTCTCTGTATTTATGTATGACCTATCCATTTTATTGCTTTTCCTAATGGCTTATTTCCTTCCAGTGGCTACTGCATCATCCCTTCAGTACAGCTGTATTAGTAGATATAGCACAGAGAGCTGGATCCCACAAACATTCTATTTGGAATATTTGAAGATGGTGAACTTTCCACAGTGAGGTGTCTGCTAGCATGACTGAGATGTTGCAAAAAGCACTAACATGCAATGATTTGAGCACAAATGAGGTGCCTGACAAGTATTAAAACCTATCTCAGAAATCATAGCTAGCTGGTAGATGGCTACTGCTAGTGCTCTTGAGTGACCCAAGCCAATGTCTCACTAGAATAGCATTCATTTAGGTGAGGGCAGAAGAGATTCTCTACCTTAGTTTCCCTTTGAGCCTATTGCTGGGAGGAAGCAACCACAGCCATGCTTATTTTTGGTCAGCACTGGCTTTTGAAGGGCAGGGGAGGTTTCACACTGTTGCACTGCTGTTGTCTTTCTGCCCCCCCCACTACATGTTGTCTTCCTGAGCACCTTGTCCCAGTGGTTCCAAGCACTGACTGACTATTACTTGGCAAATAAACAGCAATAAGCAAATAGTGCTACAGTCTAGCAACAAAGATATCAAAGATAACAAAGATATCTTTGAGTAAATCCCTCAAAGAATTCCACAGATAATACAAAATATGGTGTTTTTTACAAGATGGTCTTTGAGAAAATTAAAGTAATTGTGCAAAAGACCTGAAAACTCCATCCAGCTGGAAGTAACTGACCTAATGATAAAACCCCCCATGGCCCTTTGCTGCAGAGCAGGAAAATGTTCAGCATCTTCAGGAGCCTCCTGGCTGTACATGCTTGAGGAAATCCTTTCTGACCGGCAAACTATTGATTCTGAAAAATGCTGTATTTGATTATAAATCTTGAGTGAGCTTAACACAGATCACTGCAGATGGGATATTAACTGCTGTAAAGTGCTTTTAAAGATTCTTAGACTGGAGTAAAGAAAGATATGACAGGAACACTCATGTGTAGCACAGATTTTTCTTCTTTACATTCGCACACCTCTCTCTTTCAGAGAATTACATCCTTCCACAGTCATATTTGCAGGCTGTGCATAAAATGGACTAGAGGGTAGGAATGTATCTGTCAGAAAAAGATTTATTTCTTTTTAAAATTACTTCTATGTTGTCAAATGAATTAATCAGTCCAGTTCAAACACTGTGCTCCTTCCCTGACTATTTATTGAGTTATATATCTTCTTGAGCAATATATTGTCTCTAATTAGAATATATTGAAAGTTTGCCAGAAAACGAAGTTTTGAGGTCTTTTACTTTGTCATTTGCCAAGTATCCAAAACACTTTATATTGGAGACATTCAACAATTCCAAATTGCCACTCCCTGGATTATTGATCACCTTTCTTGTGCTCAGGTGCTGTGGGTTTGAATTGCTGGCAACCCCACGGCACCCTGACGGCTGGTATGTTGTGATCTGGAAGAGTCTGTCCCTAGGGCTTTGCCTTTGAGGGGAGACATAAAGTGAATTGCAGATATCTGTCCATATCCTTCCTCATGGTCTGCATTTCTCCTAGGGAGTCTGTAACACATAAAACACCACCTTGGCCTGGTTTGCAGATGATAGAACAGATCATGAGCTGAAAACCAGACCTGTTTCCAGGTACCTCAGAACAAGAAGCCATTTAGCAAGGTAAAGTCCCCCAAAGAATTTATGTACTTTTAACATCTTTAAGATGTCACAATAACATGACAATTAGGGCTGCAGGCTTCCTAAATTCAAGCATACACTAGCAGAGAAGATAGTTTCCTCAACTTCTATTAGTCTGAACCTGGAATTATATTCAGATGGAGCTATTTAATCTACTAAAATGAATTTCTTAAATTTCAAAATAGCTCTCAAGCACTTGTTGTGCTTACTTACTTTCTTGCTCAAAGAAGACTGTGATGCTCTGGCAGGGGGATTGGACTAGATGATCTTTTGAGGTCCCTTCCAACCCCTGATGATTCCATGATTCTATGTTACTTATTTGTGGTTAAGAAACATGGATTGAAACCTTGATGGAAGGTCCATAATGTGGGCATAGAGCAGAGCAAGTACAGCAGCTTCAGTCTTACATGATCTTCCCAGTTTTTCTGGACATTAGAAAGAATTTCTTAGCGCACTGGAAGCATATCCTGATTGATTATATTTAGCAAAACCACCTGTAATTCCCTAGGTCTGATCTGTGAGAGAATAGCTTAGTATGAAAACGTGCACCTCTACAATGTGAGTAGAGATTTTTGTAGTCATATCTTTTTCAGCTGACCTGATGAAGATTGTATAAACTACAGCTGCCTGGTTGGTACCAGCAGAGGCAAAAGTGTGCGGGTCCTTATCAACTCTGCGACCCATTTTTTTGAGAACAGGGTTCTCACAAAAGATTCTAAATCATCTCAGGCTCTTTTACGTTTTTTACTCCTTGAAAACGTGCCCCAGAGACAAGATCTATTTCTCTGCAAGGTCAGTTCAGAATTTTTCTGGAAACACAGCACAGCAACATACTTATCACTGATGACGGCAGGTAGAGGAGGTGGGTAAACAGCAAAGACACAAACTGATAGCAGAGAGCTGCTTTATGGGCAGATACATAATCTGTTCTGTTTGTAGCACTTTTTGTTTCTTAGGGTTTTTTTTTTTCTGAAAAGGTCATGTAGCTGAAAAAATCCCAACTAGTCAGATAGCTTCGTAGCAGAGGTCAGTAACGGAAAGGTTGCTGAGTTCCAAGCAGGAGTTGAAGGATTTGTCCTGAAAAGTCACATGCAGCTTTTACCCTTGAAAATTAATTGCAGCTTGTCAGAAATACCAGTTGCTGCTAGATGAAGATAGAAGTTAAGCATTATTTATGTGTCTACACTTCTCAAGTAAATAGATTTCCCCTAATCTGCAATTCTAAAAGTGCCTTTAAACCTATTTTTAAATGGCCTCTCTGACACAGGGCAGAGTTGGTCAAGAAACTTTGACAAAACATGTTTTTCTTGAAAGGTGCTGTTTTATGAAACATTAATGTAACTGACCAAGTTTTGAAGACGTTTTCAATGAGATTTCTGAATAAAAGTACTTTCACATGTGTCTGGCTACAATTGCACTTTGAGAATGTGTTGCAAATGTTTAGTTACAACCCTGCAAATTCAAAACTGCAAAATTTACTGCTGAAACAGAACCATTCTTTTCCCAGTGCGGATGACTGGGAATATTTGACAAAGCTCTTCAGTCCATGTCGTATTCCTCATCTACCTGCACTTTTCACAGATGTATTTCTGTGGACTTCAAATGATCCTGCACTTTACTCACCTGGGCTAATAGGTCCACCTTACAGGTTTAACTCTCTCTGTGTGGTCTATTTAAGATTTGCAGTATTTCTTGTGGAGAATTGGGCAAAGCACAGTGGAAAAATTAACAAAAAGTTTCCAGCAGAATTCCTCTGTGGAAAATGCAGTATTTTCATGTGAGTTTCCTTCTCTGGAGATGTTCAAGACCCGACTGGACAGGTTCCTGTGTGACTTGGTCTAGGTGATCCTGCTGTTGCAGGCGGATTGGACTAGATGATCTTTCGAGGTCCCTTCCGATAATGATTCTATGATTCTGTGATTCTATGATTTATATTCTTTTTGGCATTTTAAAGTAATTTTGGCAAGGTAATAATAGTTTTTGTTGTTGCAGTTTGGTTTTCTTTTTTCTCTTCCTTTCTGTTTGTTTTCCCAATGGGAGCTTCTATTAGCCAGTCTTTCAGTAGAGCTTAGACAGGTTATGACATCCCAGCTCAGAAAAGCGCTGCAATTATGACATCATTAACACATCATGCAAACATGGCAAGGTGCTCAGTGCACACACATAACAACTACAATGTGTTTCACATATAACAGACTAACATAATCACGAAAAGGCCAGCGTGGTTACGCTGAAGAATGCTGTTTACGTTTCTGACTGTGCATTTTGAGCTTTCCTGTTAAGGTGTCAGTTACAAGAGAGGGGGAAATATGCTTGATGAAGTCTCTTGGTCTGTAACTGTTTTGTGTTGCACTGATTTGTGCAATAAGACCAGAAGCTAGGCAGCCTGGTAAGTGTCATTAATAGGAATTGTTTCAACAAGTGTCACTAGTAATTAGTTTCTAGATCATCTTAAACTCTGTGAAAAGGAATCATTTTGTTATGCAGACTCCCACGCTCAGATTTTCTGCTGTTTGATTGCTTCACAGGTAGCCAATGCCTTGGTGTTTCCTGCAAATAAAGTATACAATTCAAAGAACCAACAAGAAAGAGAACTGTACTCCTCTTTCATCCCTTGAACAAACTTCCACACACTAAAGCCAAGGCTGAGGGAGTCGGGTGAGAAAATTAGCAAACTGATTACTGTGTTTATTGCACTACTGAAATCTTTGTCACAGTTATATACTTGTGACAGAATCACAGAATATTCATGGCTGGAAAGGACCTCCCAGGTCACTGAGTCCAACCATACACACAACAACAACAAAACCAAAACCACAATGAGACACAAGCACCAAACACACTCATACAGAGAAAACACAAAATAAACCCCCTCCAATCTCTGTCACTAGAGAAGGACCTGAAGCACCGTGTCTACATGTTTCCAGTGCCTGACCACTCCTTCAGTAAAGAATTTCTTCCCAATATCTAACCTAAACCTCCTCTGCCACAACTTCAGACCATTTCCTCAGGTTCTGTCATTATTCACTTGGGAGAACAAGCCAACACCCACCTCTCTACAACCTTGTTTCAAGTCATTCTAGAAGGCAATGAAGTCTACTCCCAACCCTCTTCTCCAAGCTGAACAGCCTGGTTCCCTCAGCATCTCCTCATATGACTTGTTCTGTAGACAATTGTATGTATGAGGAGATGCTGAGGGAACCGGGCTGTTTAGCTTGGAGAAGAGGGCTGACAATTAAAAATAGTTAGAATTTGTTGAGGCTCCCTATGAACAATAGTTACATAGAAGACTAACAGAATTTTAAAAAAGGAAGAGTACCAGGGAAAGTCAGTGACAACTGAGGGTTTTAAGATGTTTGCTTCTGAGATAGTCTATGGGACACCTTTGATAGAAGTGAGGATCAGGGCACCGTACGTAACTACTGATCTACCATGCTGTGGAATCACTTCCCAGGATAGGTAAGGGAATTTTTACTGCTGGGGCAAAGTGAATGCAGAAGAAGAATAATAAAAGAAATGACATTGGAAGGAAGGCACAAGCAGGATAATATTTAGTCCACCATAACTTACACACCTAAAAGTTACACATCTAAGCCTGAACAGTTCACCCTAAACTCTCTTTATAGTCAACAAGGGGAAAGAGTCAGTGACAGATACATTTCATGTTCAGATAGAGAGTGAAAGACAGACCACATGAATCACATTGTGACTGCCTTCTGACCACAAGGAAAAGCTAAAAGGACTAGCTCCAGCTGAAATGTCCATCTTTTAGACATTTACAGCTAGGTTAGATGACTTGGCCTCCTTATTGGCCAATAGGTCTTTTTTAGTGTAGCAGACTTTATTTTACTGGAAGGGCTTGCAGCCTATGAAAACCATAATGGTTTATAAGGGAAACACTCTACCTAAAACAGGTACTTTTGGGGAATTAATCAATACATCTGTCACTACTAAATCAAGGCTGATACACAATAACCCATTTTCTGAGGTGAAGAGTTACCTTCAGTTAGTACACATACAGTACACCACTTGTGGCAACTTGGTTTGTGTAAGTGTAGCTGTACAGCTGGGCTTTGAAACTATCCAGGACTTGTTGGTCACCAAAGAGGTCAGAGCAGCAAGGTGACTCCAGACAGTTAGTGAACTGTTATTGCTTAAGTTGCTGTGCCACACTTGCATTACTACTTGACAAAAACCTTTCTGTGACTTCTCCTGAAGTCCCAAAGTTATAGACCACTGGGGTCTATAACCAATACTGGGGCAAAACCAATATTTAGAGTTAAAAAATGTCACACACATGTTGCCCCAGGTCTGCCACAGACAAACTCCCACTGGACAGTCAACAGAGGCACCGGCACCCACTGTGTAATTCTGGTCAGTTCGCAATCATTTTCACAGAAAGTACGATGTGGCTTGCAGACAGACCGGCAGAAATGGAAATGATTGTTGTGAGCTTGAGTTCTGTTATGCGTGGTTCACTCTGGTTCTCACATTGCAGAACTGTTCATGGCAGTTATGAACTTGAACACAATTATGGGGGTTGAAGTTGTTCCTGCTGGGGAGGAGTGGCTGGAGAGCAGCCAGGCTGAGAGAGATTTGGGAGCATGAATAGAAGGCTGGCTGAGCAGGAGCCAGCAGTGTGTCCAGGTGGCCAAGAAGGCCAGTGGCATCCAGGCCTGTATCAGGAATAGTGTGGCCAGCAGGAGCAGGGAGGTCATAATCTTCTTCCACCCAGCTTTGTTGAGGCCACAGCTCGAGTCCTGACTGGTTTGGGGCCCCTCACTACAAGGGGTATACTGAAGGGCTGGAGAGGGTACGGAGGTGTCTACCAAGCCACTAAAGGATTTAGAACA